>JAKOGI010001579.1:0-195000 GCA_029747015.1 Carnegiea gigantea | reverse complement strand
AGTTTTCATATGGTGTATTCTTGAGGTATGCTTGAAGTCTTGATGTAAATATTCTTTGGTTCAATGGTAAAATTCCCTAATTTTACCCCCCCAAAAAAGATAAGGTCGAGTGTTGCACTTGGCCTAATTTTAGATTTTAAGCTTTCAAGGTAACTCTCCCCGATCTTTGTTTATATTTAACACCTTCTTGTTAATGTGGTTTATGTTTTTATTAATTTATGCTTTGGCTCACATTTTTAGATTAATTATGTTACTATTGATCTTGCTTTGTTTATTATACTTTTGTTTCGATTAATGTTAGTTATGCATGTTTAGTTTTGAATTTGAGTTTAATTAATATTGATTTGCTTAGTTAGTTATTGCTTATTGATGAGTGTAAATGAGGTACATAGATTAATTTTAAATATTACCTGAATTCGCTTCATCCTTATAAGGCAACCTGAAGTGTTAGAATTTCAGCTATGCACTTACAGCATTTTAATTCTTCCCATATGAAACATATAAAAATTTTTGGTGCCATTGTCATGCATGTTGGCTTAAAATTATAACTAGGCCACTATTTCTTTTTCTAGTTTTTGTGTGCTCAATTTTGATTTCTTGCTTTACATTTATTGAGTAATTAGCTATTCATGATTAATTGTTTTTGTCTTATTAAAAACTAAAATTCAAAAAAAAAAATCGATTTACTAAAAAACCAATTTAAAAAGATGATAATTTTTCATTTTCTCCAATGTGAATGGTAGTTGTTTTGGAGCTATTAGGATTGTCTTAATGGTTATCTAACTCAGTGTACTCAATGTGGTTATTCTTATGGCAAACTGAAAATTTCCTATGTCTTTGATGAGCAGGTGAATGATGAGACTTATATTCTTTTAGAGTGTTCGATTCTCATGGTAAAACTATTGATGAAGCATGAGATTTGCTAGAACGTTTTGTTGGGGATACTTGTGCATTTGAGGAGGTTAGTAGTGCCTTTGAGATGTCTTTTTCGGATCCATATGCTTTTCATGTTGTGAAACCTTATGTTGCATCCCTGAATATGTCCTAGCCATGTGTCAAATCCTCCATCTTCACAATGATACTCACACATGCCCACAATATGTCCAATTGGACTCTTCGATTGAAAAACAATAATAGAGAATGCATTTTGCTCAATGACGGACACCCAAGGTCAAATGTTAAACCAATTGTAAGAGTTGCTAAATCAATAAATGTAGTGGAATGTGTATGTTTTTCCTTAGACTAACCTTAATGCAAGTTTGTCCCTATATGAAAGTTGTCTTTTAGATGATTGTGAGCTTTCCTTCCCTTCGAGCCTTGAATTTTATATGGATATACACCCTATGTGTGATTTGAAGGAGATAATGATTACGCTTTTCTTCCAATGTCATGTGCACCCCTTGGGACTAGTTCCCCGAAAGTCCAAAGTATCATTGACTTCCCTCATGTTTCAATTCTCTTAATAAAGTCCCAAAAAAAAGTCCAAGGAGAGTGAGGATTATGAGATTGATTGATGAGTAGGTTGTTGCTGGTGAAGTAGAGAATATTTATAATGAGGAGCATATCATTGAGGATACTACTTCAGGTGAACCATATGAGGAGGATGTCAAATTAGATCCAAAAAATAGGAAATTATTAAAGGAACTAAAAGGATAAGCAACAGATGGGCAATGTGCTCAACCCAAATGGGTTGGAAGTTGAAGAATCTTTTACAACTATAGAGATAGAGAAGCAAGCTCTAAAGGAAAAAAAAAAAGGGTTCAATAAAGAAATACGTGCAACATTCATCGTAGGAAGGAAAAGGCTAAGAGGGAGGATAGGAATGGTTCCTAATTTGGCTAACAGGATTAGGGAGAACCACAAGATTCAAGGGTTTGTTCTCAATCTCCTATATTTAATTTAATCCTATGTTAAGTAGGTGGATAGATTAATCTTAATCGTACGGAATTTGTGACATGTCTTCTTAAGGTTAGCGGCGCTGAGACAACATCAACTTTTAATTTCCCAAAAGAAGGAAGAATATATGCTTCATCTCCTTAAGCAAGTTATCTTATAATTTGCTCATTAAAGGGAAACGGTAACACCCCCAACCCTTAGGGTTAGGAGTATTTACGATTTCTTAAATCCTACTTAAATTCTGGGGTAAAATGGATAGAGTTCCTCCTAAAAATGGGCTAAAACCAGGCTTCTAGCCTTATAATAGGTCCCTGTGTTTGATAAACATATTCATAACTCAATGGCTACACGCTAGAGATCATAACTCTACGGGTCACACATCCAGAGTATACCAAGAATAATGTTTGATAAATAGGAAGAAAATAAGAATACAGCTCAACAGATCGCACATCTAGATAACTAGGGTTTACATCCCATAATAAGTAAAATTGCTAAGCAAATGACTGACCACATAGATGGTTGGCCCACACGACCATTCAGAGCGACTATTACTTAATATACTATACATAAACCAATATAATCAACTTACAGGGCTCGCAAACTTGTGAATACATTACGCAACACTAATAAACTCATAAATCTACGTTACATAAGTCGTTCACATCTTTATAAAGCGTAAGAAGTCTCTGGTTCAACTTGCATACTCCAGACTCTGCCCATCATAACCAAATCCTAGCAAAAAGGGGGAAAGATAGGGGGATGAGCTACTACATGCTCAGTGAATGATTCCACATCTATTATCACCTCAATGATCCCTTTAGTGTGATGATAACCCTATTCTCATTCTAATCCATGCAGAAGGTACTTAACTTGTCCAAACTAAGTCTCTTGTAGTTTATTAGTGGTAATCCCATGATATAACAACATAACATCACATAATATGAGCATAACGTCGCATAACATGCACACAAGATTCACTAATAAGCTATTTAACACAACAATTCAGGCATTGAATGCAATATAACACTTAGTCCACATATAAACACCCATCGTCAAGGAGTTTAAATAAAATGATCAAGTGAGACTCCTTTTTCCAAGAAAGTAAGATTAATCCATATTGCTTAAACCAATGGAAATTCTTATAAAACCATTTTTATGCACTTTGCAGATAATTGGAACTTAATAAAAACTCTTTTCAAGAAGATATAAACCTTTTCAAATCTTTGCACTTACATCACCCTCAAATGAGGCACTTTCCTCACATAATATGTACGAAATCATTTTCATAGGACATCGAAATCTCATATTTGTGCTTGGTGGGGATGAGGCCGTTACTCACATTCCATCATACCAGTGAGATCGTCGCTCACATTTCGTATTATCATCGGGGAAATTAATGGATCTCCACCCTCGTCGGGGTCTTCTAGGGTTTGCACTTCTAGGTCTATCTCCTTAGGCATTAGGGTTCTCGCAAGTCGAGTCTGCTCCCTAACCATTTGTCCAAGCATTTAGCATATTCTCGCAACCCATAACATTTTAGATGCATTTTACATCAAATGCACTTGCATTACAAGCTTCATTATATCACGAACAATGGCATTCTCATTCTCAAGAGGCTAGAAGCCTTAATGATTTCACATCGATTTAAAAAGCACAAAACTACTCATTTGGTAAAATATGCTTAAAATGAGTTGACGATGGCATATTCATTCACTTTTCAAGATAGATGATATAGAAACTCATTTTTAAATGTTAGTAGTTGCATTAATACATAAGCATTTCCACTTTTTAATGTTTCCGATGCAAATCAATCATCTGATGGCACAAAACTCTATGTATTCATATGAAACATTGCACGAGTTATAAACAGGGCTCATAATGTTTAGTTTTAACTTACTCTTATCAAACGAATGGTCTAACATTCCCAGTTAACCACATGACTTATCATGTTAGCCATCCCAAGCAATCACTTACTCACTTATCGACACACGACTTTAAACATGTTGAAAACATACTTATTTGTGATTGGTATTACTTCCCAACTTGATAGTTCACTTGGGTGATTTTTGAAGACAATCGGGACATCATTCTAAACTTGAGTCAGCTTGACATTAAGATGAGATGAACGCTTAGTCAAAAGGGACCATTCTATGTACTTTTTAAGGTTCACTCTAATGTAACTACATGACCGTTCAAATAGGCCTGCGTAACATAGTTAAGGGACAAGTAAACAATCAGCCATTCAACTAAGGCCTTGGAAAGACATTTACAGTGAATCAAGCAATTTTCATTCATGAACAACTTCTTAACTCACGCATCGATTAGTTGAGACATTTAAACAACCAAGCTACTTCATGGCTATGGACACGTTAATTTGACATGAACGTGGTTCATATAGACATACATAGCACACATGCGAACCCAAGGTTAACAATTAACACCTTCTATTCAACTTAGTATAATCAGTTTCAGTAGAATCTACCTAGCATCACCTTTATAACACAATATTACACTTCGTGGTTCATGGAGTTTCACATAACCCAAACTCCCTCCATGCAACACCAACCACAACAGTCCTCAAAACCATTTCAGTTCAACTCAAATGATTCACTGACTACTAGATCAGCTATCACAAATATTTCAAAAACATTTGCAAATTAATAGTAGGTTTAGGGATCAGGAACCACCCGCCTCGCTCTAAGCTTAAGGACCTAACTCCTGGGCTAATTGGGCAAGTTTTCGTGCTGAATTCGCGTCCCACGCATGCAGGTCGTGGTGGTACTGGTGTTGGTCACGATGGTCGGGGCTTGACCCAGGCCTCAGTTTTTCACGCTTCACCTGAACTGCTTCCTCTCCCTTCCTCTTTGCTCGTCGGTGACGAATGGGCTGCTGTCGTCCTCACTTCCGGCTTTCCCTCACTCTCTCTCTCTCTCTCTCTCTCTCTCTCTCTCTTTCTCTCTCTCTCTCTCTCTCTCTCTCTCTCTTGTGGTAGCTGTTTATCACGATGGCTACGGCTAGGGATGGCCGGCTGGGTGCAACGATGGCCGACCAGGTGCCGGCGTCACGATAGCGCACTGTTGGTCCCTTATCTCTTTCTCCCGCTCTCTCTCTCTCTCTTCCTCTCTCTGGTTTGGCTGGATTGGGGGGTCACGGGGCTACGGGCAGTAGAACCCCTCCCCCCCACTCTCTGTTACCGGAAGAAAGAAGGGCGCCTTGGCCCCCTTTTGCCTTCTTTTTCTTTAATTTTTTTGGTATTATTTATTCCTGCCTACTAAACCTAATTCGGTCTAATTGATCTGACCTCGCTTAATCTTGATCCCAAATGTCCTAATTTAACTTGTTAATTTTGGGTTGTTACGACTTGACTTATTTCTAACAAGTTTACTAATATCATGAAATCGCATAATTAATCAAGAAAATTAATAAAAATTACTCACATAATGATTACACCCATTCATCACGCAAAAATTTGTCTAATATAGCTAACACAATCAAATAAGTTAATAAAAATATTAACTCAAACGGTTAGCCTAAAGTTGAATACCTCAGGTATTACAGAAACACACTAAAGTTATGATTTACTTTGTATGAGAACTTATGATTGTTCAAGTTAGACTAGATCAATGATCGACATCCGGAACATTGGTTAGAGACACAACATGCTTGAGTGCCCTTGAAAAGGAATTATTGGAGAAGGAAAGGGTAGAACATGAAGTTCGATTTAAACTGAACTCCTTGAAGGAATCCATTCCACAACTGAGAGTTTCCGTAACATATAAACTACTATCTATTAGCCTTGAGGGTTCACATGAGTTCTGATGCCAAGGACATGCCAACAAAGATTTTCCTTCTCTACAGGTATTAAAAGATATAGAAAGAAAAAAAAAAACAGCAGCAACACCTAGTGCAAGTCTTGCTTCAATAGGCTTCAGGGAGATCGATATCTAGAGGTAAGGTATCATCCCTGGCTTCCCAGCAAGCATCGATGTTACTAAAGTGACTAATTCCTATAGACCTATGAAAAAGATAAAAAAAAAAATTTGAAAATTTTAGGAGTTAAGTGAAAACATATAGAGTTGAGCAAAATATTTTCCTTAAAACCACTTCTTTTTTTTTTTTTCATTGGAAGAGATGCAGAGGCAAAAGATACCATGTCACAATAAACTAGCATAAAGAGGCGAGGGCAAACAAGGCAAAATAGGCAACACATATAAACAACCAATAGGTGATACCTATTTTGCAATTCAATCATGCACAACAGTCTACTTGCCTAAAACATTAGGAGGAACAAAAAAGTTTTACTACCTAAGCTCTGTAACAGTGATCCTAGATCTTCAACAACTCTTGTTTTGAGCCATGTCCTCCTAAAGTCTCAAGTGGACATTAACCATTTTAATTGCATCGCTCCAACTTTTCTTTGATTTATTTCTACTCATTTGTATTGCTGAATGTGAATATTCTCACGCTTCCTTATAGATACAATAGGCCCCGTTCTCTTGATGTGTCCATACCATCTCAATCTAGTTTCTCTTATCTTTACCTCTACTAGTGTATATCTCGAGCTTCGCACAGCATGTGTTCAGATTTTGATTAGTAGCTAATTAGTTTTGATTTACATTACTATTTTAGATGTAGTTATAGATTATGAACTATATATGTATTGTAATGGTTTATTATTTTTTATATAGTAATTTTGTGGTTGTGCAATTTTAATACCTTTTAGAGCTTAAATGTTTTGAATTTGTTATTTTATACACTTGTACGCTTTGAGTTAAATAATTTAGTTAGATTTTTACTATCCACTTTTTTGTTTATAAAAAATTTATTGTGAATAATTTATTTATATAGAAGATATTATTCTTTTTATTTTATTTTATCTGGTATTATTATTGTTGTTATTGTTGTCTATTTAGTAAGACATATAGGTATTTAAAATCTTATACCTTAATGTTAAGAATTTGGAGCATCACGGTAATTAGCAACATTCAAATGTATTAAAGTTAATATTACACCTCATTAAAATACTTTAAACTGTCATGTGTTTTCTAGAAAGAAAATAGTTTCACCTCATTAGTAAAGGTATTAGTCAACGCACACAAAATGTTTTTTTTTTAAAGAGTTCAAGAATGAATAAAGAATGAGATTAAAAGGGAGGAAGGAGACCAATACCTAAATCTTGCAAATAGTAAGGCATAGTCGGTGTTTTGTGGACCATATGAATATGTATTTTAATTTTAATAATATTATTCCATGAATGATAGTATGGTTTCTCTGTTTATGTCATAGTATTGAATTTTGGCTATTTGAACTATGCGTCTGTTCAATTTTGGGGTGGATAAATATAATAATATAGTTTAGTAAAATATAATTAATTATGGCCCATGATCGATTGACATATGAGTACTTAAAATAATTAATTAATTTAAATATGTCTCCTTTTGTTTATTCAAACAATAATTATGTCATTACAATATATTAAACTTTGATGTATTTGTTAGATGGATAAATTAGACGTTAGAAATTTGTAGCACCACTTTATTTAGGCAGCATTACTTGAGTTAGGAACATTATAATGAAACTTTATTTGTATTAATGGTACATTATTATAATATACTAAGCTTTGATGTATTTGTTAGATAAAGATAAATTAAATATTAGGAATTTGCAACATCACTTTAGTTAGACAGCATCACTTGAGTTAGGAATAGTAAAATATACTTAAATGTACTTAAAATTTATGGATGTATTTCAAAGGTCATGGTATACTAAGTCTTTTTAGCATTTATGGCTTCATAAGATCATTTTGACGAAGCATTAGTTTAGTTAGGAAAATTTAATATGAAACTTTTCTTATATATTAATGATACGTTATTAAAATATATCAAACTTTATTGTATATGTAGATTGAGAAAAAAATCATACGTCAGGAATTTGTAGCGTCACTTTAAGAACATTAAAATGTATTAAAATTTAATTAAAATTTGCGGATGTATTTTAGAGGTCATAGTATAACTAGCTTTAATTAAAATTGATGCAGTTATTTCAAAGATCATAGTTTCCTTAATTTTTTTCACATTTCATGGCTTTATAAGACCATCTTGACATTGACATGTTGTAATTTATGACATGAAGTATACAACTGCAAAGGAAAAAGGAAAAAAAGAAACTAATTGATCAATAATATTGTGTCAAATGTCACTCATCTAAGAACATATTTAGTTTTATATTATATATATGACATATGATATGATGGTGATGATGGACTTTAATTAAAGTTAATGCAGCTATTTCAAAGATCATAGTATCCTTAATTTTTTTGGTATTCCATGGCTTTATAAGACCAACTCGGCATCGATATGTTATAATTTATTGCATTAAGTATACAACTGTAAAGGAAAAAGAAAAAAAAAGAAATTAATTGACTAATGATATTATGCCAAATATCACTCACCCAAGAACACATTCAGTTTTATATTATATATATTAGTATACGATATGATCAGAGCCACACCTACCTTTTCTCTGATTACTTCATTGCTTATTCTATCCACCTTATATGGCCACACATCTAAGAATCATCCTCATCTCCGCAACTATCATCCTTTGAACAAGAGTCTTCTTAATTGGCTAATACTTCTGGCCATAGAACAACACATGTTTGACTACCATACAATAAAAATCTCCTTGTTTACTACCATACAATAAAATTTCCCTTGTTTGCTATCATACAATAGAACAACACATGTTTGACTACCATACAATAAAATTTCCCTTGTTTACTGCCATTTGCAAAGGGAAAACAATGCATGTCAGATATGGCGGGAGGAGAAATGAAGTTATTAACAAGGTGAGGGCAAACTGTATGAAGAAGAAACAAGTAATTATTGTCTCATTAACTTCCAGAGCCCATCGAAGAAAATAAACATAAATTATAGTGCTTTTTAAAAGTTGCCTTAATTAATCTTGCATATTATGGAAATGTTTGGTTGGAAGGAAAATGGTTTTCCTGGAAAACCATTTTCCATGAAAAATATTTTTCCAAGGGAAATTGATTTTCTGTCACATTTTTCATCATTTGGTGCAAGATAAATCATTTTTAATCAAAAAAAAAAGAAAACGTCAACTGAATTATTTAAGTAGCAAAAAATATCAATTGAATGGTCGTAGCAGAGATGAATGTTGATCGAACGAAGGAATGTTGAGTTTAAAATTCATATTTGAGTTGTTTTAAATATTGCCATTGGATAATCAAGTTTTAATATAAACCGTGGAAATTGATTTAATGAGGAAAAACATCAGCTTAATTGCTTAAATGACGAAAAATATCAATTGAATTGTGGCGGCGGAGAAAAATATTGACTATATGAAGGAATGTCATGCTCAAAATTTGGGTTTGAGCCTATTTTAATCTTTCTTATCTCATGATCAAGTTTCAATCTAAACTATTAAAATTATTTTAATAGTGAAAAATATTGATTGCATTGTTTATGTTGCGAAAAATATCGATTGAATTGTCATGATGGAAAAAAATGTTAATCAAATGAAATACTATGGAGCTCAAAATTCGAATTTGAGCCTATTCTAATGTTTTTTTATTTGATGATCAAGTTCTGATACAAATTGTTGAAATTATTCCAATGGCAAGTCAACTGAGTTGTTTTAATGGCAAAAAAAGCCAATTAAATTGTCGTGACAGTGATAAATATTGACTAAATGAAAATAATTTGAGCTCAAAATCGAGATTGGAGTTTATTTTAATCTTTCTAATTGGATAATCAAGTCTGAATCCAAACTGTTGAAATCGAATTTTGCATCTAACTTTCAGCTGATCATGTGGTCAAAGAGATGAAGGGAGAAAATCAATTTCTTATCTTTTCAAAAAGGAAATTATTTTCCTTTATTTAGAGAAAAAACTATCTTCCTTGAAAAATATTTTTAATTATTTATTATACCAAATAACGAAAAATTAAAAAATTACTTTCTAAAAAAATATTTTTTTCTCAATCAAATACTACGTAAAGATATGGTTATCAATGCTATCTATTGCAATAATTCTGAAAGGTAGAGTTTTCGAGTACCTAAGATGCCCATGGACATGATTGTCAATACTGTCTATTGCAATAATTCCGAAAGGTAGCGTTTTCGAGTACCTAAGATGCCCATGGACCGCAATAATGCATCCGTCGGCCTAGTTCGTTTGTCTCTCCTTATACTTTCTCTTTTTCCTGGGGGGGGGGGGGGGGGGGGGGGGAAGGCCAAAAACTCAATTGCATAATTTGCATTTCCTCGAATGCCGAGGATCCGCGTAAAGAGTTTGCCGAATACCATCTTTCTTGGTGTTATCTCATCACAGCCTGGCCGCATCCTCACCGACCTTCGCCCCCTTAACCACCGAATTTGCCTTCTTCCAACCCCTGTCTCTATCTCAAATCTCTCTCCTTGGGTCTCCAAAACCGATCGACATCATCGCAAGTTTCGCACCAAAACCCTAACCGCAACAAACCCGATCAATCTTTCCCATCAGGCATGCTTCTGTCTCCAGGGCACTCCCCTCGCCACCTCTCTTCCCCGTCTCCTTCTCTCTCTACTGCTGAGACTCCGGCGTCTTCGTCGTCATCGCTAATCACAACCCAATCAAAGCCCCCAAAAAAGGGTCCCGTTGTGCTCGACGAGGATAGCTATGTCGCCGCCATTGAAAAAATCATCGAGCGTGACTTTTTCCCCGACATTCCCAAGCTCCGTGATCGCCTTGATTGGCTCGAGGCCGTGAGAAGCGGCGATCCTGTTCAAATCCGAGATGCCCAGCTCAAGATTATGGAGCGCCGCCGTGCTGCTGGCACCAACCCTAGTTCCGAAGGTAAAACCCGTACTCCGGCTTCCACCTTTTTTAGAACTTCGGTTACCCCTTTTGAATTTGAACGAACTCCTGGTGTAATTGATGGGAATTTGGGAAGTAGGGATGGGGTTGAGGGGCAAGGTTTGGAGAGTGATGTGGGTGATGATTCGTTGACGTTGGATCAGTTTTTTAGGAAGTATACTAGTGAGGATAATGATAGTTTCTCGAAAATCATGGAGAAAGTTAATAGGAAGAGGAAGGAGAGATATGGGTATTTGTTGGAAGGTGAGAAGAAAGAGGAGGTGAAGGGGATTGAGGATGTTAAGAGGGATAGGATTACAGATGGGTATGGCACATCTGGTCAGCCCACGAGTACATTGGACGGTTGGAGGTACTCGGCAAACAATTTGCTTATGTACCATCCGGCTGATAGGGGCGAGGCTCCCTTGACTGAGGAGGAAATGGCAGAGAGGTTGAAGGGTCTGACTAAGGAGATTGATCGATATAATACTCGGTTTCATGGAAAGATGTTGGACGCTAGGCCGAAGGATGATGATGAAGTTGAGGTTCTTTATACCACTATCGCAGGGGCGACTCCTGTTATGTCTGATAGGGATAGGGATAAAACAAAGAAGTATGATTTGGAAGATCTGAGGAAGACTCAAAATCGATTTTATGTGGAGTCTGAGAAAAAAGCTGACAATGGTTACAGCTTTGTTAGAACCCCATCACCTGCTCCTGGTGTTGATGAGTCCCCCTTTATCACTTGGGGTGAAATTGAAGGTACACCCTTGAGATTGGAGCCTGAGGACACACCTCTTGATATTGGAGGCAGTGGTGATGGGCCTCATTTTAAGATCCCATGCCTGCCTTCCCGAGATTTAAAGGCTCATTCTTTATCACGGGAGGCTGCCCGTAACCTGAAGGAAAGATCAAGGATGTTTAATAAACCACCATTGCCTTCACCAATGAGGAGTGGAAGTGCTAGTCCAAGTGTGAGGACTCTTTCTCCAGCTGCCCAGAAGTTCATGCGGAGTGCAATGGCCAAATCATCATCTTCTGTAGATGAGTCTCTTCGAGCTAGTTACCGAGGCAACAGCCCTGCATTAGGTACTCCCAAATCTGGGAGGAGCATGTCAAGGCTTGCTAGAGATGGGAGCATTGGTTCCAGATCTCCGTCTGTGAGGGAGGGTTCTAATCTTCCTTGGTGATTTAGTTATTTGCTTTTTTTAGTCTCATTTTAGAGCAGTGCTTTCCATTGTACATTAATCTTCAGATATGAATTCTCTCTTTTAATCCATCTTCATGTACGGATCCCCTTGTAATCTGGTGGCAATTAGCTTGTGTTCACCTACTGTTTCACTAAATACAAATGCTGTGATCATCTCCGTTTGGTAACTGTTTTTTTACCTCCATTTTGGGCTGCTTGATGGATGTAATGTGCCTGTATGCATGAAATGTCAGCAAAATTTGAAATAAGCAGTGAACAGCATCGTTTGTTATTCTGCACATCATGGTAGTTTGATATATTCAGTTTCGGGTAGCTTTTTGTTTCTGTACGAGATACTTTTCGCAGGTTGCGGTATGTTGTGCTAATATATCACTGTATGAGGCGTAGAAATTATCCTAGGATGAATTTAAGAAGTTCTAGTAATAGCATGAAACCCCAAAAGAGGTAAAAACTAAAAGGGGCCTCAGTATGTGATGTAAGATGTTCTTGATGAAAATTCAGCGGTGTCTTTTCCAACATGCCTTGTCCCCAGCCTCCGGTGTTAAGCTGTACGTGTTTTGTAAGTTCTTTTTGCTTATTAATTTAAATCAAAAATTGTGCCACGTGAGAACTTTGGAGTAGGAACATGCACATGTTATTTGGACTTGTGCCAACGAAACCAGTTCTCTGAAATTGTTGGACCTTGCTTGCTATAGTATTGAATATTGATGGTTGCGTCTTCTGCAATGAGAAAACAAAGATGTGTCTTTGCTCATGCAGCGTCACTAACAAATGTGAATGATAGAATCATACTGTGAAGAATTAAGTGGAAATCGAAACATCTGTCTTCTTGAAACCCTTTGACTTTCTGTTGAGGGGCATTACGTCATGAGCTAATTGTGCTGCTAGGTTCGAGATACCAATGCGTTATGCTATAATTATAGCTGTACGGGCATTGGATAGTGTGAGCGAAGAACATTTGTGCAATGTGTAATTGACTTGACTTTTTGAGGATAAAATGATTCAACTAAATTCATCGTCTGGTCACCCTGCACTGTGCAGTCTGTACTGGTTACACTTACGCATCAAAGACACTGAGAAGTCAGCCTAATTGTAAGACATTAAGTTGCTGAGTTGCAGAAACTGTGTTATGTCATTCCTGATTATCAACCAGCGAGACTGGGATTTCAATGCTGGGGTGATTCACTGTGGTCATCTGCTGTGTGAACCTTGTCCTGGAGTTCTTGTCATATTGTCATACTGTATGATTGATAAAAGCTTTGCTGAAGAACTACTTGGGGGCTGCTTGTGTACTTGCAGCCGCTGTGATAAGCATTTTTGAAGCACGCTGATGTGCTCTGGTCCTTGTTCAATTGTGTTGTTAGAAATTATAGAGTTGTTCAGTTCTGTAGGCGTCAGTAATTTTTGTATCAGCTATTTTCTGATTGGTTGACAATATGTAACTGGCTAAACTGGCACCTTTGTCCAACTCCTAATGTGAAAATGAATCACAGGATTGGGATCAAAATTGAGAATTGTTAAAGACTTACGGCTTCTTAGAACTCTATCAACTCAGGGTGAGATCGAAAATACGGGTTTGCAAGTGGAGCTGAGCTGTGAATGAGATTGATGATATTTGAGGATCCCATGCCTGCATTTTGGTGATAGAATTTGGAACAGTTCATTTGTGGGCTGATTACTGAGGGAACATCAAAGATGTTTCGGAAACAACTGTTGCAACCTCCAATGTTTTCACATGCTACTGTGAGTCCAATGTGTCAGGAATTCCATACAATTTGTGCAAGCAAGAATGCAATTGCAGAAACCCTCGTGCCTCTCAGAAGAGGTCTCTCTTCTGCAAGCTTCTCAGCTGCGTCCCCATTCTGGATAATTCAAAGGTGGAAAGAACTTGTGCAGGTAGTAAAAAATGGAAACATCGATTTCAGGTACTCTGTGAAATAAACATTAATTTCTGGTTGAGTGCTTTTGTTCACCTGTGAGGATTATGCATAATGGAGTGAGAGCAATGATGTTGCTTTTCAAAATGGTATGCCTTTTTTATCCTCCAAGGGGAAGGGTGACGTTATCTTTGTTTTGCGCAGAGTATTACTGATATTCCCGTCTCTTGGGTGATTTTACTTAAGCTTGGTATGCCTTTGCTCAGGTTTTATCTGCCCTTGATTTACAGTATGCCTAGTCTTGATTCTAGTTGTAACTGCTTAACTGATTTAGAAACAAGGAGGGAATTGGTGATTAGATTTGATGTTTGGGGAAAGTGGTTTAGACTTTAGACAATTGCGTGCATCTGCGTTCCAATGTTTATACTTTTTTGGCACCCTTCAATTGGCAACTCTATATTGTTTCTATGTTTCAATCATTCTTATTGGTGGCAGAAACCATTTCCCTGAAATTTCTGAATGTTCCATTAACCTAGAACTGGAACCTAGTTAGTAGTGACGGGTTATGGCCATGTTTGATAAATAGCTTATTGGGTACAAAAAGAACTTTTTGAGGGTATTAGCTGTTTGACTCTAGTCAAAAAACTCTTTAAATTGTTTGGTTGACTAGCTTTTTATACCCAAATGTCTCTTTTACAAAAAGCTCTTTGGGATAACTTTTTCAAAGAGCTTTTTTATCTTTATTATTACAATGACCATACTAACCTTATAATTTGGAGAAATTTACATCAAATGTCATTCACAAATGATATTCCCGAATATTGGATGTTTATGCTTTAAATTTTTCAATTTATTTTTTTCTCTCTTTTGCGACAAGAGTTGTGGATGGTCATGATGTTGAAGATAATGTTTTTAATTTTAACGCTTTCTTAATTTAACAAATAATTTATGTTAGTCTAGTGTAACATGATATATAAATATTTTTACGTCACATAATTTCAATTGCTATTAAAAAAAAAACATTTAACATTAAAAAACTATTTTGATAATAAATACTAAAATTAGGAAAATGTATAAATGTAATTTTATACATAAGTCTCAATTCATATTTCATATAGAAAAGAAAAATAAATATCTAATGAACAATTATTTTGTTAGAAAAATAATGAAATGGAGTAATGGGCATAAGTGCAATTTTATCAAATAGGTTTGCTGGAAACAGCTAACTTCACCAAAATAATTTTTTCATAAACAGCTAATGCAATCAGATAAGTCAAACAACTAATGTAATCAATTAACAGGCAACAGTTGATTGCCAAATAGGGCCTATGGGGTCTTTGATAACAATTTTTGAGGAAAAAAGAGTTGTTTGGGGGGCATTTAGCTATTTTGACTAAGTCAAATTGTCAAAATGGACGCTTGATAAATAGGTATTTCAAACAACTATTTGACCCCAAATAACTCTTTTTAAAAAGATTGTTTCTATTAATCTTTTGAAAAAGAGCTGTTTGGGGTCAAATAGCTCTTTGAAACAATTGTTTACCAACCACCTATTTGGTTGTTTGCCTTGTAATTAGCCTTTCAGAAAAAATTTTTTGTAAAAAAAATACATTTACTCAAGAGTTTAAAGGACTTAAACTACATGCAAATGAAATTATATCCATTGAATATTATTTTTATGAAACAAAAAGAGTACCAAGTATTATAAAGTATTGCTTGAAGACTTATATCAATAAAATTCGAACCTATGGATCTTGAGAATTAACAAAAGTAGGTAATTTTTTTTTTTTTTTTTAAATGGGGAGGGAACAAATCATTGAAATTGTATTGTCACTTTTGTTGTTTGCACTTTTTAGCCAAGAAGTGTATTTTTCTGGTGTAGAATTTCTTATTTCATTTGTTTGTTATATCAAACTTATTTAGTTTTCTTATCATACACCTTCAAAGACGTTTGATATTAATATTTAGACTATTTAGCCCCTTTTGATTATTTAGATAGTAAATTTTGGATTGATCCAAGTAATTAGTAATACTTGACCTTATGTTTTATATAAATTGAATTTAATGAAGATAAAGCCATTAGAAATTCATATAAATTTCAATTTTAATTCATGGCCAAAAAAATAATCTAATAGATAACAAAATAATGTTATAAGTATCGTTTAGATAGATACAAATTGAAAAGAAATAAAATAAATAATGAATAAACATTATGTAAAATTAGTAAGAAAGTAAGCTTTTATGAATGAAATTAATTTATCCATATGACACAAATTTAATTCTTTTTTTAAAAAAATAAGCTGACCAATAAAAAAATATGTTCCGTTAAAAAGCAATTTATAAATAAGGGTATAAATGAAATTTTATTGAATGTCTTTCTTGGAGATTGCTAACTTCGATAAATATTTTTTTTTTTACAAACAGCTAATTCAAACAGCTGATGTAAGAGCATATGCAATGGTGATTCATAATTTTGGATCACAAGTGGGGGTCCACACTCTTCACATCATCCCACAAGCCAACATTTTTTCTCTTCTCTACATTCTATGGATCACCTACTTGAATCACTAAATAAAATAATGTTTTATGAACCCTACCACTTACATATTATTGGGTTTTAGACTTTTAAGGGATTAGTTGACAAAAAAAAAGGGAAAATGTGTGGGGACGGATCATGGCCGTGAGCTGAACCGTGGGGCGAGCGAAGCGAATCACTAATGCATGATGTTTTTTAGATCATGAGCGAAATTTTTAGCCCGTGAGCCTTGCATTGTAGACGCTCTAATTCAAACAGTTAACAGATAAAACTAACAACTAATAACTAATAGCTGTATGAACTTACTTTTTTGTGGGGTTAGGCTGAAGGCTACAAAATATAACCCCCTCAGCCCATGGCCTAGACTTCGGTCATTGACATGGACAAGGCTATTTTCAAGGAATCTTGCAGGTTTCTAGTCCAAGTATGTCCCGCTTCCAACATGGATACATGTCTAAATGTTGGATATGGCTGGTTACGACTTAGGATGAATGTTGTGGGTTTGTAACCTGATGGTGTATTTGGTAGGGTTGAAAATTATTTTTCTAGAAAATTATTTTTCATATAAAATGATTTTTCATGTAAAATAATTTTGAGCTCATATTTTTAGTTGTTTGGTAAAAGGAGAAATGAAGTTTCTGAAAAATGAGTTTGATTAGCAAAAATAAACAAAAAAGCTAAAAAGAGGCACATTAGTGAAGAAAACAAAAATAAGTAAGATATTTAAAAAAAAGAGAATTTATATTTTGTTCTTTGAGGAATTATATTACAATAGTGGTGTCATCCAGATCAAAGTTGTGATAATATGTATATTTGTCAATTTTTTTGTTCTTATATACTGCCAACAATTTGATACTGGTAACGTTTATCGATTTTTCACTTTCGAGTAGGAATCCAAACAAAGAAGAAGAAAAACCTAGTGAGTTTCTTTATCTTCTATACCCTGACGATAAATTGCAGCGCGTTTTAGATTTCGATGAAATCATAGTTGTTAGATTCACCGGCATCAGTATCGGTATTGACATCAGAATGATACAATTTCGCTAATTTTTAACATGTTGCCTTAATCTTCGAACTATATGTCACTACCTTAATCTTTGAACCATATATTGAGGAAATAGACACAGAAGAGAGAAAGAATGTAAAACCGTGTAAGCGCTAAAGAAACGTAAAATCAACTTACGCTTCATTCAAAGTAAAAATATTTTCCTTCATTCTAGTGAAAATGATTTTCCCTTGAAAACAAATTTACCCTCTTTGTTTTACCAATCATCGTAAAATAAGAAAATCATTTTCCAGGAAAATGATTTTCAGTCCTACCAAACATATCCTAAATTGGAGTCTCCTATTGTCATACCACGTTGAACAGTGAAGTGTCGTCTCCCATGGATGCCGAACAGGGTGAAATGAAGGGTCTGCATCCCCCCCACCCCCCCCAACAAACAACAAAAAAAACCCTCCCAAGAAAATTTTTTTTTTTTTTTGGGGGGGGGGGGGGGAACCTACCAACAAAACGAAAAACCTATGAATGACCTACCAATGCTGGAACATAGAAACCTTCTAGTTAGAGGTACTGGGTCGATGATTTGGAAAGATCATCGTACTAGTGATGTTATTTTCCAATAAAAAAGAAAAATAGAAAAAGCAAGTCTACAGGAACACCCAAGGTTGGAACACGGAGGCCTTTTGATTAAGGTCAGTTTGGCCTGGTCCTGCTGCAATGTTCATGGAACCGGAATTGTGCTGGTGATGGTTATTTCCAATATAAGAAGAAACAGACAAGAAGTTTGTCTATGGTAAGGCTGCAAATCTGATGATCATATTGATAGTTATGTTCATCACAGAACCTTTCTTTATGTCTTTGGCATTTGAGAGTTTGAGAGACCAAGTTAAAGAAGTAAAAGTGTATGGAGTTTGGAATGGCTGAAAGGAAGCCTTCTTCACAACTTCTCTCGAGAGGTTCATTCTGATCTACAAGCCTCGGGGCCTGGACTGACTTCAGTTTAAGGGTGCTCTATAAGATAGCACAAGGTCATAAAATTCCCTCAAGATCTGTCTGTCTTCAGTGCTAGCAGTATCTCCGAGGCACTGCTGCCAGATATGGTCTGAAATTGTGTAACACAGCCGAATTTGACAATTGTGGGGAGTTTTAGCCACTTTTTAAGTTTTGCTTCTGGCTCTCTGGGTTGCATTTTTCACGGCAATTGCAAACCCAAACCTTCCTGATGGAAGGTAGACTTACCCAAATGCACGATGGGGTGGGTACATGTTTGGATCTCATTGGTTTTGATCATTTCAACTTCGACAAAATTTCAGACTGGAAGATCTCCTTGCAGGGAAAGATTTCGGAGCCACTTTTCTCCTTAGTTTCAGGAATGTATTACACCAAAAAGACTCACAGAGATGGTGAATGAGCAAAGCCATTGTGCATTCATTGTTGGCACATGGATCACGCTATTCACAGAACCTCTTATTAATGAGATTCATGGTTGCCTACGTTCTTAGCACATCACATTACAGTAATCTGTGTGGAAGTCCTGAGGCTCTGATTAATGCAGGCTTAAGGGTTCAGCAAAGGAGTTCACATGTGGCTGCATTTAATTTAAAGTACTACGACCTCAATGTCTCATGTTTCTTAGGGATGCACTTGAATTCAAGTTGTGTGTATCTGAAATGGCTTTTTGGAGCAGGTAGAGTGATCATTAATTTTCATCTTCGGTGACTTTTAGTTCTTCAATGGGTCTCTTTCTGTCCAGGCAACCCATCGTCTTATATGTTAGAAGTGCTTTCCGCCACCTTAAAGGGCCTGTTCTTTTCGTGGGTAAATAGGGGTGTGGAATGGGAAGAAATGAAATGGAGTAAGGAGTGGAATGGGGTGGTCGAGAAGAAGTGGTTTTGTTCTTGCAGGTGTGGGAAGGAGTGGAATAAAGCGAGGAGTGGAATGGAGTAGGAAGAAATTGCATAGAGTTGGAGAAAGATAGAATTATTAAAATCAAGGTGTGAGAGGGAGTGGAAGGGGATAAGAAGGAGTGGTATTTGTCTTTAGGAGTGAGAAGGAGTGGAAATAAGTGGAAATGAGTGGGAAGGAGTGGGAGCCAAGGATTTTTCCCACGAAAAGAGCAGGCCCTTTTAGGAGGACGTAAATGATGCATATTTCCATATGCATCATTTTTATTCAAGACCCATTTCAAAGAAGAAAAGGGTCAAAGAAGATCATGCTTGGAAGTGTGCTTATTTGGTCTTATTAAGTGAGTTCAAAGACTCACGACACTATGGAGAGGTCAAAAAGAGGTTAAGCTTTGCTAGAAATTTGGTGCCGAATTCATCCCTGCGGAACCCGATTTTTGTGACCATTTTTGGACAAGCTCAAGTGGACCCACAACTTGAGGGCCCATGTGCTTTTGAAGCTTAAGATGTCAGCTTTAAAATAAGCCCAATTTTATTTAATTTGGACATCATTTGATTGGGCAAAATATCACTCAAAGATACGTTGTGCTGATCCAGTCCAGTCTGAGATAGGTGCATTGTTTGGGCCATAACTTTCAAACCGCTTATCCAAATTGAGCAAATGAGCCCATTCTGGAAAATAGACTTCCAGGGCTTTCTAACAAGCCCAAGAACGCGTGATTTGGCCGAGTATTCTGGAAGTTATGCTCTGTTGAAGTTGAGGCAGTTGCAAGGATTAATGCTGGGAATATGAAGAGTCTTAGGTTACATATATTTGTGTGGCTGATATTGTGCACGTTTTAGATGCTTCTAGATTGATGTAATCAGCTGCAAAAATCCTAGAATATTCCTTGTAACCTCCCCCACCCCCTTTTATGATGTGTCTTTTCATTTTTCTTAGACTTTTCATTAGCTAGTTTTTAATTGTTAGGAGTTATTTGAGTCTTTTGATTGTCTTTTGCTGAGTCTATAAAAGGGGAGGGGCATGTGAAGCTAATCATTCAGCATTGTAAGAGATTTCCAAAGTAATACAAGCACCTTTGAGAGTGATTCTCATTTGTGTCTCAAAAATTCCTAGTTCTATATCTTGAATTTGGCTCATTCAAGTGGTGTTCTAGGTTCTCTTCCTTTTCCAATTGGAGTGATTCCTTGGTTAAGACAAGAGAATTAGCCCAAGATCAAGTCATTGAGTGGCTCCGTGAAGGATTATCTTAATTACAAGGTCTTGTTTATCCTTGTTCTTTTTGTTATTATTCTTCAAACCATCTCAAACTATCTTCCACCATATTCACTTTTCTTTGGTTGATTCTTGTTTAGTTTGAGTTTGAGTTGATTTGGTTCACTTACCACCCACATCTACATCAATTGGTATCAGAGCCAAGGCTTTTAAGTGACCCACATCATACCCAAACACATCCCAAAAAGCCAAAATACAAAAAAAAAAAAAAAGAGGCACAAACCGGCAATCCGAAGTCTTGAAGACCAGAGAAGCAGCACGGTGCCCCCGTGCCACAACACACGACCGTGCCATATTCTTTTTCCAGGAATCTTCAAGTCGAGACGGAGCACGGTGCCCCCGTGCCGCCAAGCACGACCGTGCCACTCTACTTTTCTGCATTTTCTTCAGCCGAAGCATAGCACGGCCTGACCGTGCCCCCTTGCACGACCGTGCCACTTTCCCTGCTGCATATTCTTCCTTCAACGCATCTCCAACATGTCTACAAAGTCCACAAGAAGCGACCAAGCACGTGTGGAAGAGTTAGAAGCACAACTCACTTATCTTCGAACTCAACTTGGGCAACTTTTGGAGGAGAAAAGAAGGTGGGTTCATAGCCCCACTCCCTCTCATCCTCATGAACCGGTGGTTGAATCTGAAGAGGAAGTCCATCACTCCCATGCCAATTCAAGTGATGAGGAACCCCCAAGGAGACGAAGGCAAGGAGGAAATATTGGTGGTGTCCGAATTGACATCCCCGAATTTGAAGGCCAACTTGATCCGGACTTATTTCTCGATTGGTTGCACACCATTGAGAGGATCTTTGAATATGAGGACATCCCGGAAGATAAGAAGGTAAAGCTTGTAGCCCTTAAACTCAGAAAATATGCTTCAATCTGGTGGGCTAACCTTGGAGCGAAAAGAGCAAGAAACGGGAAAGGGAAAATCAGAACTTGGGCCAAAATGAAAGAAAAACTCAAGGCCAAGTTTCTTCCCTCTCACTATGTGCAAGACAATTATCTCAAGCTCCATCGACTCAAGCAAGGATCCAAGAGTGTGGAAGAATACACTCGGGAGTTTGAACAACTCCTACTCAAATGCGATTTGAGAGAAGACGACTCACAAACCTTGGTAAGATACTTGACCGGTCTTGATGAGTCCATTGCTCATGTAATTGAGTTGCAACCCTATTCATCCCTAGATGACTTGAGTTCTCTAGCCTATAAGGTAGAGCAACAAAAGAAATCTAAGGAAAAGAGCATCTTTTCCAAGACTCCTTCCCGTCCTTTTTCTCAAGAATCACCTTACTTTCCCCCACAAATTCAAACCCCCTCACCCGCCAAAAGTGTCCCTCCCATCACCCCTCCACCTCCCACAAAAGTGCCCTCACGGCCAAAAGACCAGGTTCGTTGTTTCCGTTGTCAAGGTATGGGACATTTTGCATCTGAGTGTCCTAACAAGAAGATTGTTTCCCTGGCTGAGTACCAAGCTTCTTTTGAGGAGCATGACCATGAAGAAGAGGAAAGTTTGGAGGAAAAAGAAGAAGAGGTTAACATAGGCCCCGATGAAGGTGAGTTGCTTGTCATTAGGCGAGCATTGAGCGGATTTGCTACTCAAGAAGGCTTGGAGCAAAGAGAGGCGATTTTCCACACAAGGTGCACTATTCAAGGGAAAGTTTGTACCCTCATCATCGATGGAGGTAGTTGTACAAATGTTGCATCCAAAACCATGGTGGACAAGCTCAAACTTGAGACTACACCCCATCCTAAGCCTTATAGCATCCAATGGCTAAATCAAGGCAAAGGTATATACATTTCTCATCAGTGCCTCATTTCTCTTTCTATTGGAGACCACTATAAGGATGAGATATTGTGTGACATTCTTCCTATGGATGCAAGCCATATATTGTTGGGTAGACCATGGATGTTTGATCGCCATGTAATTCATCATGGGCGCCTCAACACCTACTCCTTTATTAAGGATGAGAAGAAAATCACCTTGACCCCTATTCCATCGTGCCAAAGCCCCAAGCCACAAAAGGACCGACAAGCCTTAACCCTCATTCATCCTTCCCAAACCCTTGCCCCCAAAGAAGATTTCTCACTTCCGCCTCTTCTCCTCACCAGATATGACCCGTTTTATCATCCTCCCCTCACCCTCTGCTATATCTCTCTAGAGGTGATGCCCTTTGACCACTTCCTACAACAGCTCTCATTTCATAAGCATGCCTCCCTTCATGAGAAGCTTGCCAACCCTTTGAGTTTGAGGACAAACTCAAAACAACCCGGGGAGTATGATGCATATTTCCATATGCATCATTTTTATTCAAGACCAATTTCAAAGAAGAAAAGGGTCAAAGAAGATCATGCTTGGAAGTGTGCTTATTTGGTCTTATTAAGTGAGTTCAAAGACTCACGACACTATGAAGAGGTCAAAAAGAGGTTAAACTTTGCTAGAAATTTGGTGCCGAATTCATCCCTGCGGAACCCGATTTTTGTGACCATTTTTGGACAAGCTCAAGTGGACCCACAACTTGAGGGCCCATGTGCTTTTGAAGCTTAAGATGTCAGCTTTAAAATAAGCCCAATTTTATTTAATTTGGACATCATTTGATTGGGCAAAATATCACTCAAAGATACGTTGTGCTGATCCAGTCCAGTCTGAGATAGGTGCATTGTTTGGGCCATAACTTTCAAACCGCTTATCCAAATTGAGCAAATGAGCCCATTCTGGAAAATAGACTTCCAGGGCTTTCTAACAAGCCCAAGAACGCGTGATTTGGCCGAGTATTCTGGAAGTTATGCTCTGTTGAAGTTGAGGCAGTTGCAAGGATTAATGCTGGGAATATGAAGAGTCTTAGGTTACATATATTTGTGTGGCTGATATTGTGCACGTTTTAGATGCTTCTAGATTGATGTAATCAGCTGCAAAAATCCTAGAATATTCCTTGTAACCTCCCCCACCCCCTTTTATGATGTGTCTTTTCATTTTTCTTAGACTTTTCATTAGCTAGTTTTAATTGTTAGGAGTTATTTGAGTCTTTTGATTGTCTTTTGCTGAGTCTATAAAAGGGGAGGGGCATGTGAAGCTAATCATTCAGCATTGTAAGAGATTTCCAAAGTAATACAAGCACCTTTGAGAGTGATTCTCATTTGTGTCTCAAAATTCCTAGTTCTATATCTTGAATTTGGCTCATTCAAGTGGTGTTCTAGGTTCTCTTCCTTTTCCAATTGGAGTGATTCCTTGGTTAAGACAAGAGAATTAGCCCAAGATCAAGTCATTGAGTGGCTCCGTGAAGGATTATCTTAATTACAAGGTCTTGTTTATCCTTGTTCTTTTTGTTATTATTCTTCAAACCATCTCAAACTATCTTCCACCATATTCACTTTTCTTTGGTTGATTCTTGTTTAGTTTGAGTTTGAGTTGATTTGGTTCACTTACCACCCACATCTACATCAGTAAACTATGCGCAGGTTAGCTGGATTGGGTTAGAAGCAGGCTTCATGTTGAACTATATGCTTCCTTTCCCTCTATGAACAAGTGTGGTGTCCCCAATTTGAATCTAGGATTTTCCAAGTGGCAACATCATAAGAAACATGCCTCTCAGTCTTAGTAAATATTTGATAGTTATTTTGTATAGATAATAACGTATTAGCATTTTATATTTATTGGATTCTCTAAATTATACTAAAATTTTAGGGTTTTTTAATTATACTTTTATATTATCACAAACAATAAAAAAAAATTGTATCGATTTCCTGATCTTGATCTAATGGACCAAGCAACTATTTTAAGTAGCATTTATTGGTTGAGTTGATTATCTAATTGAGCCCAAATCAATTTAATTAACTTGTAGCCTTGACCCTAAACTCAATTGGATTCTCCATTTTTAGGCTATTAGGTTTTCTTTTGCACATAGGATAGAGCGGTTATAAAGAGAGGGAGACATGAATTGAATTTAGTTAACCCTCTTAATCATAATGAATTAGTGCGATTTAGTGTTATGATAGAGCTAGTTTAGACTTTTTTTAATTTTATAAAAATTGCGAGTCAATCTATCCATAGTTTGTTTAATGCTTAATTATTCTAAGGGGCAGAAGAAACGTATTATATCCACTTATTGTCTCCTGTTTGATAATTTACTTTTTGGACGTTCCCCCTGAAATATGTTAGATTCATTGTGTGAGTTTAATTTGCAGCTGCAGTCATTGTATAATAGGAGGACTGGTTTCTTTCTGGAAGAGCAGTGAGAATACAAGTTAGTTATGGTAGGTACCTCAGGGCTGGCCTACTCTGGAAAGTTGATAACCGGAAACGGTTGCTTTGTAACGTCCACCTAGCCTAACAAAAACACTTGGGCAAAAGCACACCAAATTCCCACTTCGAGACTTCGAGTTGTTTCTTCGCCATTCGGCTGGGCTTCTTTAATAGGAATATCGTGACTACCTTTAACTTAGATAGCTCCCATCTTTATGCTCTAGAGATGATAGTTTAGTTTGAATTTGATGCAAATTTGATTCGATTTGAGATAAATCATGCGATTCAAATTTGATAAAAAATAATTAGATTCGAATTCGATAAAAATAATCGGAATCCAGCTCCGATTCAACGAATTTGAATGAGGGTCAATCCGATCCGATATCGTTTTTTAACAACTTCAACTTTCTTTTTAATATAGAAAAATCCTAATATCATAACCTTAAACAATCCGCTTAAGATCCGCACTTTATATGCAATATATTCTTCTTTGTTAACTAATTCTCTCTTTCTTCCTGTTCTTCTTGATCTCTCCCCTTTGTCAATCACAGTTGTACTTTATTCCATTTCCTCTCAATTATTGTACTACTGTCTATCCCTTTTTTATCTAAAGTGAATTCTCATTCTCTTTTTCCAAAATTTTTTACTTTAACATATTGAAATGTTTCATATGAAAAGTTTTTTGGCATTAAAGAGGGGTTTAACATTGTATTTACAAGTGAGCAAAAACAAGGTTGCAAATAAAAAATTATGCAAATATTGAATACAAATGTATGATCGGATTATATCCGATGATATCCGAATTTAATCCTATTCGAAGCCACTCGAATCCGATTTAACATCCGATCTGACGGAGTAGGGTTTGGATTGAAATTTCCAATTCAATTATTAATTGGATTGGATTTGGATATCTATACATCCGATCCAAATCCGACTCGTTATCATCCCTATTCACATGTATGTCGATCAGAATTTTGACAAATTTGATGGTGGGTATTTGATTCTTGTGGATTGGTTCGTGAATATGATTCAAGGTTAGGTCTGGTTTGAATCGAATTATTTTAATTGGGGTTAAATTTTGAGTATTAGTTATTAGTTATTTGGATTTTTTAATACCAGTTTTTTGAATGTAAACCTTCTTTTGATCGAATTGAATGTGAATTAGTTATTTGATGAGTAAAATAACGTATTAATGTTTGATAACTTTTATGGAATAGCTAATATAAACCACTAGAATCAATTAACAGTCTTTGCCTAATAGAATAAGTTAACAATTCAAATTTTTAAAATAGCTGAAGTCTAACACTTAGTCTAATTAATTTGTTTTTAATTAAAACACGAGCAATGATTGTAGGCGCAAAAAAATTAACAATATGTGCCATGTCTAAAAATAAATATAAATTGATTGTTTTTGATCAATCTATTTAATTAATTTAATTTATTTTGATAAGTTGGGCATAATGGACTATCAAATCATGTCTGAAATGACTAATAAGGAGGTATTTAATTGCAAGAGCTTTTTGGAGAAAAAAAACAGGGTGTTTTAGCTGTTTTAACTAGTCAAAACAGCTAAATTGGTATTTGCTTGAAGAGCTATTTGGACCCAAAAATCTCCTTCTCAAAAGGCTATTTTAATTAGCCTTTTAGGAATAGCTGTTTGTGAAAATGATATAACTACCTCAGAGTTCGGAAAAATTACACAATATGTCATTAGCCTTTTGTAGTGATATTTGATATTGTGCATTATTTAAATTTAGTATATCCAAGATTAAATCATTCCAATATATAAATTTCAATTCATAATAATAAAATATATAGCAAATAATAAAATAGTATTTTAAGGCATAATTATCGTGTAGCTAGATACGCACAAGTTGAAAATAAAAAAAAGATTAATAAGAATACAAATTATGTACAACTGGTAACAAATTAAGATTTTATCAATAAAATTAATTTGTACATATGACATCGATTTAATTCTTTTTGGAAAGAAACTAAGATAACTAGTAAATGAAAAAAATATTTTTAATTAAAAAGTAATTTAGAGGTAAGGGCACAAACGAAATTTTATTGAATATCTCTTTTAAAAACAGCTAATTTTACCAAACACTTATTTTATAAACAACTAATTCCAACGGCTAATGCAAACAACTAATTGTAACATATAATAGGTAACAGCTAATACAAACAGCTAACACCTGTTTACCAAATAGGGCCTAAGTCATAAATAAAATGAACTACGAAGTCAAAGGCTTAGTTAATGGCTCAAGAAAGTAAATAAGTCGCAAATCCTAGTACAGGGACGGGGATTCTTTCCCTATAAATAGAGCATTATTCACTCCTACTCTGGTGCTCTCAGATTTATTCACTTTGAAAACATTCTGAAAACTCAAAGATCTAATTTCTCTAGAGGAAAACAATATGCAGAATCAAAGTACATGTCGTCTACTTTCGAATATCAAAGAAAACTCATCTTGATTGAAATTAAGCCTCATAAGCCCTCTTTTAAGATCAAATTTATTAAGTTCATTCAGTCAAATCAATCAAATTGATCGAGATTTAAGTTAATAGGCCTTCTTTTAAGAACAAATTTGAGATCGAATCAGATGACTTTTATTTGTTTACTGGTAACAAATACACAGAAATTGTATCCATACCTTCTGAAATCAATACAAATTAAATTTATTGCTCATTTTTTTGTTTAATTTATTTTAGGCTCGAAATTGATGTTTATAGATTTTTAGCACTAATCTGAATTTGGCCAATTGAAAGAACAAATTGTTCTAAGGTACTCTTATGCTCTTACGAGATAATCTTTTCAATGATTAAGCGGGATATCATTCTCGGATTGCCACATAGGAATCGCTCGTTGTTCTTCACCATTAGATAGCAGAAGGCATCCACAGTTGCAACATTTGACAAAATTTAATGATGTTCTTATGCTGGTGCATTTTTAATACAAATCACAACAAAGCCGAATAAATAAAGGGTGTGGGATCTTCCCTTTCATTGCAACCGGAACGGTATAGTGGACATAAGAAGTGTCCAACTACCTTCGCCCTTATTTATAATTGGCGTCAATCAACTAGGTTATATTTCTAGTTTCTGAATACTAGGTTATATTTCTAGTTTCTGAATACTACCTGGGCCTTTCTCATGCTTTGCCAATTTGGTCTAATATATTTCTGCTAGCCTAGATTTAATTGACTAAAGTCACTCTCGACCTAGCTCATGTAATAAGTTAAGCCATCAGCACAATTTTATCAACTTCTAGTAATGCCCTGACATTTTCAAAGAATTACTTCTACAAATATCTTTTTATGCGGAAGCTTAAAAGTAGTGCGCGGTATGTCCTAAGACACGACACAAGGCTCGTACTATGAGCAATAACATTGGTCGTAATAAGAAAAGAGGCAACAAGGAACTGGTCATTTTGTTACGATTGGATAGTTCAATAGAGTCATTAATATAAGTCGTGTATTATATAAATAGTTAACATTGTAAATAGTGATCCTATATCTTTTACATGTGATCTCTCCTGACACTTGAACCCCTTTTTAGATGAACATAAAAATACAAAATATAAAAATAGTAAGCCACACACGCCTACTACAAGATGACGTTATACAATAAAATAATTCAGTGCATAATTAAATTCATTATATTCAACAAACTGAATTAAAATATTTTCTTTAATTATCTTATGGTGGCATCCAGCATATTGGACTAGCGTCCTATCAATGTAACATTTAACAATAACAGACTGAATCTCCATTACGATCATTGAACATATATGCGCATACTTAGGCTGATTTGGAAGCCCAAACTTCGTTGATCAACGTACAATAGAGCAGTAAGAGGGTCTACCATTAATGTGACAAAAAAATAAAAAGACCGATCATTTCATATTGCAATTGAGTTTTCCAACAGGAATTTGAGTGTATTGATAGGGGCTTCCTGGGTTTGTCATTAGTCAGCTACCCTACTGGGTTGCTTTCTTGCCTAATTTCTCAGCTGAGTGTTGCTTGATTGGTATTAATTGTGGTCTTTGCTTGAGACAGTTGAGTGAGACAAAAGTGTAAGGAGCTTTGGCGGGTGGAGTTCCCCTTGGTTTCCTTTGGTTCGCAGCCGTAGAGTAGTTGGTGGGCACTACCCATTTTTATTAATTGTGGTATTATAAGTTTATAACCATTGGAGTCATTTTTTACTACCCTTGGTTTTATTTAAGGAGGTGGTGACTCCTATTATTATTGTTTGTCTTTGCATCCATTAGCGTCTTTGTTGCTCTCTATTAGTAGGATTTATATTATTGTTTTTAATATTATTGTCAATGTTGGTTATTTCTGTTGTTATTTGGGTGTGATTTTATTCGTTACTCCCTCATTATGCTTAAGTGCAATCATATTTTATTATTAGTAGTAGTATTTATTATTATTGCGTTGCTATGGGTGAGTGTTGGCAGCTTAAGCTAGTGTCTAGCAATGTAGTAGCTTCAGCCAGTCCTCCGGGGGAAAATAGGGTTAGGAGGGGTGTAGGGTTTCAAAAGGTATGCTTAGCATCTTGGAATATTGGGTCGCTTACTGACAATTCAATAGAATTAGTCAAGTCTTTGCATAGATGTAGGATTATCATAACTTGTGTTCAAGAGACTAAGTAGGTGGGGGCTAAAGTTAGAGAAGTTGATGGGTACAAGCTATGGTATTCAAGGTCAAGCAAGGCTAGGAATGGAGTCGGTATTTTGGTTCAGAAGCAGTTGGTTGACTTTGTTGTTGAGAGGAGGCGTAAGGGTGATCAAATTATGACCATTAAGGTAGTGGTGGGAATAGAATTCCTAAATATGGTTAGTGTTTATGCACCTCAGTCAGGTTTACCGGATGATATTAAGAAGCAATTTTGGGAGGATTTGGATACGGTTATTCAGGATGTACCTTGGAGCGAGAAACTTTTCATAGGAGGAGAGTTTAATGGCCATATTGGTGTTAAAGTAGATGCAGTATGATACGGTTCACGGAGGTTTTGGTTATGGGGTGAGAAACAATGGAGGAGTGTTTGTTTTGGACTTTGCGGTTGCTTATGAATTGTTGGTGGTAAGCTCCTATTTTAAAAAAAGGGAGGACCACTTAGTAACCTTTAAGAGTGGTTCCACAAAGACTCAAATTGATTACTTCCTGAGTAGGGCAAATAAAGGTGATCCCTAGTGAGTATTTAGGAACTCAGCATAACTTGCTAGTGTTGGATGTGGAGTTTAAAGGTTCAAAGTGGAAGAAGAAGAGTGTTGGGAACCCTAGAGTTAAGTGGTAGAAGCTAACTGAGGAGAATGCTTTGAAATTATCAGAGAGGATTACTGAATAAGGAGCTTGGAGGCAGGTAGAGGATGCAGATACAATGTGGGAGACAACGGTAGAATGTATTCGAAGGTCGGTAAAGAACATCCTAGGGACTTCTAGGAGAGGTGGTAACAAAATGAAAGGAGCCTAGCGGTGGAACGAGGAGGTAAAGGAGAAAGTCAATGAGAAAAAAGAGACATATGCTGCTTTCATGAATAGTGGAACGGATGAAGAGAAAGAGAGTAGTAAAGTTAGATATAAAGTAGCAAAAAAGATAGCTAAGAAAGCTATTGCTGTAGCCAAGAGCATGGCTTATGATAGGTTATATCAAAAATTGGGGACTAAGGAAGGTGAGAAGGAAGTCTTTAGACTAGCGAGGGCTAAGGAAAGAAGAACTGGGGACATGGGTGTTGTGAGGTGCATCAAAGATGAAAATGGTAAGGTGCTCTTTGAGAATGCTTAGATCAAGGAGAGATGGCAAAGGTACTTTTTCAAACTCCTCAATGGTGAAGTGATGGAAGAGTTTCGAAGTAGGGAAAGAGAGAGTAGGGAGAGACGTCTAGATCCTCATTTGTGTGAACCTACCAGTAAGGACGAGATTAGGCAGTCCCTAAAGAAGATGTCCAATGGGAAGGCTGGGGGACCAGACCAGATACCGGTGGAGGTGTGGAAGTGTTTGGGTAACGAGGGATTAGAGTGGCTAACAGAGCTTTTCAATGTCATTTTTAGGATCGCGAGGATGTCCAAAAAATGGAGGTTTAGTACAATCATCTCTTTGTACAAGCACAAAGGTAATATTCAAGATTGTAATAATTATAGGGTATAAAGTTGCTCAGTCACACTTTGAAGTTATAGGAGAGGGTGATTAAGAGAATGCTGTGGAATGATATTTCAATATTAGAGAACCAATTTGATTTTATATCAGGTAAGTCAACCATAGAGGCAATTTACCTCCTTAGAAGGCTGATGGGGTTGTACAAAGATAGAAAGATAGATCTTCATATGGTATTCATTGACCTGGCAAAAGCCTATGATAGAGTTCCACGTGAAGTGTTATGGAGATACTTGAAAATGAAAGGAGTGTCACTTAGGTATATTTGAGTTATTAAGGATATGTATGAGGGAGCTAGGACGAGTATTAGGACGCCAGGAGGGGATACCTATGACTTCGACATTGGTATGGGCCTGTATTAGGGTTCAGTTTTGAGCTATTTTCTTTTTACTCTACTTATGGATGAACTTACAAAAGGGATTCAAGATGAGCTACCATTGTGTATGCTATTCGCAGATGACATTATTCACTCACTAGAGTTTAGTGATTTTAGAGATAGTAGATCAAAAACTGAATACCTGTATTGTTGTTTCAGCGGTAGGGAAGATGCGGAAGGAGAAGTCACGATTGATGGGTTGACGATACCAAAGGTCAAGAAGTTTAAATATCTAGGCTCGTTCATTCAACATAATGGGGATATTGATGAAGATATTAATCAGCACATAAAGCCTAATTGGCAAAAATGGAAGTATGATTTAGGAGTGCTGTGTGATAAGAGGATGCCTGTAGGATTAAATGGCAAAGCTTATCATATGGTAGTTAGATTGGCTGTAGATCAGAGTGTTGGCATATTAAAAAGTCACAGGTCTAAAGGTTGCTGGTAGCAGAGATGAGGATGATTAGGTGGATATGTGGTTTCATGAGAATAAATGAAATTAGGAATGAGGTAATCAGAGATTTAGTTAAAGTGGCACCCATAGAAGATAAGATGGAGAATCAAGACTCAGATGGTTTGGCCATATGAAGAGAAGAAGTGTGGACGCGCCAGTGAGGAGATGTGAGAGAATTAACATTCCTGAAGGTAAAAGAGGGAGGGAACGATCAAAGAAGAGTTTGGACGAGGTGATTAGAGAGGATTTGAAAGTTGTGGGACTAACGGAAGACATAACTCAGGATAGGAGACTATGGCGGGATAGGATTAGGATCTCAGATCTCAGAGAGTTGGCTACCTGAGTGGTAATATAGGTTTAGGTGTGGTTGTGGTTTTTTTTATCGTATCTGTATACAGGTAGTACAAATATCTGGAAAGAGACATTGTTTGCGTGCTTCCGTTTGATAAGGTATAGTACCTTCCTCTTCTATGTTGTACTTATGTTGGACGTTTATTTACATAGTTACGGCTACCTGATTTATTAATATTTCTTAGTTTATTGACTTCATTCCCTGCTGCGTATTCTTAGTTTTTTCATTTAATGTTTTCACAAAAGCCTTCTTCTATGAAATGTTTTCACAAAATCTTATTTTTGTGGGTCTCTTGGATTCAGCCTCTCTACGGGTAGGGATATCGGTAGAGGTAAGGCTGCCTACATCTAGATCTCCCCAGACCCCACAAAAGCGGGATCCACACTGAGAGGTGGTGTTGTTGTTGTTGTACTTAGTAAAATGACATGACTATAAGGGCATAACCATCATACTGTACCTTCACTTATACGATTGTTTTCATAAATTGAGGCGAAGCGATCTAAAGCTTCATGTGCTCCAGACAAATGACAAGCAGGCTACACAAGCTTAATAGCGAAGCCGCAAAGGCAATAATGGGCCGACCATAACCATGTTACTCGATCCTTCACTTACATGGGTCAAAGCCCTACCATTCCATTATCTTTGGTCAATTGGGGGGGGGGAGAGAGTGTGTGTGTGCATATGTGTGTGTGTGTGTGTGTTTGTGTAGTAAGCAATACATGATGTGTAATAAAGTGAGGAAGAGATTTGGAATTTATAAGGAATCTTAGATGTAAGGTTAAGCCTCCTTCTTATGACACAAAGATTTAGGAATGATAAGGTGAATGTGTTGTGATTAATACTAACAGTTCTCAATATAGTGCATTTTAATCAGCTAATTACTAGTCAAAATAATTAAATGGTGGTATTCTCCATAATTCAAAATTCAGATTCCCACTAATGTTCTTGGTCGGTGCCTTCTTAGGCACTGCAAGCCTAACTTCTCAATCATAGCCCACGCTTGTAAGTCCACATGGTGATGATGATAATTTTTTTTGATGTTAATAATGATAAATTTTCAGCGTATTACACTTCTAAAATTCGAGACCCAACCGCATTAAGCATTCCAAAGTCATGGATGCGGGCAACTCTTGAGGGAGCAATTTGCAGGCACAAAAAATTTAATAATATATGTCATGCCGAAAAATAAATATAAATTGATTATTTTACATCAACCCATTTAATTAATTTATTTATTTTAATAAGTTGGGCATAATCAACTATCAAGTTATGTCCCAAATTACTACTAAGTCGTAAATTAGATAGACTACCAAGTTAAAGGCCCAGTTAACGGCTCAAGAAAGCAAATAAGTCGCAAATCCTAGTCCGGGGAGGGGGATTCTTTCCTTGTAAACAGAGCACCACTCACTCCTATTTAGGAGGTCGAAGATGCATTTACATCGAAGACTACAAGCACAATCAAAGCACATGCCGTCTACTTTCAAAAATCAAAGAAAACTTGTCTTAATTGAAATTAAGCCTCTTGGGCCTTCTATTAAGATTAAATTCATTGAAGCTCATTCAAAGGAACTAACTAATAAGCATAAAATCATGAAAAACATACATAATTCTTAATTTTTTTTTTGTTGTTGTTGTTGTTGTTGTTGTTGTTATTAATGCTCACCACAATCTTTGGCCTTCTAATGTTCCAAACCCACAACAAACCATTAACCCAAAATTGAGATATTTGATTAGACCTAAAGACATGGATTTGGAACCTACGACCTCCACCATCCACATTCAAGACGTGACATACCCACTTATCTGAATTAGATACCAAAACCATATCTAATTTACACCAGGCAAAACTCAAAGTAATATAAATAAGAGCAATAACAATGTCAGACACAAAGCTACATAGATGATGCCTGAAGTTGCTGTGTTTAGTTCTGCGGTTGGTGTTTTAGGTTCATTTTCCTATTTATTTGCTCTCTGTGGAGTTGTTGTACTCTTGGCTCCATGCACTATCGATCTGAAAAAGGCAAAAATGCAGAGAAATGTTGAATGTAGAATAACAATAACATCCTACTCCATTTAATAGAAAATTGTAAAATTTTTGTAATATCAATTGGGCTTCAACAAAGAGCCCTGCATATAAGCTCAAGTAAGGTTCCAATCAAAACCAATTGCAATGGGTACAGTAACTCACAAGTTTACATACATGCTCAACCCCTTTAATTTCATCAATGGGACAACACTCACTATCATATTCTTTGAATTTTATCAATATGGGATAATATCCACTTTATCACTCCAACATGCCCCTCACGTGTGGGCTACTAACAACGGCCAACACGTGCACACAATTTTTCATCAAACGGGGACGGTGGCAAATCAAAATCGAGCAACCCGCTCTGATGCCATGTTAAATTTTTATATCAATTGGGCAATTAACAAAGAGTCATGCATACTGTAGAGATATATGAGCTGGGTATATAGCTGTAGATATTTTGTAAATATCTCATTACACGCAAGCATAGCTGGCTATATATATATACATATACATGTATATAAATATATATACATACATATATATATATATATATATATATATATATATATATATATATATATATATATGTATACATGTTATAGATATATATATATATATATATATATATATATATATATATATATATATACAATTTGCTAATGACATAATTTACGAAAAAACTACAGCGGAAGACTTAATGATAGAAGGCGCTACCGTCGTTCTGTTAAGGACAAGGCTCACTGAAACCATTTAATCTTGTAACTCATGTTCATAATCATAATATCAATTAAACCGGAACACTTTAAGACCAAAGTCCATAATAGTTCAACTTCAATACAATCGACTTAATCATACCATGTGCTAACTTATACTCCACACTAAACATGTATATTGAATGTAGACCCAACTTGACCTTGAGGTTGATCCCAACATTCGTGCTATGCTGAATCCACTGTGAGTATCTAATGACTTCCAAAAGGGCTTGCTAAAAGGAGAAACATGTGATACTTCATCACCTAAAATGTAAGACATAAAAACAATTCGAAAATGTGAGCTAAAACTCAGTACATGCATTCCTGTATTGTGAAATTAGCATAGAAACAGTGTTGATGAGTGTCGGCCTTTGCAATCCTTTTAAATCGCAATAACGATGAAAATATAAGTAATATAAAGCGGAATTGCTCATTATTATCTGGATGTAAGCCCCTTGCAATGATATGCTATATATAGGTGTACACCTGCCAATCCGATCAAAACTTGGCCTGAAGCCGCACGAGTAAATGATGGGCTGATGCCCTATAGATGATAACTGACAGAGTTACAAGTTAAATGGCAAATCACTATATAAACTGATTCATTAATAAACTCAATAAGAGTTGTAACTTGATAAACATGTTCTGTTTTCTGAAGATATAGGCAATAGATGCACCTTGAGCCTTTAAAAATGTCATCTGACTTGATAAATATCATCTGTTCTATAAATTTCATCTGACTTAATAAATATGTTCTGACTAACACTTATGAATGGCAGGAAACAATAACTAGGCCTCGACTCTATTTCATAAATGTCGTTGTATGTATATGTGGTTATTAAATGATCCTTGCTCGCATAATTGAGTAAGTAAAAGTATGTATAATACATAACTTCAAAACTGAATTATTGAAAGTAATTAAATTCGATATAAGTAAATGAAAGTAAAATAGACCACAATGAGATAAATGAGATTACAAAAGATAAGGCCTTGATGGTGATAAATGGGAGAGTGGTTTTGGCCTTTTCTGAAATAGCTTGTTGACATGGGTTTAAGGCTCGCTGATGTATAGCTTGGTTCAAGATAACAGCGAGTACACGAGGTTGGCTTGATAAATACATTTGATACATTCTAAATTGAGTAAGTAATAAAGGTTTGAGGTCAAGAGAGATATATCTTGGTTCAAAATAGCATAAATTGCAATAACTTGGTCTGATAAATATAGTTTCTGAGTTAAAAATTCTCCCTACTTCCCATACTTCATTCACAAGTCCATTAAATATAGTTTTCACCCCAAATAGATTATTGATCCCAATGAAAGTTATTAAACTCCCCAAACTTGGTACATTCTTTGTAATGTCCGTAAGTTATTCAAAACTCATAATTAAGCTCCCAAATTATATACTTGTCTTCTTGTTTCTCATTAATCAAGCTAAAAGCTCCATGAAAGTCCATGAATATTCATTTCCCCCTTAAATGGCCATACTTGGCCCAAAATACACAAAGTGAGTGCATGATCAATCTCACTCAATCTCTATTGTTGCTCTTTACACAATTACTCAAAGTGCTTCCAAAAATCACCAAACTCTAAATACTCAATCAAAATTTCTAAATTCTTATAGGAAATTCAAAAATAAATCGACAATCTACAGTAAAATTTTCAGAATTTTCTTCTAAGTATACGCTGTATAGAAATTGTAATAACAGCCTAATTTCACCAAAGTAGGTCAGTTCACTTCAAAAATTCATAACATTCACCCTTAACTTCAAATGGAGACCTAAAACCCCGATATGGAAAGATTAAGAAGTCTCAAAAAACTTTTATTGGCAATGCAAAATATGATTCCCACAATAGGATTCCAAAATGGGACTAGAACACAAGTGTGTCAGTTTTGGTTGAACTTGCGCAGTTCTAGCGAAATAGCCATAACTTTTTCCACATAACTTGGATTAAGGCGATTCAAAGGGCATTTGAAAGCTAACACACTGATCTATCTATCCACCAAAAATAATAATTTTAAGTAGGCCAAGCATTAACAGTCTAATCTCAAATTCATCCCTATTTTTCACCAATTCTAAGCCTCACTGTTTTTGCTTTCTCCTCTTATTTTTCACATAAATCCTCACTTGAAATCATTCCAAATCACCAAAAACATCATCATCATCATCAATAAGAATAAATATTATAAAATCATATACAAAACAATACAAATCCACAACTTGACTTAAGCTAACTTCATCATGACAAAACCCTAACCTTAACATCCTTCAAGCTTAACACCACCATGATCAATACCCCCAAAATCAATAGAATTTGCATGATAACATCTACTTTGATCTCAAGAGCATGAATCATAACTAAAACAATTATAAAACCAAAAATGCATCAAGATCAAGTTAGGATTTACTCACTTTGATGCTTGAAAAACAAGAGACGTATGTGGGGTGAGGTGTGGGTGATAGTTGGTGGTGGTTGTGGTGGTCAGAGGCAGCCCCTGGCTAGCCAGAAAACACCAGGAGAAGGCAGCACAGCGTGGGGGGAAAAGGGGGCCATGGGGTAGAGGGAGAAAGAGGAGAAAGAGAGAGATGTGTGAGGGATTTTTTACTTAGCTAAGAATAAAAGAAGCATTACTTGGATGATTTTATCCATCAAAAAGTGGCTTTTTGTTAACCATGCTTAGATTTAAATCATGATAATTAGTCAAATTAGTTAAGCAAGCTTGTTGGATTATGATTGGCTTGTATGGTTAAACCGCATGCGATTAAATTTTCGTTGCTCGAAATTAAATTTTGTACGAGATTATAAAAATAATGATGATGATAATAATAATAATAATAATAATAATAATAATAATAATAATAATAATAATAATAATAATAATGATAATAATAATGATGATAATAATAATAATAATGAATTCTCAAATTATAATTATCGAGGCCCACTATCGATTCATCTGAAATTTTAGGATAATTGAAGCCCGAAATGAAAAGTGGGATCCAAAATTGTAATTTGCTAAATAAATAAATTAGGTGCATTTGAATTAATAAACATGATTTGGTTAAATAACTAACCATGAAAATAAATATGATTTAAATAAAAATGGGTTAGGGTCGGGTTATTACAGTCTTCCCTCCTTAAAGAGTTTCGTTCTCGAAACACATGAGTTTCGTGAAAATATGCACAGATATCATGAATAAATGTGAATATTTGGCTTTCATTTGTTTCTAGGTTTCCCTAAGCGGCTTTTGAGAAGGTATGATTCGCCCAAAGTACTTTTTGCCTCATTTGAAACTGTGATTGTCTCTGTAATAACCCAACCCTAACCCATATTTATTTATTCAAATCATCTTTATTTATTTCATTAATCATGTTTATTCATTTACTCATTCATGGTTATTTGTTTAACCAAATCATGTTTATTAAATTCAACTACACTTAATTTATTTATTTAACGAGTTCCATTATGTTATTTAAATTTTCCACCTTCATTTATCTTATTTAATCATCCCGGTGCGAAGATATTTCATGTTGGGTATCACTTTACAACTCAAGTGTCATTTATTGTTAATTTGAGTTTCATTGATTGATTAAATGTCGAGTGAATCGATATTAGGCCTCGGTGAGTAAATTATGCTTTTCTTACCTTCGGCAAACTTTAATTCCGAGTAATATAAAATGTTACCAACATTTCGATTGAAAATTTTCAAGCCCAAACGTAGCTTGTTGGGCCCAAAACAAAAGCCCAAAACCTTACTAATTTTTGTTATTTCACTAATTACTCATTTTAGCACCTAATTTTAATTAGCAAAAAGCTACTTTTTGGGTGAGAAATTTTCAGCCACATGTTGTTATTAATAGACAATTTGACCCTTAAACATTCAGCCAAAAATCAGCAAATAAATCACACACTAGTCCCCTCACCTCTCCCTCTCTCTCACGCAAGAACAGGGGCAGCAGCTGCTGCCCCTTGTGCCGCCAGTTCTGGTGGTTTCCGGTCGTGTCCTGGCTGCCCCGACTCCCCCTTACTGCTAGCTACCATGGCCAACCATCAAAATCATTCAAATCAGCCTCTACCTTCCCCTACTTCAAGCCTAAAGTGAGGTATATCCACAACCCTAACTTGTTGTATTTTGAATTTTTGGGTTGTTTTAGTTGTGATTATTGTTTGGATGATCAAATTGATAGTTGTTGTGCAATTTTTATTGAGTTTGGAGATGTTTGGAGTCATGGGTATTGGATCAAGAGCATGCTTTTCATGATTTTGCTTTTGTTAAATGGCCACTGTCGAAAATTCTGGCAATTATAGGATTGACCAAAAATTCTGAAATTTGTACTGTATCTTCTCTATATTATTTGGGATTTTCTGGCACAATTTCATGAAGTTTGGACGAGTAATCAGTGAGTTATGGAATTTTGAAGAAAATTGCCCTGTTTTGGATACGAATTTAGTAATTATGTATTCATGAAGTTGTTTAGAGTTTGTATATGTATATGAGGCCATACATGATCATTTTATATCTGATTGTGGTGATTTGAAATGATTTCAAGTGAGTTTTATATGAAAAAGGAAGAGAAAGTTAAATCAGTAAAGGGCTGGAATTTCAGGAAATTAGGGCTGACTTTGGGATTAAACTGGTAATGATTGGCTCAGTGAAAAATTGTGATTTTTTATGGGTAAATACCTCAGTGTGTTAGCTTTCAAATGCATCTTGAATCGCCTTAATCCGAGGTCTGTGGAAAAAGTTATAGTCGTTTTACCAAAGCTGCGCAGAATGAGATCAAAACTGAGACACTTGTGTTTTAGTCCCATTTTGGGAATCTTATTGTGAGAATCGTGATTTGTATTGTAAATGAAAGTTTTTGGGGACTTCCTAATCTTTTCATATTGGGGTTTTAATTCTCCATTTGATGTCTAGAATGAAAATTATGAATTTTTGAACTAAACTGACCTGTTTGGGTGTAAATTAGGTTATTATTGCAATTTCTATGCAGTGTATACTTGGAGGAAAATTCTGAAAATTGTCCTGAAGACAAATATACAAATTGGGAGTCAGTTATGAGCTGTGAATCACTTATGGATTTTACAAAGAAAATACCAAGCTTAGTGAGCTTAATAGCTTCTATGGAGTTCAATGACTCATTTTGGGGTGGAATTCTTTATCAAGTGGATTTTTGAATGATTATGAGAAGTGGAGAGAGAAACTCATATCAGCACCTTATTTCAGAAAAGGCCATAACCATTCTCTCAATTATCACTATCAAGGCCTTTTCCTCTGTAACATCATTTATCTCATTGTGGACTGGACTATTTTACTTCTATTTACTTCATATTGAATTTCATTACTTTCATCAATTCAGTTTTGCATTACTTTCATCAATTCAGTTTTGAAGTTATATTCAAGTACTCGTTATGTATACCATATAATTACTCAATTTCTGTTACACCTACTTTTACTTACTCAATTATGCGAGTAAGGATCATTTACTGATTATATATACTTACAGTGACATTTATTTTATAAAACAGAGTTGAGGCCTAGTTATCGTTCCCCGTTATGCATAAGTGTAATCAAGTCAAAACATATTTATCAAGTCAGATGTCATTTTTAAAGACTCAAGGTACGTCCATTGCCTGTATCTTCAGAAAGCAGATCATATTTATCAAGTTACAAACTCTTAATGAGTTATCAATGAATCAGTTTATACAGTGATTTGCCATATAACTTGTGACCCCGTCAGTTATCATCTATAGGGCGTCAGCCCATCACTTACCCGCGCGGCTTCAGGCCAACTCTTGATCGGATTGGCAGGTGTACACCTATGTATAGATCATATCAGTGCAAGGGGTTCACATCCAGATAATAATGAGCAATTCAGTTTCATATTACATTCATTTTCATTATTATTGCCAACTAAATGAATTGCAAAGACGGGTACCCATCACCAGTATTTCTGTGCTCATTTTACAATACAGGGATGTATGTACTGAGTTTTTGCTCATATTTTCGAATTGTTTTCATGTTTTCCATTTTAGGTAATGAAGTATCACATGTTTCTCAATTTTAGCAAGCCCTTCTGGAACTCGTCAGATGCTCACAGTGGATTCAGCTTAGCATGAACATTGGAATCGACCTTAAGGTCAAGTTACTTGTGTGGTATGGAGTGTGAATTAATACATGGTATGGTTGAACCATTATGGACTTTGGTCTTGAAGTGTTTCAGTTTAATAGAATTTGTGATTGTGAACACGAGTTGCAAGATTTAATAGTTTCAGTGAGCCTTGTCCTTGTCAAGACGGCGGTAGCGCCTTCGTTTACTAAGTCTCCCGCTGCAATTATTAGTAATTATGTCATTAGTATTTTGGGGGCGTTACAGTTTTGGTATCAGAGCCTAAGGTTTTAAGGGCCACTGTGCGCTATCAAGTGTTTCTGAGTGAGCTATCAAGGTATGCATGAGTTCTATTGGACCAGTTAAATGAGTTGTTGACTACAAGTTCATAGGTATGGGCATATATGGAGAAACCATTTTCATTTGGGTGACTCAATCATTTGTTAATATCATGAGATTCACGCATGAGCAAAGTGGATTGTGGAACCATTTGGATCACCTGTTGGTGAGGCATGTTCTCATTTATCTTGGAGGTGTATTGCATGTTTCATTTCTCTTATTTGTTTAAATTTCTATAATTGTGCACTCCGGGTGTGTAACCCGTTGAGTTATGAACTCCGGCGTGTGGCCGTTGAGCTATTAAAGTGTTTTTCTTCATTTCAGGTAGCTATTGTAAGACTTTAAGCCTAGGATTTAACCCGTTTTTAGGCGGAACTCTGTCCGTTTTGCCTCAGGATTTGAGAATTCTATTGAGATGTGTTATTTTGTGGTTGAAACCCAATGTGGGGATGCTATTTGCAACTTCTTAAGGGATTAATACAGTGTCAAGTTAGATGTAAACCTCTAGATAAGGAAATACCTTCTGCGGCAATATCTTTGAGGTGAACCAGTATGAGATGAACACTACAATGAGTGCTTATGTATGGTGATAATAATTAGTAGCTTATGGTGTGCTACTTGGCATTATATGGGTGGTGCAAGTAAGATTTAGCTGCCATGTATCGGAATCATCTGGTTTTAACACTAAGACCTTACATCAGCAATGCTCGCTCCCATTACTTCTTGTCATTGACTTATTGCTGCCCTAGTTACCTTGAATTATTCAGAGGTATCATTTCTATTGCTGCTAACACTCTTTTGATTTGTAATGGAGTGTTTATGAAAACATGTCTAAGCAACCTTTCTTATTGGCGATTCAAACGCTGACAATTCAGTCATCACTATGTTCATACTTTTAATACCACCTACATTAACACTTTACTTCTATTTGAGCACTCTTCATTTATAGCTTGAAAAGTCTTTGGTTGCTTCAGACCCAGTCATTGGGTGCCCTTTCGATAATTAAATGGATCCGTATTGTTTGCGTTTCTATGGCACTGTAACATCATATTGGCATACTATTCTATGGCCATAACTACATCTTGTTGCTCAAGTTCTTTTGACAATCTATCTCTTGCGGGAATGCCCTTTTGAAGTCATTCTTGTAATTGTTTGCTTGTCTTATCCTCAAATCTTAACGCGATTCCATATTGTTTAATCTTCCTTGCATTTCAACCCAATATTTCATACTAATGAGATCTTCCATGTCTTTCTAATCCCATTGTTACATGTGCAACGCATTGTTGTTCAACGTCATATAGTTGTCAACACTCCTATGCCCTCGGCCTTCACCATCTTTTCTATTTATTTCATCTGCTTGTCCCATCTATCTATTGCGCTTGTCTTGTTACTTGTGGCTATTAAGTCACCTAGTTGAGGGTCCGTGCTTGTTATCTTATTTCCAATTCCTCAGTTAAACCTAAGTATAATCGAACCCTCTTTCTCCTTAGTTGATTATTTATTGGACCTCATATGATAAACCACAATTCTTGTGGCATTATATTTCAGAATTCATAATACACTTATGGTTATCTTCTTTATAACCACCCTATGATAATCTTTCCTTTATTTGTTTTTTTTTTTTTTGTCTCATTGTTCATTTCTTTTGTATGCAATGATTCACTTAGCTGAGAAATTCATCACTCTCATCCCTAACTATGGTCATTTCATTACTCATTATCGACCGAGAGCAGATCCTTGAGTAGTCTGATGAGTGGAGATCATGTGATGTATTGGAAATACCAGATGGTTGCCTTTGGATAAGGGAATAAACTCAAGCACTGTCTAATTATATTGGAGTGAGCCAGAAGAAACATTGAGTACAAGGTCAGAGCTAAGCCAGGCAAGCATTAAGAGGAGAAATTCAAGTACATGTCGAGGTGATACAAGGTCGACAAAGCAGTTGTGCTAGCACAACAAAGAAATAACCAAAGTCGCAGATGAGATATAATTAAGTCATACCTTCCTAGTCAAGGGTGTCAGGAGACTAGATATCAGCGATACTTGAGTCCTCGTCACTTTAGGCTTTATGAGTCAGTAGTGTAGAATACCTCCTTTGCAGTAACAATGTTCTTTTCTTTTGAAGGGAATATCACTTTTGAATCAAAGTGATTGAGTTCGTTGAGGCTATTATGTGATAAGTATCCAGATCTGCTACTGAAATATGGGATTAAGAAGTATATAATGCGTACACCTTTAGTCGGAGTACATTTGGCAAATGATACTGCTTTAGAGGAAAGCTATGGGAACCAATGGCCTATGTGTTTTAAAGTAGCATTGCATGCAGTTGACAAGTGTTATAAGTTTCGAGGACGAAATTCTTTAAGGGGGAAAGACTGTAATAACCCAACCCTAACCCATATTTATTTATTCAAATCATCTTTATTTATTTCATTAATCATGTTTATTCATTTACTCATTCATGGTTATTTGTTTAACCAAATCATGTTTATTAAATTCAACTACACTTAATTTATTTATTTAACGAGTTCCATTATGTTATTTAAATTTTCCACCTTCATTTATCATATTTAATCATCCCGGTGCGAAGATATTTCATGTTGGGTACCACTTTGCAACTCAAGTGTCATTTATTGTTAATTTGAGTTTCATTGATTGATTAAATGTCGAGTGAATCGATATTAGGCCTCGGTGAGTAAATTATGCTTTTCTTACCTTCGGTAAACTTTAATTCCGAGTAATATAAAATGTTACCAACATTTCGATTGAAAATTTTCAAGCCCAAACGTAGCTTGTTGGGCCCAAAACAAAAGCCCAAAACCTTACTAATTTTTGTTATTTCACTAATTACTCATTTTAGCACCTAATTTTAATTAGCAAAAAGCTACTTTTTGGGTGAGAAATTTTCAGCCACATGTTGTTATTAATAGACAATTTGACCCTTAAACATTCAGCCAAAAATCAGCAAATAAATCACACACTAGTCCCCTCACCTCTCCCTCTCTCTCACGCAAGAACAGGGGCAGCAGCTGCTGCCCCTTGTGCCGCCAGTTCTGGTGGTTTCCGGTCGTGTCCTGGCTGCCCCGACTCCCCCTTACTGCTAGCTACCATGGCCAACCATCAAAATCATTCAAATCAGCCTCTACCTTCCCCTACTTCAAGCCTAAAGTGAGGTATATCCACAACCCTAACTTGTTGTATTTTGAATTTTTGGGTTGTTTTTAGTTGTGATTATTGTTTGGATGATCAAATTGATAGTTGTTGTACAATTTTTATTGAGTTTGGAGATGTTTGGAGTCATGGGTATTGGATCAAGAGCATGCTTTTCATGATTTTGCTTTTGTTAAATGGCCACTGTCGAAAATTCTGGCAATTATAGGATTGGCCAAAAATTCTGAAATTTTTACTGTATCTTCTCTATATTATTTGGGATTTTCTGGCAAAATTTCATGAAGTTTGGACGAGTAATCAGTGAGTTATGGAATTTTGAAGAAAATTGCCCTGTTTTGGATACGAATTTAGTAATTATGTATTCATGAAGTTGTTTAGAGTTTGTATATGTATATGAGGCCTTACATGATCATTTTATATCTGATTGTGGTGATTTGAAATGATTTCAAGTGAGTTTTATATGAAAAAGGAAGAGAAAGTTAAATCAGTAAGGGCTGGAATTTCAGGAAATTAGGGCTGACTTTGGGATTAAACTGGTAATGATTGGCTCAGTGAAAAATTGTGATTTTTGGTGGGTAAATACCTCAGTGTGTTAGCTTTCAAATGCATCTTGAATCGCCTTAATCCGAGGTCTGTGGAAAAAGTTATAGTCGTTTTACCAAAGCTGCGCAGAATGAGATCAAAACTGAGACACTTGTGTTTTAGTCCCATTTTGGGAATCTTATTGTGAGAATCGTGATTTGTATTGTAAATGAAAGTTTTTGGGGACTTCCTAATCTTTTCATATTGGGGTTTTAATTCTCCATTTGATGTCTAGAATGAAAATTATGAATTTTTGAAGTAAACTGACCTGTTTGGGTGTAAATCAGGTTATTATTGCAATTTCTATGCAGTGTATACTTGGAGGAAAATTCTGAAAATTGTCCTGAAGACAAATATACAAATTGGGAGTCAGTTTATGAGCTGTGAATCACTTATGGATTTTACAAAGAAAATACCAAACTTAGTGAGCTTAATAGCTTCTATGGAGTTCAATGACTCATTTTGGGGTGGAATTCTTTATCAAGTGGATTTTTGAATGATTATGAGAAGTGGAGAGAGAAACTCATATCAGCACCTTATTTCAGAAAAGGCCATAACGATTCTCTCAATTATCACTATCAAGGCCTTTTCCTCTGTAACATCATTTATCTCATTGTGGACTGGACTATTTTACTTCTATTTACTTCATATTGAATTTCATTACTTTCATCAATTCAGTTTTGCATTACTTTCATCAATTCAATTTTGAAGTTATATTCAAGTACTCGTTATGTATACCATATAATTACTCAATTTCTGTTACACCTACTTTTACTTACTCAATTATGCGAGTAAGGATCATTTACTGATTATATATACTTACAGTGACATTTATTTTATAAAACAGAGTTGAGGCCTAGTTATCGTTCCCCTTATGCATAAGTGTAATCAAGTCAAAACATATTTATCAAGTCAGATGTCATTTTTAAAGACTCAAGGTACGTCCATTGCCTGTATCTTCAGAAAGCAGATCATATTTATCAAGTTACAAACTCTTAATGAGTTATCAATGAATTAGTTTATACAGTGATTTGCCATATAACTTGTGACCCCGTCAGTTATCATCTATAGGGCGTCAGCCCATCACTTACCCGCGCGGCTTCAGGCCAACTCTTGATCGGATTGGCAGGTGTACACCTATGTATAGATCATATCAGTGCAAGGGGTTCACATCCAGATAATAATGAGCAATTCAGTTTCATATTACATTCATTTTCATTATTATTGCCAACTAAATGAATTGCAAAGACGGGTACCCATCACCAGTATTTCTGTGCTCATTTTACAATACAGGGATGTATGTACTGAGTTTTTGCTCATATTTTCGAATTGTTTTCATGTTTTCCATTTTAGGTAATGAAGTATCACATGTTTCTCAATTTTAGCAAGCCCTTCTGGAACTCGTCAGATGCTCACAGTGGATTCAGCTTAGCATGAACATTGGAATCGACCTTAAGGTCAAGTTACTTGTGTGGTATGGAGTGTGAATTAATACATGGTATGGTTGAACCATTATGGACTTTGGTCTTGAGGTGTTTCAGTTTAATAGAATTTGTGATTGTGAACACGAGTTGCAAGATTTAATAGTTTCAGTGAGCCTTGTCCTTGTCAAGACGGCGGTAGCGCCTTCGTTTACTAAGTCTCCCGCTGCAATTATTAGTAATTATGTCATTAGTATTTTGGAGGCGTTACAGTCTCCTACTTTTGTCAACATATCTTTTTTGTAAGCCTTATCTCACCTTAACATTGCCTTGAATTTCTTTCATAATACTTGCTTGGATTAACTCTATTCTTATACCCAATACTTCTTCTGGCTCACTTCAATAGGACTAGACATTGCTTAAGATTATACTCTTATCAAAATGTCCCCATTTAGTGTTCTCAAGGCATCACCTATTCTCCCCTCATCCGACTAAGCAAAGATCTGCTCCAATTCCACATTAGACATTAAAATGAATATCGCCAAGAATGAAAATGAAGGAATTGGTAGTCAAGAGAGTCATTAAGTCTAAAAGAAATAAACCATGAGATTAGAAAAGATTGATAAAAAAGGGGATTATCATGAGATAGTTGAAATAAAATAATCAGAATGTTGAAATACAATGCCAAATGAATCATGGCTTGTAAATATGAATCATAAATCACCCAATGGATAGTCAACCAAAGGGAATGATGGCTCAATTACACTCGAGTTTAGCAAAAGCAACATGGCAAGATGGTAACTTTTTAGCCTCAATTGTCAAGGTAAGTGCACTAGATGGATGGGAAAAGTAATGTGCGATAAGCGGATAGATAGATTGGATAAGTAAAATGCAATAGATATATAAGTAGATTGGACAAAGTACATTGGGTACGTGCCTTTACTCAGATAAAGTCAATTTGAGCACAGCAATAAAATGAAGAATGCTGAAGTTTATTGATGAGGATGTAAAATATAAGTGTGAGAATTAAATTTAAAAGCAAGGAGAACAATCATATTATGAATTCAGAGAAAATTATATGAGCGTATCATTATGAGCAAATGAAATATCAGATATAGGGAGATTAAACAATATTGGATAAAATCAAACTAGAAAGATGAAACGAGCAGACAATTACAGGAACTACTATAAAAGAGCATTCTTGCACATGATAAGCTGTCATCGGCATGGTTTAGATAACAATTGAAGCTATTTAAACAAATGGCCTTGATAAAGAGATGTTATAGACCAAGTAACTGTCAATAGTAAAGGAATAATGCCCCTGAATAATCCAAGGTTACTAAGGCCGAAGTAAATCAATGATTGGAAGTAATAGGAGCATTGCTGGCATAGGGTCTTAGTGACAAGAGTATCCTCTTTCTATCCTTGGTAACTAAATCTTAGTTATACCACCCACATAGTGCCAAGTAGCACACCGTAAGTTACTGAACTACCATCATAGGATTCCCTATAGTAATTCCATCTCATACCGAAAACCCAAAGATATATCAAGTTGCAAAGGGCATTCCCGCAATAAGTTATACGGATCACTGTACTCAATATCATGTATGTGAATACATCTCAATGAAACTCTCAAATTCTAGAGTGAAACGGATAGAGTTCTGCCTAAAAATGGCTAAAACTCAGGCTTAAAGCCTTACAATAGGTGCTTAGCATGAAAAATCACACTTCAATAGCTCAACGGCCAGCCACCGGAGTTCAATAACTAAACAAGCCGCACGCCCAGAGCGCATAATAGCAAAACTTAAACAAATGATAGAATTGAAGCATACATTACACACCTAAGTCAACGAAAGCATGCATCACTATCAGGTCACCCAATTTGTCTATCCCTCACTCCTCTTGCTAATGCTCGAGTTTCTGGGTATTACCAAATGATTGAGTCATTCAAATGGAAATGGTTCCTCATTATATGGCAATACATATGCACTTATAATTAACAGCTCATTCAGCTAGTCCAACATAACTCATAAACACCTTGTAGCTCACAATGGCCCTTAAAACCTTAACTCTGATACCAAATCTGTAATACCCCCAAAATGCTAATGACATAATTTATGAAAAACTGCAGCAGAAGACTTAATGATAGAAAGTGCTACCGCCGTCTTAATAAGGACAAGGCTCAATGAAACCATTTAATCTTGCAACTCATGTTCAATCACAATATCTATTAAACTGAATCACTCTAAGACCAATAAAATCAACTTCATCATACCATGTGATAACTCACACTCTACATTAAACATATATATTAAATATAGATCCAACTTGACCCTGAGGTCAATCCCAACATTCACACTATGCTGAATCTACAGTGAGCATTTGATGACTTCCAAAAGGGCTTGCTAAATGGAGAAACATGTGATACTTCATCACCTAAAATGAAAAACATGAAAACAATTCAAAAATGTAAGTTAAAACTCAGTACATGCATTCCTGTATTGTAAAATGAGCGTAGAAACACTGTTGATGGGTACTCGCTTTTACAATTCATTTAGTTCGCAATAATGATGAAAATAAAAGTAATATGAAACTGAATTGCTCATCATTATTTGGATGTGAACCCCTTGCAATGATATGATCTATACATAGGTGTACACTTGCCAATCCAATCAAGACTTGGCTTGAAGCTATGCGGGTAAATGATGGGCTGATGCTATATAGATGATAATTGAGGGGACCACAAGTTAAATGGCAAATCATTGTATAAATTGCTTCATCGATAAACTCATTAAGAGTTGTAACTTAGTAAACATGTTTTGTTTTATGAAGATATAGGCAATGGACGTACCTTGAGTTTTTAAAAATTTCATCTGACTTGATAAATATCATCTATTTCATAAATATCATCTGACCTGATAAATATGTACTGACTAACACTTATGCATAACGAGAAATGATAACTAGGGCTCGACTCTGTCTCATAAGTGTCATTGTACATATATGTGGTTAGTAAATGATCCTTAATCACATAATTGAGTAAGTAAAAGCATGTACAATACATAACTTCAAAACTGAATTAATGAAAGTAATTAAATCCTATATAAAGTAAATGAAAGTAAAATAGACCATAATAAGATAAATGAGATTATAAAGGATAAGGCCTTGATGGTGATAAATGGGAGAGTGGTTTTGGCCTTTTCTGAAGTAGGTTATTGATACGGGTTTAAGGCTCACTGATGTATAGCTTGGTTCAAGATAAGAATGAATACACTAGATTGGCTTGATAAATACATTTAATACATTTTGAATTGAGTAGGTAATAAAGATTTGAGGTCAAGAGAGATATATCTTAGTTTAAAATAACATAAACTGTAATAACTTGGCCTGATCAATATGATTTCTGAGTCAAAAATTCTCCCCAATTCACGTATTTCATTCGCAAGTCCATTAAATATAGTTTTTCATCCCAAATAGATTATTGATCGCAATAAAAGCTATTAAACTCCCCAAACTTGGTATATTTTTGTAATATCTATAAGTGATTCAAAACTTATGATTAAGCTCCCAAATTGTATATTTGTCTTCTTCTTTCTCATTGATCAAGCTAAAAGCTCCATGAAAGTCCATGAATATTAATTTTCCCCTTAAATGACCTTAGTTGGCTCAAAATACACAAAATGAGTGCATGAACAATCTCACTCAATCTCTTTTATTGCTCTTTGCACAATTACTCAAAATGCTTTCAAATCACTAAACTCTAAATACTCAACCAAAATTCATGAAATCTCATAAGAAATTTGAAAATAATATGGAGAATCTACTGTAAAAGTTTTAGAATTTTTCTCCAAGTATACATTGCACAGAAATTGCAATAACAATCTAATTTGCATCAAAGTAGGTCAGTTCATTTCAAAAATTCATAACTTTCACCCTTAACTTCAAATGAAGGCCTAAAACTCCAATATAGAACTATTAAGAAGTTCTAAAAAACTTTTATTCACAACACAAAATATGATTCCCACAATAGGGTTCCAAAATGGGGCTAGAACATAGGTGTGTTAGTTTTGATTGAACCTATATAGTTCTAGCAAAATAGCTATAACTTTTTCCACAAAACTCAGATTAAGGTGATTCAAAGAGCATTTGAAAGCTAAGACACTGATCTATATACCCACCAAAAATTATAATTTTAAGTTGGCCAAGCATTACCAGTTTAATCTCAAAGACACCCATATTTTCTGTCATTTCCAGCCCTCACTGCTTTTGCTTACTCCTCTTTGTTTCACATCAATCCTCACTTGAAATCATTCCAAATCACCAAACACATCATCATAATCATCAATAAGACTAAATGATATAAAATCTTATACAAAACAATACAAATCCATTACTTGACTTAAGCTAACTTCATCATGACAAAACCATAACCTTAACATCTTTCAAGCTCAACCCCACCATGATTAATATCCCCAAAATCAATAAATTTTGCATGATAACATCTATTTTGATCTCAAGGGCATGAATCTTCACAAAAACAATCATAAAACCAAAAATACATCAATATTAAGTTAGGGTTTACGCACTTTGATGCTTGGAAAACAAGAGATGTATGTGGTGTGAGGTGTGGGGGATGGCTGGTGGTGGTTATGGTGGCCAAAGGCAGCTCCTGGCTGGCCGAAAAACACCAGGAGATGGTAGCATAGCTTGGGGGGAAAGGGGGGCCATAGGGTAGAGGGAGAAAGGGGGGGAGAGAGAGAGAGAGATGTGTAAGAGATCTTCTACTTGGCTAAGAATGAAAGAAGCATTACTTGGATGATTTTATCCATCAAAAAGTAACTTTTTGTTAACCATGGTTAGATTTAAATCATGGTAATTAGTTAGGTTAGTCAAGCAAGCTTGTTGGATTATGATTGGTTTGTACGGTTTGGGGCTCGGGAAGGGAAGTAAACCGCATGCGATTAAATTTTCGTCGCTCGAAATTAAATTTTTGCGAGATTATAAAAAAAAATAATAATAACAATAATAACAATAATAACAATAATAATGAATTCTCAAATTATAATTATAGAAGCCTACTATTGATTCACCTGAAATTTTATGATAATTGAAACCCGAAATGCAAGTGGGACCTAAAATCATAATTTGCTAAATGAATAAATTAAGTGTATTTGAATTAATAAACATGATTTGGTTAAATAAATAACCATGAAAATAAAGATGATTTAAATAAATATGGGTTAGGGTCGGGTTAGTATAGTATCCCCCCTTAAAGAGTTTCATCCTCATATAAGTTTTGTGAAAATATGCACTGATTTCGTGAATAAATGTGGATATTTGGCTTTCACTTTTTTCTAGGTTTCCCCAAGTGGCTTTTGAGGAGCTGTGATTTACCCAAAGTACTTTTTGCCTCATCTGAAACTGTAATTGTCTCCTACTTTTGTCAACATATCTTCTTTGTCAGCCTTGTCTCACCTCAACATTGCCTTGAATTTTGTTCGTAATACTTGCTTGGATTAACTCTATTCTTATACCCAATGCTTCTTCTGCTCGCTCCAATAAGACCCGACATTACTTAAGATTATACTCTTATCAAAATGTCCCCATTTAGTGTTCTCAAAGCATCACCTATTCTTCCCTCATCTGACTAATCAAAGGTCTGCTCCAATTGTATATTGGACAATATAATGAATATCGCCAGGAATAAAAATGAAGGAATTGGTAGTCAAGCGAGTCATTAAGTCTAAAAGAAATAAACCAAGAGATTAGAAAAGATTGATAAAAAGGGAGATTATCATGAGGTGGTTGAAATAAAATAACAAAAATGTTGAAATACAATGCCAAATGAATCACGATTTATAAATATGATCATAAATCATACAATAGATCGTCAACCAAGGGGAAAGACGGCTCAATTACACTCGGGTTTAGCAAAAGCAACATGGCAAGATGCTACCTTTTTAGCCTCAATTATCAAGCTAAGTGACAAGATAACAAAAGCATTACTGGTGTAAGGTCTTAGTGACAAGAGCAGTCTCTTTCTATACATGGCAACTAAATCTTGGTCATACCACCCATATAGTGCCAAGTAGCACACCGTAAGCTACTAAACTACCGTCACAGGATTCCCTACAGTAATTCCATCTCATATTGATTCAACCCAAAGATATATCAAGTTGCAAGTGGCATTCCCGCAATAGGTTTTAAACATCACCGTACTCAATATCATGTATGTGAATACACAATGAAACTCTCAAATTTTGGAGCGAAACGGACAGAGTTTCACCTAAAAATGGCTAAAACCCAGGCTTAAAGCCTTACAATAGGTGCTTGGCATGAAAAATCACACTTCAATAGCTCAACGGCCACCTATCGGAGTTCAATAACTAAATAGGCCACATGTTCAGAGTGCATAATTGCAAAACTTAAACAAATGATAGAATTGAAGCATACATTACACTCCAAAGTAAATGAAAGCATGCATCACTATCAGGTCACCCAATTTGTCTGTCCCTCACTTCTCTTGCTAATGCTCGAGTCTCTGTGTATTATCAAATGATTGAATCACCTAAATGGAAATGGTTCCACATTATATTCTAATACATATGTACTTATAATTAGCAGCACATTCAATTGGTCCAACATAGCTCATAAACACCTTATAGCTTACAGTGGCCCTTAAAACCTTAGCTCTGATACCAAATCGGTAACGCCCCTAAAATGCTAATGACATGATTTACGAAAAACCACAACGGAAGATTTAATGATAGAAGACACTACCGCCGTCCTGATAAGGACAAGGCTCAATGAAACCATTTAATCTTGCAACTCAATGTGTAAGGTTTCGATGATAACAATCTAAATGGACCAGCCAATATACTATGCTTGAGTTGTGTGTTGAGACAGGATCCGAAAATACTTGGAGCGGTTTGAATGAGCATGGAGCATCAAAGTCGATACATGTACAAGGAGCCCAGCTGATAACAAAAGTATGAGAACATTGCCTCAGAACCGTTTCGAGCACAGAGCATGGAGCATCACATGGAACATCAAAATCATGTCCAAGGAATTCAGCTGATAACAAGAGTCTTAGGCTTAGTATGGGTTTTATTTTTTACATTCTTATTAATATGCTAATTAGAAGGTCTTGACTTAGCATTTGCTTTGAAAGGTTTTTTAAGTACTTCAGAACACTATCTCAAAACAGGTCCAAGAGGCCAGGTCTGCAGTGTTCTGAGGCTGGGAATAAAAATTCGAATCTCAACATTTTTCTTAAAAGGATTTTGGACTGACGTTTTTTAGGAAACAATTGGAATTAATTTATGCCAGTTAAAATTTAAAACTATTTCTTTCCTTGTTTAGGAGACAAAATATTTTTCAAATATTTGGTGAGAAGATTTAATCCTACCTCGCTTAAGAAAAAATATCTTTCCTAAATATTTGATCTTATCTCCTAAGAAAAAAATATCGTCTAAATATTTGATCCTATCCTATAAGGAAGATTAGTAACTCTCAGATTAGGGAATGGCTAAGAAAAGTGGAGATTGCTCTCATCCTTACACGGCAAGTATACTTATCCTACTATTTAAGCGGCCGATTCCCTCAACTTTTCTCTGGGTTTTTCACAGTTTTCAAGCGCTAAATTTGCTTTTCTGAGTCTGAATTTTTCTGTGAGAAAAACCTTCAAAAAGAGTGCTTAATCGAGTCTTCATTATTGGTATAATAAGAGTTGTATTGTACCTTACACTCAGCTTACTTAGAAGCATTCAAGTAAGGTATTCTTTATCTCTTTTCTGTCATCGTGATAAGAAGTTGTCCAAGTCTTGGTAGACGTTGGACGTTGTGCCCGCAGGGGACGTGTGGACGTTGTGTCCGTGAGTATTTTTCCAAGTCTTGGGAGACTTTGGATGTGTGTTTGTAACGAGAGTCTTGGGTAGACTAAGTTACGTGTGTTACGGTTGTAACTTGTTCGGCCCGATTAGTGAAAGTGTTGCTAAAATCCTACAGTGGTAGGTCGTGGTTTTTACACCTCAGTTGGATCAGAGGTGGTTTTCTGCGTAAAAATATTGTATCTCCTTTACTGTTTCCGCAATTATACTTGTTTCTGCTTTACTGCAAATACACATTCCAAACAGTTCTGACGAGTGTTTTGAGAAAACCGAAAAAGCCAGTAGATACAATTCACCCCTCTCTTGGGTCCTTGTGTGAGTAAATCTAAGAAGTGCTATCAGAGCAGAGTTCTCACACCTAGGCTAACACCTTGAGAGATCCTGAAAAGATGAGTGCATCATAAGGATTCTTAGAGGGTCAATCTGTGACTCGACCACCATACTTTAATGGGCAACATTACAATTGGTGGAAAAATCGCATGAAAAATTACATTCAAGCTGATGATTATGAGCTATGGATGATCATTGAAAATGGTCCTTACATTTCAGTGAAAACCACAGAAGATGGCATAATAGTTCCTAAGAAGTCAAATGAGTTTGACTCAGATGACTTCAAGAAACTGGAGAAAAACACAAGGGCTAAGAAATTGCTATACTTTGGCCTTAGATCGAACGAGTACACTCGTATCTCAGAGCGTGAATCGACAAAGGAGATATGGAATGCTCTTTGTGTGGCTCATGAAGGAACCAACCAAATCAAACAGTCCAGGATCGAGCTGCTGATGAGAAAGTATGAACTGTTTAAAATGAGTGACAAAGAGACAGTGATGGATATGTATACACATTTTACCCACATCACTAATGAGTTGAAATCCTTGGGAAAATCCTTTACTACTGAGGAATTGGTAAGGAAGATCCTACAGTTTTTGCCTCATTCGTGGGAAACGAAAGTTACAGCCATCCAGGAAGCAAAGAAGATGGACGAAATCTCTTTGGATGAGCTCATTAGGAACCTTCAAACTTATGAGTTGAGGAAAAACTCCCAGATGAAAGAGGAAATAAAGAAAGATCGAGGCCTTACGCTAAAGGCCATCGAAAGTGATGATTCGGACTTGAATGAGGAAGAAATGGCCTGGGTAACTCGTGAGTTCAAGAAAATCTTCAAGAAGGTTGGGAAGAGCATCAAGAAGGGGGAGTACCAGCAAAGCAAGGAACAGTGACCAAGACCAAGCCTTCGAGTGTTTCAGATGTGAAAAGCATGACCACATTGTAAAATATTGCCCCATGTAGAAGGAAGAACAGGCATCAGAACAGTCCCGAAACCACGGAAAGAAGCCACAGCTTAGTAGTTCTGCCAAGCAGTTCACTAAAGCTATGGTGGCATCATGGGGTGAAACTTCAGAAGAAGAGGATAGCTCCTAAGATGAAGCTGCTGCACCGGCGCTCATAGCCAGAAGTGAATCCTAAGTTGACTTAGAATCGGATGAGAGCATGTCCCAATTCAAGGAAAAGGTACGTGGTTTTAACAAAGTAAAAATTCTGAAATTATTATTTTCCTTAATGGATGAATGTGAGGCAATAAGTACTGAGAATTGTATGCTTAAAGATACTTATTCCAAGTTAAAAAGGGATGTCCGAATGCGTGAGAAAACCATACAAGAACTTGAGCAAGCAAATGAGATTCTCACGTCTAAACAAGATAAAAAAAACTTTCCCATTAAGCGGGGACGTTGACATGCTAAAAGAACTAATGAACAAGAGAGTAGAAGTGTTTAACACTAATCTCTCAAAGCTAGAAGAAAAGTCCCGAGAACTGGAACTTAAGATCGAATTATTGGTGAGTGAAAACAATCAGTTGCTTGAAAAGGTTCATAAGGCCGAATCTAACCTTGTTCAGAATAGGCACAGGAACAGTTTCTCAGAAGCACTCAGGATAGAAGCCCTGATAAATGAAAACATTCAGTTGCTTGAAAAGCTCCATAAGGCCGAATCTGATCTTGTTCAGACCAGGTGCTGGAACAGTTCCTCAGAAGCACTTAATTGGTTAAACACTCACCATAGTCATAATAAAAAGGGACTAGGATTTGTGAGTAGGTGTGTCACTAGACCAGTTAACAAAAAAAATATTGGACTTCAAGAAAATATAATCTGTTTTCACTGTGGAAAAACTGGTCATTATCGCTATGCTTCTTCTTTGAGAAAAAGAGCCATGGAGAGAAACTCATTGTATATTAAACAAGTATGGATTAGAAAAGATGACTTAACCTCCATGTCAAAGAAAATGGGACCCAAGTGGATCTGGGTTCCTAAGATAAACACTTGGCTATTTTGCAGGCTAAAGTGAAATGAGGCAATTAACTATGGTTCTTAGATAGTGGTTACTCAAGGGACATAAAGGGAGATAAATCAAATTCCTCTCACTTACAGCCCTTGATAGAGGGAGAGTGGCATTTGGAAATGGCAAGTCTGGGAAAATTATCGAGGTAGGTAAGATAGGTAAATCACTCTCTCACTCTATTGATAATGTGTACTTGGTTGATAGGTTACAACATAATTTGCTAATTGTGTCTTAATTGTGTGATAGAAGTAATCATGTTGAATTCTCTTCAGATCAATGCTTGATTACCAATGCCAAGTGTTGAGGGGGAAGTGACACAACAATGTGTATAAAGTGTGTGTTCTTTCACTTTTCCAAAATCATTTAACTTGTTTAAGTGCTCTTGATGACGATGTGATGGGTTGGCACAATAGGCTAGGTCATGCACGCCTTACTCAAACTTATTTCTAAGGATCCAGTAGTAGAACTACCTTCCATCAAGTACAATGATGATAAGGTGTGCGACACTTGTGCTAGAGAAAAGTAAGTTAGAGCTTCTTTCAAGTCAAAGAACTGTGTTAGTACTTTCCGATCTCTTGAACTACTACATGTTGATTTGTGTGGTCCTATGAGGATCATAAGTAGAGAAGCAAAAAGGTGTGTCTTGTTTGATGAGACTAACTCTGTGGTTGAGTATGATACACAGGAAGAAGAGTTTGAACTTGGTCTTGTAAGAAAAGACCTCTCACTCGCTCAAAACTCCATAGTTGACAAAGGTAAGGCTCCTGAAGGTGAAGCAAGTCCTGGAACTGATAATTTGAAAGATCGGCAGAGAGCAAACTAGTCAAGGGGAAGTATTGCTGAACTTGAACAGAGCAGGCCCACTCAACCTAATTATTCCCAAACTGATATGGGAACAGGCACCAGAACAGTTCCAGAACCTGTTTCACCAAGTACCCAAGAGAGTTTGATAAGTGTATTTGTGGATCCATTTATTCCACGACTCTAGAAGCACCAGAGCTCGCACCCCCTTGACCAGATCATGTCTGACATTAATACAGGGGTGCAAACCAGATCCAAACTTAGAAACTTATGTGCTTTCTATGCTTTTTTATCTAACATTGAGCCAAAGAATGTTTATGAAGCCCTTGTAGATTCTGACTGGGTTACTGCTATGCAAGAAGAGCTTCATCAGTTCGAAAGGAACAAGGTTTGGCACCTTGAACCAAGGCCTAAGGACAAATCGATAATTGGCATCAAGTAAGTGTTCAAGAACAAACTGGATGAGTTCAGAACAGTCACTTGGAACAAGGCCAGGTTGGTGGTTCAGGGTTACAACCAAGAAGAGGGGATCGATTATGAGGAAACATTTGTAACTATTGACCTCGGACTTAGCTTTATGATATCCTTGAGGGTGCAATTTTGATCTCATTAGGTATGCGAATGCTGATTATGCTGCATCCTTGGTTGATAGAAAAAGCACCTCAGGTATGGCTCATTTTCTTGGATCCTATTTGGTCTCTTAGGCAACTAGGAAACAACACTCCATTACCATGTCCACAGTAAAAGCCGAGTATGTAGCGGCAACTTCTTGTTGTGTCTCAATTCTTGTGGATAAGGCAACAATTCAAGGACTTTTCTGCTGACACAGGATGCATTCCCATATTTTGTGATAACACAGGTGCAATTAACATTACCAAAAACCCATGTCAACATAAAAGGACTAAGCATATTGACAAACGTCATCATTTTTGAGAGACAATGTTGAAAAGGGCTTAATTTAAATGAATTTTAGTGCCACTGATAAGCAAATTGCTGACATCTTTATCAAGGCACTGAGTAGAGAGCAGTTTGAGAGGAATAGAGTTGAATTTTGTATGATTAAAAGAACTTGAGCATGCTTATTTAACCCCAATGATTGACTAGTTCAGGGTTTTAGGCCAAATAAATTGTTACAATGGATGCATTCAAATTTTGTACTTTTACTGACATATGTGTGGAATGTAACATGTTGACACTTATTGAGGTCTAATAATATTGTCCTTAGTGTCCTGAGATACCGAACTTTTAACAGTAAGAACAGGCTCTAGGAACAGACCTAACAACTGTTTGTATCATGTGCTAACCAAGTGGCATTCTTAAAATGTTGGAAACCGAAATTTCCTCTTTCATTATACCTAACCTATAATTTATACCATACCTAGTGTAATGATGTGTTGCATGCAAACCATTTTCTCTCCAAGAAGGACCGAAATACACTCTCCCATTAAATCTCTCGATTTTCAGGCCACTCATGCTCACCACTAAATCCCTCTCTCTTTCTCTACCAAGAACCCGATTTTCCTCTCTTTCCTTAAACCCCCTCAAAACCCTAACTCCAAATCACCTCAAATCCTCACAATGCCAAGAACTAGTGGCAGTCAAGCATCCTCCAAACTCAAGACTTCTCACTCAAGATCACTACGAGACCAACTATCAAGAAAAAGGGTTGGAATTGGGATGCGTTCTGAGGGAACATCACCAGCGTCCTCATCGCCACAAACAGTCTCGATTGATATGGAAAACATTCCTTACCTTCTTTTTCGATTACTCTCTCTATTTTTGGGTTTTTGAAGAGCTTGGACTTAAGGTCAGTAGACTTGAACCGTGACATGGTACCTTTGGTACACCCAATTATGGGTTGGGAGATTGTGGTGTATGACTTGGCTGTGGCCGAGCCTAGATTAAGGGGGAATGAGGCCGAATTAGTTGGGGAGTCAAAGGATGATGATGTTGAGCTTGTTGATAATGAATTTGTTGTTGAAGATGCTGAGGATAGTGATGAGGATGAACCAATTTTGCTGTTCAAACGAACTGCTCCAACTAAGTCCCAAAACACCCAACAAAACACCTCTCAAACTCGTTCCATCTAAGAAACCTACTCAAAAACGAGCTGCCCCAGAACAAGTGTCAGAACTGGTTGAAGAATCTAATGAACCAAAGAAAAAAAAAGTTAAAAAAAAAACATGACACTTGCAGAGAGATATGAGTATTTTCTCGAGAAATCTGTGGTTTGAGGGAAGGTAGTTAAGGTGTCATACTTTCAGGAACAGGGGCTAGGGATGTTCTTCGAGAAGTTGGAAGCTCAGAGATGGTTAGACCTGTTTACAGATAGTAAGAGAGGATGTTCGGTTCCAGACTTGACTGAGTTCTATGCGAACTGTGTTGTCACCAATGGAGTGGTGACAAGCACAGTTAATGATCATAACCTACGGTTTGATGCTAAGAAGTTAGGTGAGTTACTTGGGGTGTTCTCCGAAGGCTTTGATGAGTATGTGCGAGAGGACAAGAGTATCTTAGGTGAAGAATGGCTGTTGGAATTGACCCAGAAGCTAGCCCAAAAACCCCATCTGATTGTGCCCTGGTCTGTGAGAAAGGGGGAAATGATGCCATTGCATCGACTGTTGTTTTGGTCTGTGATTAAGAATATTATTCCCCGAGGTCAGGGACGTAACCTTGCTGATCCCATGGACATGTGCTACACTGGTTTGTTGGATATGGGTGAGCAAATCAACTTGCCCACAATCATGATTAGCTATATTGGGAGAATTTCCAACACATCCAAGGATCATGACATGGGGTATGGATTCTTGCTGACATCAGTATATGAGAAGCTTGGGATTCCCTTGCAGAAGAGAATAGGCTTTCAGGTCAGTGATGAGATTTGCAACAGCACGTTGATTGGGTGTGGTTTCAAAGTGACAAAAGGCGGCAGTGCAACTTCAGAACAGGGGCTCCAAACACCACTAGGACCTATTCCCAGTGAAGCCTCCACATCCAGCACTCTCACAATTGATACACTGTTGCAGGACTAGATTACATTGAAGGGAGAGATAGCTGGAGTAAAACAGATGCTTACAGAGGAAAAGGCTCTCAATGCTAAGCGTCACGAGGATCTGCTGAGTGTCCTTCTTGCCCTCACAGCCAAATTCCCTCCTCTACCTTCCTCTACCTAAACCTATTCCTTTCCCTGTTTCCAATACTATTTTTTAAACACTTGGTTCTGTATGTGACTATTAATGGTTTATAGCTGTTTTTGGATGGTTAATGTATTTATGCTATAACTCTGCTTATTGCATGTGTTGTTTGTTTGTGCGTGACTCGGATAGCCAATATCATTACTGTACCATATACTTGAGTGTATCGCTGTTACTTCCTGCATTACTGCTTTGGTGGTAATTGCATCCACACTGGATTTCAACTCCCGACCTCCTCACCCTTTTCGATGGTGTTAAAAGGGGGAAGATGAGTATGACCTTGTTTCAATTGGTTTGCCTAGTTTAAGTTAACCTCTTGACTTTTACTTTCTTTCTAGTGTGAGGGTGGATAACTATTTTGGCACTAATATAATTTTGCCTTGTCTCACTATTAATTGCCCTTGATGACTTATAGTCATTTGGTTTGTCATCATCAAAAGGGGGAAAATTATTGACTCAATTAATGTGTAAGGTCTTGATGATAACAATCCAAATGGACTAGCCAATATGTTGTGCTTGAGTTGGGTGTTGAGACAGGATCCGACAACACTTGGAGCGGTTTGAATGAGCGTGGAGCATCAAGGTCGATACATGTACAAGGAGCCCAGCTAATAACAAAAGTCTGAGGACATTGCCTCAGAACAATTTCGAACACAGAGCATGGAGCATCGCATAGAACATCAAAATCATGTCCAAGGAGTTCAGCTGATAACAAGAGTCTTAGACTTAGTATGGATTTTATTTTTTAGATTCTTGTTAATATGCCAAGTAGAAGGTCTTGACTTAATGTTTGCTTTGAAAGATTTTTTAAGTACTTCAGAACACTATCTTAGAACAGGTCTAAGAGGCCAGGTCTGCAGTGTTCCGAGGCTGGGAATAAAAATTCGAATTTCAATGTTTTTCTCAAAAGGATTTTGGACTGACATTTTTTGGAAAACAATTGGAATTAATTTATGTCAGTCAAAATCTAAAACTATTTCTTCCCTTGTTTGAGAGACAAAATATTTTTCAAATATTTGGTGAGAAGATTTAATCCTATCTCACTTAAGAAAAAATATCTTTCCTAAATATTTGATCTTATCTCCTAAGGAAAAAATATCCTCCAAATATTTGATCCTATCCTATAAGGAAGATTGGTAACTCTTAGAATAGAGAATGGCTAAAAAAAGTGAAGATTGCTCTCATCCTTGCACGGCAAGCATACTTATCCCACTACTTAAGCGGCTAATTCCCTCAACTTTTCTCAGGGTTTTTCACGATTTTCAAGCGCTAAAATTGCTTTTCTGAATTTGAATTTTTCTATGAGAAAAACCTTCAAAAAGAGTGCTTAATCGAGTCTTCATTATTGGCATAATAGGAGTTGTATTGTACCTTACACTCAGCTTATTTAGAAGCATTCAAGTAAGGTGTTCTTTTCCTCTTTTCTGTCATCGTGATAAGAGGTTGTCCAAGTCTTAGGAGACTTTGGATGTGTGTTTGTAACGAGAGCCTTAGGTAGACCAAGTTACGCGTGTTACGATTGTAACTTGTCCGGCCCATTTAGTGAAAGTGTTACTAAATCCTATAGTGGTAGGTTGTGGTTTTTACACCTCAGTTAGGCCAGAGGTGGTTTTTCACGTAAAAATATTGTGTCTGCTTTACTGTTTTTGTAATTATACTTGTTTCTGCTTTACTGCAAACACGCGTTCCAAATAGTTCTGATAAGTGTTTTGAGAAAACCGAAAAAATGGTAGACACAATTCACCCCCCTCTTGTGTCGTTGTGTGAGTAAATCTAATAACTATCAGGTCATCCAATTTGTCTGTCCCTCACTCCTCTTGCTAATGTTCGAGTCTCTGTGTATTACCAAATGATTGAGTCACCTAAATGGAAATGGTTCCTCATTATATGCCAATACATATGTATTTATAATTAGCAGCTCATTCAGCTGGTCTAACATAACTCATAAACACATTATAGCTCGCAATGGCCCGTAAAACCTTAGCTCTGATACCAAATCGATGACACCCTTAAAATGCTAATGACATGATTTACGAAAAACCGCAGCGGAAGACTTAATGATAGAAGGCACTACCGCCGTCCTGATAAGGACAAGGCTCAATGAAACCATTTAATCATGTAACTCATGTTCAATCACAATATCCATTAAACTGAAACACTCCAAGACCAAAGTCCATAATAGTTCAACCTCAATATAATCGATTTAATCGTACCGTGTGCTAACACGGACTCCACCCTAAATATGCATATTGACTATAGACCAACTTGACCCTGAGGTTGATCTCAGCATTTATGCTACGCTGAATCCACAGTGAGCATATGATGACTTCCCAAAGGGCTTGCTAAATGGAGAAACATGTGATACTGCATCACCTAAAATGAAAAACATAAAAACAATTCGAAAATGTGAGCTAAAACTCAGTACATGCATTCCTGTATTGTAAAATGAGCGTAGAAACAATGTTAATGAGTACCGGCCTTTGCAATTCATTTAAATCGCAATAATGATGAAAATAAAAATATTATGAAACTGAATTGCTCATCATTATCTGAATGTGAACCCCATAGGTGTACACTTACCAATCCAATCAAGACTTAGCCTTAACCCGCACAGGTAAATGATGGGCTGACGCCATATAGATCATAACTAACGGAGCCACAAGTTAAATGACAAATCACTGTATAAAATGCTTCATTGATAAACTCATTAAGAGTTGTAACTTAATAAACATATTTTGTTTCCTGAAGACACAGGTAATGAACATACCTTGGGTCTTTAAAAATGTCATCTGACTTGATAAATGTCATTTGTTGCATAAATGTCATCTGGCTCGATAAATATGTTCTGACTAACACTTATGCATAACGAGAAACGATAACTATGCCTCGACTCTGTCTCATAAATGTCATTGCACATATATGTGGTTAGTAAATGATCTTTACTCACATAATTGAGTAAGTGAAAGTATTTGCAATACATAACTTCAAAACTGAGTTAATGAAAGTAATTAAATCCGATATAAAGTAAATGAAAGTAAAATAGACCACAGTGAGATAAATGAGATTACAAAGGACGAGACCTTGATAGTGATAAATGGGAGAGTGATTTTGGCCCTTTTAAAAATAGGTTACTGATACGGGTTTAAGGCTCACTGATGTATAGCTTAGTTCAAGATAACAGTGAGTACAATAGATTGGTTTGATAAATACATTTGATACATTTTGAATTGAGTAAGTAATAAAGGTTTGAGGCCAAGAGAGATATATCTTGATTCAAAATAGCATAAACTGCAATAACTTGGTCTGATAAATATGGTTTCTAAGTCAAAAATTCTCCCCACTTCACATACTTCATTGCAAGTCCATTAAATATAGTTTTTCACTCCAAATAGATTGTTGATCCCAATAACTAAACTCCCTAAACTTGGTACATTCTTTGTAATATCCATAAGTGAGTCAAAACTCATAATTAGGCTCCCAAATTGTATACTTGTCTTCTTCTTTCTCATTCATCAAGCTAAAAGCTCCATGAAAGTCCATAAATATTAATTTCCCCCTTAAATGACCTCACTTGGCTCAAAATATACAAAATGAGTGCATGATCAATCTCACTCAATCTCTTTTATTCCTCTTTACACAATTACTCAAAATGCTTTCAAAATTCCCAAACTCCAAGTACTCAACCAAAATTCATGAAATCATATTAGAAATTCAAAAATAATATAGAAAATCTACAGTAAAATTTTTAGAATTTTCCTCCAAGTATACGCTGCATAGAAATTGCAATAACAGCCCAATTTGCACCAAAGCAGGTCAGTTTACTTCAAAAATTTCATAACTTTCACCCTTAGCTTCAAATGAAGGCCTAAAACCCCAATATAAAAAGATTAAGAAGTTCTAAAAAACTTTCATGAACAACATAAAATATGATTCGCACAATAGAGTTCCCAAAATGGGGCTAGAACACAAGTGTGTTAGTTTTGATTAAACATGTGCAGTTCTAGCAAAACAGCCACACCTTTTTCCATAGAACTCAGACTAAGGTGATTCAAAGAGCATTTGAAAGCTAAGACACTGATCTACATACATCAAAAATCATAATTTTTAAGTGGGCCAAGCATTATCAGTTTAATCTCAAAGTCACCCCTGTTTTCTGTCATTTCCAGCCCTCACTGCTTTTGCTTTCTCCTCTTTTTTTCACATAATTCCTGACTTGAAATCATTTCAAATCACCAAAAACATCATCATAATCATCAATAAGACTAAATATTATAAAATCATATATAAAACAATGCAAATCCATCACTTGACTTAAGCTAACTTGATAATGACAAAACCCTAACCTTAACATCCTTCAAGCTCAACCCCACCGTGATTAATATCCCTAAAATCAATAAATTTTGCATGATAACATCTACTTTGATCCCAAGGGCCTGAATCATAACCAAAACAGTCATAAAACCAAAAATACATCAAGATCAAGTTAGGGTTTACTCACTTTGATGCTTGAAAAACAAGAGATGTATTTGGTGTGAGGTGTGGGGGATGGCTGGTGGTAGTTGTGGTGGTCGGAGGCAGCGCCTGGCGGCCAGAAAACACCAAGAGAAGGCAGCACAGCTTGGGGGGAAAGAGGGGCCGTGGGGTAGAGTGAGAAAGGAGAGAGAGAGAGATGTGTGAGTGATCTTTTACTTGACTAAGAATGAAAGAAGCATCACTTAGATGATTTTATCCATCAAAGAGTGGCTTTTTATTAACCATGGTTAGATTTAAATCATGGTAATTAGTTAGGTTAGTCAAGCAAGCTTGTTGGATTATGATTGGCTTGTACGGTTTGGGGCTCAGGAAGGGAAGTAAACCGTATGCGATTAAATTTTCATTGCTCAAAATTAAATTTTTGCGAGATTATAAAATAATAATAATAATAATAATAATAATAATAATAATAATAATAATAATAATAACAACAATAATAATAATAATAATAATAATAATAACAATAATAATGAATTCTCAAATTATAATATCGAGGCCTACTATCGATTCACCTGAAATTTTACGATAATTGAAATCCGAAATGTAAAGTGGGACCCAAAATTGTAATTTGCTAAATAAATAAATTAGGTGTATTTGAATTAATAAACATGATTTGGTTATGATTTAAATAAATATGGGTTAGGGTCAGGTTATTACAATCTTCTCCCCTTAAAGAGTTTCTCCTCGAAACTTATGTGTTTTGTGAAAATATGCACTGATACCATAAATAAATGTGGATATTTGGCTTTCATCTCTTTCTGGGTTTCTGCAAGTGGCTTTTGAGGAGGTATAATTTGCCCAAACTACTCTTTGCCTCATTCGAAACTGTGATTGTCTCCTACTTTTCTCAAGATAGCTCTTTCGTCGCCTTTGTCTCACCTTAACATGACTTTGAATTTCTTTTATGATACTTGCTTGCACTAACTCTATTCTTATACCCAATGCTTCTTCTGGCTCACTCCAACAAGACACGACATTACTTAAGATTATACTTTTATCAAAATGTCCCTATTTAGTGTTCTCAAGGCATCACTTGCTCTCCCCTCATCCGACTAATCAAAGGTTTGCTCCAATTCCACATTGGACAATAAAATGAATATCTCCAGGAATGAAAATGAAGGAATTGGTAATCAAGTGGGTCATTAAGTCTAAGAGAAATAAACCATGAGATTAGAAAAGATTGATAAAAAAGGGGATTGTCATGAGATGGTTGAAATAAAATAACCAGAATGTTGAAATATAATGCCAAATGAATCACGGTTTATAGATATGGATCATAAGGGATCCAATAGATAGTCAACCAAAGGGAAAGATGGCTCAATTACACTTGGGTTTAGCAAAAGCAAGATGGCAAGATGGTAACTTTTTAGCCTTAATTGTTAAGCTAAGTGCACTAGATAGATGGGAAAACCAATGTGCGATAAGTAGATAGATAGATTGGATAAGTAAAATGCAATAGATATATAAGTAGATTGGACAAATTACACGGAGAACGTGCCTTTGCTCAGATAAAGTCAATTTGAGCGCAGCAATAAAATGGAATAGAGAATGCTGAAGTTTATTGATGAGGATGTAAAATACAAGTGTGAGAATTGAATTTAAAAGCAAGGAGAATAATTATATTATGAATTCAGAGCAAGTTATACGAGCGTATCATTATGAAGAAATGAAATATCAGGTATAGGGTGACTAAACAATATTGGATAAAATCAAATTGGAAAGATGAAACAAGTAGATAATTACAAGAACTACTATAAAAGGCATTGTTGCAAACGATAAGCTATCATTGGCATGGTTTAGATAACAATTAAAATCATTTAAACAAATGGCCTAGATAAAGAGATGTTATAGAGCAAGTGAGTGTCAATAGCGAAGGAATAATGCCCCTAAACAATCCAAGGTGACTGGGGTCGAAATAAATCAATGAATGGAAGTAATAGGAGCATTGCTAGTGTAAGGTCTTAGTGACAAGAGCAGTCTCTTTCTATACATGGCAACTAAATCTTAGTCATACCACCCATATAGTGCCAAGTAGTACACCGCAAGCTACTGAACTACCGTCACAGGATTCCCTACAGTAATTCTATCTCATACAGATTCAACCCAAAGATATATCAAGTTGCAAATGGCATTCCTGTAATAGGTTTTAAACATCACTATACTCTATATCATGTATGTGAATATATCCCAATGAACCTCTCAAGTTCTGGAGCGAAAGGGATAGAGTTTTGCCTAAAAATAGCTAAAACCCAGGCTTAAATCCTAATACAATAGGTACTTAGCATGAAAAATACACTTCAAGAGCTCAACGGCCACCCACCAGGGTTCAATAACTCAACAGGCCACACGTCCAGAGTGCATAATTTCAAAACTTAAACAAATGATAGAATTAAAGCATACATCACAAACCCAAGTAAAAGAAAGCATGCATCACCATCAGGTCACCCAATTTGTGTGTCCCTCACTCCTCTTGCTAATGCTCAAGTCTCTGGGTACTACCAAATGATTGAGTCACCCAAATGGAAATGGTTCCGCATTATATGCCCATACATATGTACTTATAATTAGCAGCTCATTTAGCTAGCCCAACATAACTCATAAACACCTTGTAGCTCACAGTAGCCCTTCAAACCTTAGCTCTAATACCAAATCTGTAACGTCCCCAAAATACTAATGATATGATTTATGAAAAACTACAGCGGGAGACTTAATGATAGAAGGCGCTACTGTCGTCCTAATAAAGACAGGGCTCACTGAAACCATTTAATCTTGCAACTCATATTCACAATCACAATATCTATTAAACTGAAACACTCCAAGACTAAAGTCCATAATAGTTCAACTTCAATATAATCGACTTAATCATACCATGTGCTAACTCGCACTCCATACTAAACATGTCTATCAAATATAGACCCAACTTGACCCTGAGGTCGATCCCAACATTCATACTCTGCTAAATCCACAGTGAGCATATGATGACTTCCAAAAGGACTTGTTAAATGGAGAAACATGTGATACTTCATCACCTAAAATGGAAAACATGAAAACAATTCGACAATGCAAGCTAAAACTCAGTATATGCATTCCTGTATTATAAAATGAGGGTAAAAATACTGTTGATGGGCACCTGCCTTTGCAATTCATTTAGTTCACAATAACGATAAAAATAAAAGTAATATAAAACTGAATTGCTCATTATTATCATAATGTGAACCCCTTGCAATGATATAATCTACATATAGGTGTACATTTGCCAATCCAATCAACACTTGGCCTAAAACCGTGTCAGTAAATGATAGGATGATGCCCTATAGATGATAACTGATAGGGTCATAAGTTAAATGGCAAATCACTGTATAAAATAATTCATTTGTAAACTCATTAAGAGTTCTCACTTAGTAAACATGTTCTGTTTTCTGAAGATAAAGGTAACGGACGTACCTTGAGTCTTCAAAAATGTCATCTGACTTGATAAATGTCATTTGTTTCATAAATGTCATCTGACTTGATAAATATGCTCTGACTCTATTTCATAAATGTCATTGTACGTACATGTGGTTAGTAAATGATCCTTACTCACATAATAGAGTAAGTAAAAGTATGTGCACTACATAACTTCAAAGCTGAATTAATGAAAGTAATTAAATCCGATATAAATCAAACGAAAGTAAAATGGACCATAATGAGATAAATGAGATTACGAAGAATACGGCCTTGATGGTGATAAATAGAATAATGGTTTTGGCCTTTTCGCAAATAGGTCGCTGATACGGGTTTAAGGCTCGCTGATGTATAGCTTGGTTCAAGATAACAGCGAGTACACTAGATTGGCTTGATAAATATATTTGATAAATTCTAAATTAAGTAAGTAATAAAGGTTTGAGCCAAGAGATATATATATCTCAGTTCAAAATAGCATAAACTATAACAACTTGGTTTGATAAATATGGTTTCTAAGTCAAAAATTCTCTCCACTTTTCATATTTCATTTACAAGTCCATTGAATACAGTTTTTGACCCCAAATAGATTATTGATCCTAATGAAAGCTATTAAACTCTCCAAACTTGGTACATTCTTTGTAATATCTATAAGTGATTCAAAATTCATAATTAAGCTCCCAAATTGTATCTTGATCTTCTTCTTTGTCATTAATCAAGCTAAAAGCTCCATAAAAGTCCATAAATATTCCCTTTCCCCTGAAATGACCTCACTTGGCTCAAAATACACAAAATAAGTGCATGATCAATCTCACTCAATATCTCTAATTGCTTGTTACACAGTTACTCAAAATGCTTGCAAAAATCATCGAACTCCAAATACTCAACCAAAATTCATGAAATCTTATAAAAAATTTAAAAATAATATGGACAATCTACAGTAAAATTTTAGAATTTTTCTCAAAGTATATGCTGCACAAAAATTGCAATAACAGCCCAATTTATACCAAAGCAGGTCAGTTCACTTCAAAAATTCATAACTTGCACCCTGGACTTCAAATAGAGACCAAAAACCCAAATATAGAAAGATCAAGAAGTCCCAAAAAACTTTCATGTGTAACACAAAACATGATTCCCACAATAAGTTTCCCAAAATGGGACTAGAATATAAGTGTATCAATTTTAGTTAAACCTGCGCAGTTTTAGCAAAATAGCCATAACTTTTTCCACAGAACCCGGATAAAGAAATTCAAAAGGCATTTTAAAGCTAACACACTGACCTATATACCCACCAAAAATCTTAATTTTGAAGTGGGCCGGTCATTGCTAGTTTAATCTCAAATGCACCCCTATTTTCTGCTATTTTCAGCCATCACTACTTTTGCTTTCTCCTCCTTTTTTCACATATATCCTTACTTGAAATCATTCCAAATCACTAAAAACATTATCATAATCATCAATAAGACTAAAGATTATAAAATCATATAGAATATAATACAAATCCATCGCTTGACTTAAGCTAACTTGATCATGACAAAACCCTAACTTTAACATCCTTCAAGCTCAACCCCAACATGATCAATATCCCCAAAATCAATAAAATTTGCATCATAACATCTACTTTGATCTCAAGAGCATGATTCATAACTACAACAATCATAAAACCAAAAATACATCAAGATCAAGTTAGGGTTACTCACTTTGATGCTTGAAAAACAAGAGATATATGTGGTGTGAGGTGTGAGGGATGGATGGTGGTGGTTGCAGTGGTCGGAGGCAGCCCCTGGCTGGCCACAAAACACCAAGAGAAGGTAGCATAGCTTGGAGGGCAAGGGGGGCCGTGGGGTAGAGGGAGAAAGGAGAAAGAGAGATGTGTGAGTGATCTTTTACTTGGCTAAGAATGAAAGAAGCATTATTTGGATGATTTTATCCATCAAAAAGTGACTTCTTGTTAATCATGGTTAGATTTAAATCATGGTAATTAGTTAGGTTAGTCAAGCAAGCTTATTGGATTATGATTGGCTTGTACGGTTTGGGGCCCGGGAAAGGAAGTAAACCGTATGTGATTAAATTTTCGCCGCTCAAAATTAAATTTTTGCGAGGTTACAATAATAATAATAATAATAACAATAATAATAATAATAATAATAATAATAGTAATAATAATAATAATAATAATAATCATAATCATAATAATAATCATAATGAATTCTCAAATGGCAATTATCGAGGCCCACTATTGATTCACCCAAAATTTTACGATAATTGAAATCCGAAATGCAAAGTGAGACCCAAAATCATAATTTACGAAATAAATAAATTAGTTGTATTTGAATTAATAAACATGATTTGGTTAAATAAATAACCATAAAAATAAAAATGATTTAAATAAATATGGGTTAGGGTCGGGTTATTATAATAGCTACGCCAGATGAAAACTCACCTGATTCACAGAACTAGCTTACTTGTGTGTAATCGCCCGACCCTGAACCATGAAAATAAACATGATTTGGTTAAATAATAATAATCATGGTTATTTATTTCATTGGTCATAGTTATTTATTTAATTGGTCATGGTTATTTATTTAACCAAATCATGTTTATTAATTCAATTGCACCCAACTTATTTATCTAACGAATTCCATTATTTTATTTAAATTTTTCACCTTTATTTATTGTATTTAATCATCTCAGTTGGGAGATGTTTTATATTGGGTCCCACTTTACAATTCAAGTTTCATTGATTGTCAATTCAAGTTTCGTTAATTGATTAAATATCGGGTGAATCGATATTAGGTCTCGGTAAGAATGATTTAGCAGTTATTTATTTTCTTAACGTTGGGAAAATTTAATCTCGAGACCTATAAAATTTTTAATGCAATTTCGAATTATTTTAAGCCTAAAATCAAGCCCAAAACCAACCATTTAAGTCCAAACAACAAGGCCCAAGTTATTTGCCAATTTATTTCCGCTAATAGCTATGCTTTGTGATTAATTTTAATTAGCAAAAAGGTACTTTATGACTCCAAACTTTTAGCCATACTTAAGCTAACATCAAACCAAGTGACTCATCAAAAATTCACACAAACAAAATGAAGAGATAAGCTCTCCATTGCTCTCTCTCTCTCCCCTACACTAGTGCTGCCAGAGCAAGGGCAGCAGCTACTGCCCCTTGTGCCGCCATTTTTGGTGGTTTCTGGCCACTTTTCCGATCACCTTCCGGTTGCCTCGACTTCCCCTTGTGCGAGCTATCATGTCTAGCCACCAAGATCACTCAAAACAGCCCCCCTCTATTTCAAGCCTAAAGTAAGGTATACCCAAAATCCTAACTTGTTCTATCTTATGTTTTATGGTTGTTTTATTTATGGGCTATATTTGGATGATCAAATTGATAGTTATTACGAAATTTTCATTGAATTTTGAGATGTTTGGAATTATGGGTATTTGATCAAGAACATGATCAAGTGACTTGAAAATAAGCAAGTAGGAGTTTGAACCTGTTTATGCATTCTATTGTGATTTGTGTTATAAATCATGAAAAATATGATGTTAGATGATAATTTTGAAGCTAATTATGGTTTTTTGGATGTTCACTTGAGTGAGCAAGAATTAGAGTTTTCATGATCATGCTTGATTTAAGTGCGTTTTTGTATTAAATATGTTCATTTGGATCACTTGAGGTGATTTATGATGTTGGATATATTATTAGACTGAAAATAAATCTTGGATGATTATGAAGTAAAAATTGTAGATTATGGCTGTCTAAAATGATGTTGAGGGTCACGCCATAGTTTGATGATTTCAACAAGTGATTTTAGAGGGTAATTATGTGAAAAAGAAGGATAATAAAGTAGGTAGCAAGCTGTGAATGGCCCAGAAATAGGGGTCTGTTCTGGAAAAAATTGGTAATTCATGGCTTGTTGAAAAATTATGAATTTTGGTGGAGAGCTAGATCAATGAGTTATCTTTCAAATGGCTTTTAAATCATCTTAATCTGAGTTCTGTGAACAAAGTTATGGTTGTTTTGCTAGAACTGTGCAGGTTCAATCAAAACTAATGCACTTGTGTTCTACCCTCGTTTTGGGAACCCTCTTGTGGGAATCATATTTTGTATTATAAATGAAAGTTTTTTGAAACTTCTTATTCTTTCCATATTAGGGTTTTAGGTCAGGTCAAGGGTGAAAGTTATGAATTCTGAAAATGGTACTGTAGATTATGCATATTATTTTTGAATTTTCTATAAGATTTCATGAATTTTGGTTGAGTATTTTGGGGTTTGGCAATTTTTGGAAGCATTTTGAGTAATTATGTAAAGAGCAATAATAAAGATTGAGTGAGATTGATCATACACGCATTTTATATATTTTGGACTAAGTAAGGTCATTTAAGGAGGAAATGATTATTCATGGACTTTTATGGAGCTTTTCGCTTTATTAATGAGAAAGAAGAAGACAAGTATACAATTTGGAAGCTTATTTATGAGCTTTGAATCAATTATGAATTTTACAAAGAAAATACCAAGTTTAGTGAGATTAATAGCTTATATTGAGTTTAATGATTCATTTCGGGTGGAATTCTATATCTAATGGCTTTATGAATGAATTATGGGAGGTGGGGAGAATTTTTGAATCAGAAACCATATTTATCAGACCAAGCTATTGCAGTTTATGCTATTTTAAACCAAAATATATCTCTCTTGGCTTCAAACCTTTAGTACTTACTCAATTCAGAATGTATCAAATGTATTTATCAAGTTGATCTAGTGTACTCATTGTTATCTTCAACCAAGCTATACATCAGCGAGCCTTAAACCCATATTAGCAACCTATCTAAGAAAAGGCCGCAACCACTCCCTCATTTGTTACCATTAAGGCCTTTTTCTTTGTAATCGCATTTATCTCATCGTGGTCTATTTTACTTTCCCTTATTTTATATCGGATTTAATTTCTTTTATTAATTCGGCTTTGAAGTTATATTGAAATACCCAAGTTATATATACCATTTAATCACTTAATTTCTATTACACATACTTTTATTTACTCAATTATGTAAATAAGGATCATTTGCTGACTATACATACCTACAATAACATTTATAAAACTGAGTTAAGGCCTAGTTATCGTTCCCCTTTATGCATAAGTGTTATCAAGTTAGAACATATTTATCAAGTCAGATGACATTTTTAAAGACTCAAGGTACGTCAATTGCCTGTATCTTCAGAAAGTAGAACATGTTTATCAAGTTACAACTCTTAATGAGTTTATTAATGAATGAGTTTATACAGTAATTTGCCATTTAACTTGTGACCCTATCAGTTATCATCCATGGGGCATCAGCCCATCATTTACCCATGCGGCTTCATGCAAACTCTTGATCGGACTAGCAGGTGTATACCTATGTATAGACTATATCGTTGTAAGGAGTTTACATCCAGATAATAATGAGCAATTCAATTTCATATTACTTTTATTTTCATTATTATTACGAACTAAATGAATTGTAAAGGTGGGTACCCATCAACAGTATTTCTACGCTCATTTTACAATACAGGAATGCATGTACTGAGTTTTAGTTCACATTTTCGAATTGCTTTCATGTTTTCTATTTTAGGTGATGAAGTATCACATGTTTCTCCATTTAGCAAGCCCTTTTGGAAGTCAACAGATGCTCACAGTGGATTCAGCATAGCATGAATGTTGGGATTGACCTCAGGGTCAAGCTTGGGTTATATTCAATATACTTGTGTAGTGTGGAGTGCGAGTTAGCACATGGTATAATTAAGTCGATTGCATTGAAGTTGAACTATTATGGACTTTGGCCTTGAAGTGTTTCAGTTTAATAGATAGTGTGATTATGAATACAAGTTGCAAAATTAAATGGTTTCAGTGAGCCTTGTCTTTATCAGGATGGCGTTAGTACCTTCTATTATTAAGTCTTCTGCTGCAATTTTTCATAAATCATGTCATTAGCATTTTGGAGGCATTACAGATTTGGTATCAGAGCTAAGGTCTTAAGGGCTACTGTGAGCTATCAAGTGTTTATGAGTCAGCTACCAAGGTGTGTCTGAGTTATGTTGGGCCAGTTAAATGAGCTAATAACTATAAGTTCGTATGTATGGGCATATATGGAGAAACCATTTCTATTTTGGTGACTCAATCATTTGGTAATATCCCAAGATTCGAACATTAGCAAAGTGGAGTGTGGAACCATTTGGGTCATCTATTAGTGAGGCATGCTCTCATTTATCTGGAAGTTATATTGTATGTTTCATTTCTCTTCTTTGTTTAAATTTTTACAATCGTGCACTCCGGGTGTGTGACCCATTGAGTTATGAACTTTAGCATGTGGCCATTGAACTATTGAAGTGTTTCTCTCTATTGTAGGTATCTATTGTAAGGCTTTAAGCTGGGTTTTAGTTAGTTTTTAGGTGAAACTGTGTCCGTTTTACCCCAAAATTTGAGAGTTTTATTAAGGTGTGTTAATATATCTGATCTTGGGTACAATGATGGTTAAAACCCGATGTGGGGATGCCATTTGCAACTTCTTAAGGGATTAATATAGTGTCAAGTTAGATATAAACTTCTAGATGAAAAAATGCTTTGTGGGGTAATATCTTTGAGGTGAACCAGTATGAGATGAACGTTATAATGAGTGCTTACGTCTAATGATAACAGTTAGTAGCTTACGGTGTGCTACTTGGCATTATGTAGGTGGTATGAGTAAGATTAAGCTACCATTCTTGACATTAGGACCTTACATCAGCAATGCTCCTATTACTTCCTGTCATTGACTTATTTCTGCACTAGTTTACCTTGAATTGTTCACAGGCATCATTTTTTTGCCACTCACAATCTCTTGATTTGTAATGGAATGTTTATGAAAAATCTCATATGTGGTCTGTGGGGAGTCCTTTAAACATATCTGAGCGACCTTTCTTGTAGGTAATTTAAACCCTAACAATCATAATCGTTTAATTCTCTGTTTCCATAATGGAGCCTATAATGACCCTTGATGTGCATTATTGTGTGATTTGCAGTTCTTCCTAAGCATATTTGACCTATTCTGCTTGCAGTTCAGTCATCACTATGTTTGTATTTTTATTATCACCTATTTTAACTCCTTACTTCTATTTAGGCACTATTTATTTATTGCTTGCATAGCCTTTGGTTGCTTCAGACCCAGTCATTGAGCGCCCTTTCAACAATTAAATGGATCCATATTGTTCATGTTTCTATAGCACCATAACGTCATGTTGGCATGCTATTCTATGGCCACGACTGCATGTCGTTACTCAAATTATTTTCGAAATCCCTAAACCGAGTTCCAAAGGCATGTAAAAATCATCAAGGAAAACAATAAACAATTAATCAAAGTAATCATCCTAATCATGCAATTACATTTTAAATTAACTTAAATAAATTACCAACACAATGTTGTGTCCTCTTGGAAGTTACAATCCATATGGTAACATGCATCCTCATTAGAGAAAATCTTTTTAGTTTTGCAAAGAGTCAAGCACTGAGGAAAAATAGGAAAAATAGCAATAACAATTACAAACACTTGTCAGGGAAAAGCTTGATATCTAAATATAAACTCAAAATAAAAACAAAAAGCATGAACCAAAATCACAAACCACTTATTGCGAAACAAAATCTAAACAAATAAAAAAAAACTACATCTAAATTAAAACATGAAATTACCCCCCTTCTCAGTCAAATCCCACTTTCCAAAAATTCCGAGTTAAGTACTTTGAAGGTGCCTAATGTTTTTAATTACTGTCTAATAAGAGCCTAAAGTTAGCATCAAAGTACATAAAAAATAATTGGTAGAAAAAAGAGGCATAATAGGACCTAAAGAATGATTATTGTTCTATGAGGACATATAAAAGAAAACAATAACAAAATATGAGTTATAATGTGCAGTAAATATACTATATTTTTAACCAAAGTGTAAAAGAAATAATTGAGAGAAAAAAATAATCCACCTCAAAAAATGCACAAATCTTACTACCTTCCCTCATAACATTTTTGCACAATATCTAATTAGTACAATAAAGGTAGTTAGAATTAATTCTTTAGCACTAATTTTTAGTAATGGATTAAATAATTAACAAACATAAAGTTCTTCATCAATGATGGAATGTAGGCTTCCTAAATTACTTTGATTAGAAACCGCTTCAAATACTTTGTTCAATTATGCTCTTATTGGTACAGAACTATCCTATTCCATTGCTATTCTCTATTTAAGAATTAAATTTTAATAATATTGCCATTATCGAACCTCCATATTTTTGTATCACTAAAAATATAAACTTTTTGCCGAGGGGTCGTGATGAGCTTTGCTCATAACACATTTATTTTTATGTTGTGTATGGGATGATTTTTTTAAAAAAATATAGTGATATCAAATGTAATATCTCTTGAAAATTTATAGGCAATAGTAAGAATCACAATATAAAATTTATTCTCTTTCATCAAATACTAAACTGTATGTGCCTTTAAAATTTATTATTTTAGTTTTTTCACAATAATATTTTAAAAGATATAGCAATTTATGCTAAGTTGAAGGCATTATTTTTCAAAAATAGATTATATTTCTTTATTTGTCTTTTCTTCTCTTCCCATTTGATTGAGATATTCATCCAAGTCCTTCAAGGACACGTATTTGTACTTGAGGTTCCTATTAGACAATAATGCAATGCTTCAAGTCCTTCCACAAGTATTAACTCTCAAAATCCCTAATTCAGTGTTCATCATATTAAACATGCTTCACAATTAGTTCCTCCAAAAAGAAAAGACAAAATAGAGCTCAAAACTCAGAATGAATCCATCAATACCTCCTCAGGGTTGAAATACCCTCTAACTAAAATTAAATTTAAAGTTAATTACCCCCTTCTAAACCAATACACCGTATTATCATCCCTGCTCTCAAAATCTCTAACTTCACAAATCAACCACCCTCCTCCAAAATTTCATTATTGTGACTATCTTTTTTGTCATTTTTACCCCTTAAAAAATCAAAGAAGTTAAAAAAAAATCCAAAAACTTGATAACATACAAGCAGGAAAGAATTGCTAATAGTAACAAAAATCCAACAGGCACAAAACTGAAATTAATAAACGAACTGAAGTAGGGCAATCACACCATTACACACTACTGGCAGATTTAATCCCAGGAACTGAAAGCAAAAAAAAAAAAAAAAGGAAGGCGATTTTCATATGTTCTTCTAGTCTTTGCACACTTCCATTGCTTCATGACTATTGCCTGTATTTTTTTTTTCCTTACACCTGTGTATCACACAAATCCCCGAACAAATTAGCCAAAAGGTTTTAAAAAATTCATCTAGTAAATAATTCAAGGGTGACTATCAAAGAAAATTAGGGAATGTAATAGCCCAACCCTAAATCATGTTTATTTATTTAATTAAGTTGTATTATCAATTTTTCATATTTATTTATCTCAGTTAATCATCCCGGTTGGGAGAATTCAATTATGGGCTCCACTTTGTAATTCATGTTTTATTTACCGTATCAATTTCGAAAAAATTGATAGTAGGTCTCGATAATTATGATTTAAAAGATTAAATTATTTTTCATAATATCACATTTAATCTCGAGTTTTGGGAAAAAAATATATAAAAAAAATTTCAAGGGCACTCGGTTTGAGCTAGTTTTCGAACCTGAGCCCATTTAAGGCCACTTTTGGCCCACCAAGACTTGACCCTATTTATTTGCCTAATTACCTTAATTAGGCCTAATCTATACTTAGGAAAAGTGGCTTTTCAAATCTTAAATTTCAGCCAAGCATTTCTTTTCATCATTTTACACCAAGTATTTATAGGACACTTTCTCTCTCTAGTTTTCTCTCCTACTTCCCTCCACCCACGGCAGCAGCCCCCCTCCCAGCCCTATTATAGTGTTTTTCGGCCACTTTTCGGCCACTCTTCGGCAAGGATTTCAATTCCCAACAACCTCCCTTCATTAGCTACCATCTCCCCATCCTCAAAATCATCAAATCTCATCTCCACCTCCACTTTTCTTCAAGGTCAAAGTAAATAGCTTTATCTTGTTCTTTGGATTTTTAGTTTTTTCTTCTTATTTTGGCTGTTTTAATGGTGGATTATGTTGTTTTGATTGAATTAAGAGTTATCTTGCTGATTGATCCTGGTGAAGTTGAGGTTGGATCATGCTAGGGTTAGGGTTACATCTAATCATGCAAGCTTATATTAAAGTGTTGGATTTTGATTGTTTTATCCTTGATTTTGATCATTTTTTAATCTATTGAAGTTTATTATGATGTTTATGGTGTTTTGAAATGATGGGAGTGAGTTCAAGTTGGCCTTAAGTTAGGGTTTTGTCCAAGAATGCATGGTTTGAACCAAACTAGTATTAAACTTGAAGTATGTGAATATCTGACTAGAAAATGAGCTTTATTGGATATGAATATGAAGTAAAATTGAGTGTGGTGTTTTTGTATGATGTTGGGATGGACAAAGCGTGTTCACATGCTTTTAAGGAATGATTTACATTGAGGATTGGTGTGAAAAGTGAAGGAACAAGCTCAAATAGTGAGGCTAGAATTTTCAGAAAAATAGGACAACTTTGGGATGAAACTGGTAATGATCGGCACAGCCCAAAACTATGATTTTTGGTGGATAGATAGGTCAGTGTGTTAGATTTACAATGCATTTTGAATCGCCTTAATTCGAGTTCTATGGAAAAAGTTATGGTCATTTTGCTACGACTGCGCAGATTGAATAAAAATTGTGCACGTCTATGTTCTACCCTAATTTTAGAGGCCTTACGATGTGAATCATGCTTTGTGTCCTGAATGAAAGTTTTAGTGAACATTATAAGCTTTTTATGTTGGGATTTTACATCTTATTTGGAAGTCAGGAGTGAAAGATATGGATTTTCTAACATACACCATCAAACGGTAACATGAGTAAATACAGAAATCGTGACATTTGGAAATATTTTTAGAAGTTTCTATATAATTATGGGTATTGCAAGAAAATTACAAAGTGTAATGAGTTCAACAAGTGTGATTATATATAGAAGATTACTTGGGTTTGAAAACTGAGTTAAGTGAGCATGAAAATGAAATTTGAGAAGTGGGCACAGTAATGACTCAAATTAGTGTATATCGGATCAACTGAGGTTACTTGAGTTTTTTATGAACCTCACAACACCCCTCATGGCATTGAACCTTCTATTATTCATTTTCAAGGCATTAACCATTCTATTGCCCATTTCAGAGGCATCACACTTTCCATTATCCATTTTAGAAATATCATAAACCCATATTTCATTTATATCAATTAAAATCATTTCATTATTACCTCAATCATTTTCATTTGGTCTATTTTGCTTCAATTTGTTGTATTTCAAGTTCAATAACTATAACTGATTTATTATTCAGATTATTTTGGTTTAACTTGTCTTATATTGAATTAAAATCAGTTCATTTTGGTTTAACTTGTCTCATATTGAATTATTAGAATTGTAGAAGTCTTTTTAAATAAATACAATTTCCATTAAAGTTATAAATTATCTCAGTGAATATGCTTTACTAACTACATTTACCTATAATTACATTTCTTTAGCAGAATCGGGGCCTAGCCCATCGTTTCGATTGTGTATAAGTATTAGCAAGAGAAATATCATTTTAAAGACTTCAGGTACATCCATCGCTTGTATCTTTAGAAATCAGAGTGTATTTATCAACCTTATCATGTTTTGGCAAGTACATCAATAAATCAGTTTACACAGTAATTTATCAATTAATTAGTGACCTTGCCAGTTATCATCTATAGGGCATTCGCCCTTCAGTTACCCGCATGGCTTCAGACCAGGTCCCCGATCGGCTTGGCAAGTGTACACCTATCCATAAATCGTAACAGTTTCAAGGGGTTCACTATCAGATAATAAGTAGTAATGCAATTTTACATTCATCTCATTCACTGTTTTAACTTAAATTGAATTGTAAAGCGACCGCCCAAATAATTTATTCTGAGATCATTTAACAATTCAGAAATGCATGTACTGAGCTTCGGCTCATAGTTCAAAATATTTTTTCATGTTTTGTTTTAGGCAAATGCTCAAAGAATTGCCCTTATGCTAACAAATCAGTTGAAGAGAATAAGTGAAGCAAGGAAATCTAGATGGATCAGAAGTAATGCAGTATATGCATACTTTAAAACTGTATATTGAAATCTTCAGTGGATGGAGATGAAGATTACATGGTGAATTGTTTTTACTATGGTGTAAAAACCTTATATCGGTTAATAATTGATTATATATAGATTGATCAGGTGTGTATGTATTTGTTTGAGGTTATACTTAACTATGTTATTTATAGTACTCATGTTTCAAGCCTTGTCCTTATTGGACAGTGGTAATGCCCCTATCATTGGGTTTATCAGATTATAATTGAGGGATTATTAAGAAAAATACAAACAGTGAACCATGTTTAATTTGGGGCGTTACAGATTTGGTATCAGAGCTAGGTTGAGATTTTCTTTATGGGATATAGAGTATGGAGTTAAGATACTGAGAAATTGGTTAGTATGGACTGAGGATTATTATGATATCCTTAGAGATTTGTGGCACTAGTAATGTCCGCTTATCTCACACATATTTTACTCGTATATTCGTCTTTGTTAGATGAATCTATATAAAGTATATATAGTTTGATCTCAAGCAGCAGATTTAACGGAGATTTTGAATGACAAGTTGAGGGTGCTCCAATGCATTTAGGTAAGTATGGTCATATGAGCCACCCATGTGAATCGTATATCGTCCTTTTAGCTGGAATTGTTTATTTTTGGAATGTAAATCCTTGTACTTCGGGCGTGTAGCCTGTAGAGCTGTGGTCTGGTGTGTAGCCATTGAGCTTGATTTGATATCCTTTTATACTTATATTCAATGCAGGGGCTGTGATGTAAGCCTTTAGGCCTGGGAATTGACCAGTTTGCAAGCAAAACTCTATCCGTTTCGCCCTAGAAATTTCATAATCACTAACACTCATAGCCCTAGGGTTGGGGGTTGTTACAGATGTGTCCTATGAAAGGCCCTTGACTCATTTTTAGGTTAAATGCATAGGGAAAACCAAGTATGGGCAGAATATACAAGTTTAATCAACTTGATAGTTTTGATCATTGCACAAGGACCGACTTTAAAGTAACTTTTGTCCATGATCAGCATAATTTACATATGGGTTTCCTATCTTAAATTTAAGGTTAGGAAAATATCTTTCATATGAAACATGCTTCAAGTGGAGTGGAGGTCACTTAGTTATTCAAAACTGCTGGACAAGTCAAAGTCTGCAAATTAGGCAGAATCCTAATGCACAAGGTCTGAGTTTAGTCCACTTACAGCCTATGCATTCCATCAAATAGAGATTTTTTAGTTAGTTTATGTCAAAGTATAAAAAGTAAGCTTTCCAATGACCCATATTGCAGCACATTTAGACACCAGTGGTTAATGAAATTTAGCCTAGAAGTCTGATAGTACAGACTGTTCAAGTCAGTGGATACATACAATTTTGAGCTTATATTTCCTCATCATATGGGTGCCATTTTATGCGCTTCTCGAATCCAAGTGGCAATTACTTCAATATGCCTCATTGATTGCAGATATTTTCTTCTGTAATCTAAGAATTTCATCTAAGTGAGCTATATGGGGGTTCTTGATGTAGTATCCCCTGAATTGTAGGATTTTGGAGAGGTTTGTTCTATAGTACATAAATTTGAAACCATTGACTACAGACTATTCCATATAAGAGAAACCAATGACACTTTAGAGAGACATTTTGCTTCAATCCATTGCAATTCAAGGCTTATTTAAATTGCCCAAACTTTGCAAGCAGACCATTGACTCCACCTCCATTTGTGAAGTAGATATTACTCTTGAAAATATTTCACTATATTTTTGGACAACATACCATCTACCATTATCCTTGTTGGATTATCAACTGTTGGATACTCCTCACTTTGACCAGGGACTTCATCTTTTTGTCCTTATGGCGTCTCCCCATCCAGTTGCACCATCATTCACTCTCATGTTACATCTTCTTCAGTTCTGGTAACCTTTTCCTATTTTTAAGAGCCCAATTGCTGATAATAGCTGGATTATGATTGGGTTACACCCATGTCAATAAATGATAATTTTGTAGTATGTTTGAATAGAAGGTAGATCTTAACTACGCTTTGTGTAAAGGTTGATTATTATTAAACTTGTGGGATCCATTGCTAAGGGGGAACGCAATGTGTCCACCTTTTTGCCTGATTCAATCTAAGTTTCCTTCGGAAGATCACTTGCATAAAGCTTAAGTTTGACAATCAAAATTTTTGCCATGCATTTGGATTACATCAGTAAGAAATTTTGATGGGTTAATGCCCTTTGAAAAAATGCCTTCAATTGATTCAGAGTAAAGAGCTCTAGAGTGGAAAGTATGACCCAATAGAACTTGAAGAATAGATTCGAGAAATGGAGAAAATTTTCACTGTAGTAGAGGTTCCAGGGGCTAAAAAGGTAGACATTGAAACATTTTATCTAACGGGTAAAACTGATATTTGGTGGAACATTCTTAAGAATAGGCTCTTAGGGCATAATTTTATTTGGAGCCGATTTATGAAAGAATTAATTACATCGCTCCGGATTGCTAAGTGGGAGCTAACAAATGCACGTGGTATGGTAGCCCAGAGCACCTAATCGCTGCCTACTCCCGAAAACTAAAGGTTGTAGATAAGGGCTCTCACTTTCAAGACCCGCAGCTGTAGGAAGGGCTTATGTGTTGAGCAAGAACGGAGCTACCACCTCTGGTGCAGCACTAAAGCTCTCTTTTAATTTTGAAGCTATTTTGTGTATTGATTAATTCAGTTGCCACTCATTCATTTATATTCACACGATCTGCCATGTAAGTGAACCTTGAGAATAAGAAGGCAGAAACCAATTATGAAATCAAGTTATCCAATGACTCTAGAGTTGAGTGTTCTACATCTCATAAATTCGTTTCTATTACTATTGGTGAGATAGTTTCCCCTGGAGTTCTGATTTAATTTATTGGTCAGACTTTGATATTATTTTGGAAATGAGCTGGTTGTGTACTTATAGGGTCAAGATGGATTGTGATGACCCTAAGGTTATTTCAAGAGATGAACAAGGGAGAGAACTATGTTTCATGGTCACAGAGAGGAAAAACCTTATCCTTTAAATTTTGTTATGGAAACAAGTGAGCTCTTATGTCAAGGATATGTTGTGTATTGGTGTTATGCTATTAACATTCATCCTAAGGAAGAAAACGTAGAAGATATCCCAATAGTCTGCGAATTTATAAATGTTTTCCTAAAAAATTACCAGGAGCGCTCCGCAAAGAGAAATTGATTATGAGATTGAATTAATCCCTTGTGCTCAACCTGTCTCCAACGCCCCATATCGTATAGCTCCAACAGAGCTTAGAAAACTGAAGATTCAGTTAGATGAGTTATTACAAAAAGTATTTATCAGACCATCCAAATGTTTCTCAATAGGATGCCCAGTTCTATTTATAAAGAAAAAAGAATGGAACCTTGAGTTTATGTATTGATTTCAGGGAGCGGAACAAGATCACCATCAAAAATAAATACCAATCGCCCCTAGTAGATGACTTGTGTGATCAACTGCAAGGAACATGAGTTTTATCTAAGATTGATTTGAGGTCAGGGTACCATCAACTTAGGATTATACCTAAAGACATTACCAAAACCACACTACGAACCATGTTTGGGTTATGATAAATTTACTGTGATGCCTTTTGGCCTAATCAATGGCCCCGCAGCCTTTACAGATCTTATAAATAGAGTTTCAAATCATATCTAGATAAGTTGTGGTGGTGTTTATAAAAGATATCTTGAAATACTCCAAGAATAAAGATGTGCATACTGTTCATTTGAGGGCAGTGTTGCAGACCTTGAAGGAACATCAATTATATAGCAAATACAAGAAGCATGAGTCTTGGGTAGAAGCAATGGTATTTATGGAGCATATGGTTTCAAAGGAAGAGATTAAGATTGAATTGCAAAAGGTGAAAGCAGTTACAAAGTGCTCAAGACCCACCAATGTACTGAGATTGGAAACCGTTTGAATTTGGTAGGGAATTATCGAGTTCATAAAGGATTTGACAAATATTATCCTCCCTGACCAATTTGTTGAAGAAAGCTATAAAGTTAGCAAGAAGATTAAACTAGTGGCTTATGCCTCCCAACAACTCAAGCCTTATGAGAAGGATTGCTTAACCATGATATGGAGTTAGCAGCTGTAGTTTTTGCAGTGAAAATTTGGAGACATTACTTATATAGAGTACAATGCAAAATCAATACTGATCATCAAAGTTTGAAGTACATCTTCTCTTAAAAGAAGCTCAGTCGACATGAAACATCAGTTGTGGCATATCCAATGTCAACAAAGAAAGGGAAATGTTGTGGCAGACACCCTGAATAGGAAGGCACAACATACCGTGATTACTGTAGTGATTACTCAACTGAATCTCTTGAGAGAGCTTGAGAACTTAGACATTCAATTAATGCCGCATAGAAAGGCAAATGTTCAACTGAATCTTATAGCCCTCCCTAATAGAGGCGCATGGACTTTGTCATGGAATTTCCTCAAATATAGTGTATGACCGAGATCAGAGATTTCAAGTCTGTTATGGCAAGCACTTCAAAGAGCCTTTAGAACTAGATTGAATTTTTACAGTTCTTATCATCCTGAAACAGATGGGCAAGCATCTAAAAATATCAATGGATCAACTCTTCTAAGTTGGAGCATGTAGTGCTTCACGACCTACAACCAACATTTGCATTTGAAAAAAGTATGGAACTTTCAGCAGTCAACATTGTGATAGCACTAGCAGAGAATCCTTCATTAAACATCAGGATAAAATGACGGCAGATATTGACAACAAATCATCTTATGGGTCATGAAGATCTTCTCTAGCATTTAATAAAATGACACATGTTAAAAGATTCCTGAAAATATCCTATTGAAAGCGACAGAAATACTATGTTGATAACAGAAGGAGATTCCTAGACTTTCATGTATATAACAAGGTTTTTTAGAAAGTTTTATCAATTAAGGGTGTAAGAAAGTTTCACCATATCAGTTCATTGAAAGGCCGAATTCCATAACTTGTCTACCAGATCTGCCTATATAACTCAAACACATCATAACGTGTTTGTTACCTCGCAATTCAGCCGATACATTTTAGATCCTGACTACGCTGTTATAATCAAACCTATTGCAGTCATTATGGATCTTGTATTTTCAAGAGCACCCAGTTTAGATGTTATATCACAGGATTAAGCAGTTAAGCATTAAGCAGATATCTTTAACCAAATTACTTTAGGCAAATGATACCTCCTCAGAAGCTACTTGACAAACTGAGAAGCAAGTGAAAGCCAAGTACCCATACTTATTTGAAATAACCTTGCATGTTTTGATAAAGTTTATAAGTTTTGAGGACGAAACTCTTTAAGGGGGGAGGCTATAATAACCCGACCCTACATCATGTTCATTTATTTAATTAAGTTGTGCTATTAATTTTTCGCATTTACGTATCTCAGTCAATCATCCCGGTTGGGAGAATTCAATTTTGGGCCCTACTTTGTAATTCAAGTTTCATTTACCACATTAATTTCGAAAAAATTGATAGTAGGCTTCGATAATTATGATTTAAAAGATTAAATTATTTTTCATGATATCACATTTAATCTTGAGCTTTGGGGGAAAAAATATAAAAAAAATTTCAAGCGCACTCAGTTTGAGCTAGTTTTCAAACCTGAGCCCGTTTAAGGCCAATTTTGGCCCACCAAGACTTGACCCTATTTATTTGCCTAATTACCCTTAATTAGGCATAATCGATACTTAAGAAAAGTGGCTTTTTAAACCTTAAATTTCAGCCAAGCATTTCTTTTCATCATTTTCCACCAAGTATTTACAAGACACTTTCTCTCTCTAGTTTTCTCTCCTCCTTCTCTCTACCCACGGCAGCAGCCCCCCTCCCAGCCCTATTATGGTGTTTTCTGGCCACTTTTTGGCCTCTCTCCGGCAAGGATTTCAATCCCTAACAACCTCCCTTCATTAGCTACCATCTCCCCATCCTCAAAATCATCAAACCTCATCTCCACCTCCACTTTTTTTCAAGATCAAAGTAAGTAGCTTTAGCTTGTTGTTTGGATTTTTGGTTTTTTCTTCTTGTTTTGGTTGTTTTAATGGTAGATCATGTTGTTTTGATTGAATTAAGAGTTATCTTGGTGATTGATCGTGGTGGAGTTGAAGTTGGATCATGCTAGGGTTAGGGTTACATCTAATCATGCAAGCTTATGTTAAAGTGTTGGATTTTGATTGTTTTATCCTTGATTTTGATCATCTTTTAATCTATTGAAGTTTGTTATGATGTTTATGGTGTTTTGAAATGATGGGAGTGAGTTCAAGTTGGCCTTAAGTTAGGGTTTTGTCCAAGAATGCATGGCTTGAACCAAACTAGTATTAAACTTAAAGTATGTGAATATCTGACTAGAAAATGAGTTTTATTGGATATGAATATGAAGTGAAATTGAGTGTGGTGTTTTTGTATGATGTTGGGATGGACAACGTGTGTTTACATGCTTTTAAGGAATGATTTACGTTGAGGATTGGTGTGAAAAGTGAGGGAACAAGCTCAAACAGTGAGGCTGGAATTTTCAGAAAAACAGGATAAACTTTGGGATGAAACTGGTAATGATCAGCCTAGCTAAAAACTATGATTTTTGGTGGGTAGATAGATCAGTGTGTTAGCTTTAAAATACATTTCGAACCGCCTTAATCCGAGTTCTATGGAAGAAGTTATGGTCATTTTGCTACGACTGCACAGATTAAACTGAAATTGTGCACGTCTGTGTTCTACCCTAATTTTAGAGACCTTACCATGTGAATCATGCTTTGTGCCCTACATAAAAGTTTTATTGAACATTATGAGCTTTTCATATTGGGATTTTACATCTTATTTGAAGGTCAGGAGTGAAAGATATGAGTCTTCTAACGTAGACCATCAAATGATAACATGAGTAAATACAAAAATCGTGACATTTAGAAATATTTTCAGAAGTTTCTATATAATTATGGGTATTGCAAGGAAATTACAAAGTGTAGTGAGTTCAATAAGTGTGATTATGTATAGAAGATTACTTGGGTTTGAAAACCGAGTTAAGTGAGCATGAAAATGAAATTTGAGAAATGGGCACAGTAATGACTCAAATTAGTGTATATCGGATCAACTAAGGTTACTTGAGCATTTTATGAACCTCACAACACCCCTCATGGCATTGAACCTTCTATTATCTATTTCCAAGGCATTAACCATTCTATTGTCCATTTCAGAGGCATCACACTTTCCATTATCCATTTCAAAAATATCATAAATCCATATTTCATTTATATCAATTAAAATCTTTTCATTATTGCCTCAATCATTTCCATTGGTCTATTTTGCTTCAATTTGTTGTATTTCAAGCTCAATAATCCTAACTGATTTATTATTCAGATTATTTTGGTTTAACTTGTCTTATATTGAATTAAAATCAGTTCATTTTGGTTTAACTTGTCTCATATTGAATTATTAGAATTGTAGAAGTCTTTTTAAATAAATGCAATTTCCATTAAAGTTATAAATTATGTCAGTGAATATGATTTACTAACTACATTTACCTATAATTACATTTCTTTAGCAGAATTGGGGCCTAGCCCATCGTTTCCATTGTGCATAAGTATTGTCAAGAGAAATATTATTTTAAAGACTTCAGGTACGTCCATTGCCTGTATCTTTAGAAATCAAAATGTATTTATCAACCTTATCATGTTTTAGTAAGTACATCAATAAATCAGTTTACACAGTGATTTATCAGTTAATTAGTGATCCCGCCAGTTATCATCTATAGGGCATTCGCCTTTCAGTTACCCACGCGGCTTCAGGCCAGGTCCCCGATTGGCTTGACAGGTGTACACCTATTCATAGATCGTAATAGTATCAAGGGATTTACTATCAGATAATAAGTAGCAATGCAATTTTACAATGCAATTTTATATTCATCCCATTCACTGTTTTAACTTAAATTGAATTGAAAAGCGGCCGCCCAAACAATTTATTTAAAGATTATTTAACAATTCAGGAATGCATGTACTCATTTCGGCTCACAGTTCGAAATGTTTTTTATGCTTTGTTTTAGGCAAATGCTAAGAGAATTGCCCTTATGCTAACAAATCAGTTGAAGAGAATAAGTGAAGCAAGGAAATCCGAATGAATCAGAAGTAATGCAGTATATGCATACTTTAAAGCTGTATATTGAATTCTCAGTAGATGGAGATGCAGATTACATGGTGAATTATTTTTACTATGGTGTAAAAATCTTATATTGGTTAATAGTTGATTATAAATGGATTGATCAGGTGTGTATATATATATATTTGAGGTTATGCTTAACTATGTTATTTATATTACTCATGTTTCAAGCCTTGTCCATTTTGGACGGCTGTAACGCCCCTATCATTGAGTTTATCAGATTATAATTGAGGGATTGTTAAGGAAAATACAAACAGTGAATCATGTTTAATTTGGGGGCGTTACAGGAAAGAAGGAATATTAGAGAAGCGATTTCTGAAATGAATTGAAGAAATCAATTTCTCGGAGAGAGAGAGAGAGAGAGAGAAAGAGAGAGAGAGAGAGAGAGAGAGAAAGAGAGAGAGAGAGAGAGAGAGAGAGAGAGAGAGAGAGTGTGTGCATGCTTTGGTGAGAGAAAAAGACGTGCACAGAGTCAACAGTTGAAAGCATCTGAAACTCTGACATTCACGTATCATGCATAATAAAAAATTTGGGGAGTGGGTAGTTAACTCCCATAAGTTTTGTTTTTAAAAATAAATAAAAATAAAACAGTGTTTTGTTTAGAGATAGACGACAATTACAAACTATTTTTTTAAAAACTTTAAAATCAAGAGTTAAGATTTAATGAGTTAATAGTATTTGTGCTTAAGATTACACCAAGTCCCGTAAATCACTATCGTGTTAGTATTTTAGGATTTTTCAAATATTGTTATTAATATAGTGTAGATAGATAGACAGATTAGGTACAAAATCAAAGGGTTACATTTAATAGATGACTAACTTTTATTGCTGAGATTACGTTAAATATTGTAAATTACTCCCATTGTAGCTAGCATTTTAGGTTTTTCCAAAGATTATCACTTTTCTTAATTGCTTTAATTTTTTTTAGATAATAGAATTATTATGTATCCTTTATCAAATATAATTAAAATTATGATTGATTTTTTTAAAAAATAAAAATTAGAAATTGGTATTTTATTTAGATAAGGTGGTTTTTTAAAACTAAAATCTACGATTTAGATTTAATGAATAAATATAATTGCTTAATTTTTATGATTGAGATTACATCAAATCGTACAAATCACTCATGTTGTAGCTAGCATTTTAGGTTTTTTTCCCCAAAGATTATTACTTTTTTTAACAGCTTGAATTTTTTTTTAGATAATGGAATTACCATGTATCCTTTATCAAATATAACTGAAATCATGAGTGATTTTTAAAAAAATAAAAATTATAAACGAGTTTTTACTTAGGTAAGGTGGCTTTTAAAACTAAAATCTACGGTTTACATTTAATGAATAAATATAATTGTCTAATTTTTTCTAAATAATTGGATCATCATCTATCTTTTATCATGTATATCCAAAATTATGAGAATTTTTTAATTAAAATAAAGAGATATCTTAACTTTAAAATCAATGGTTGAGATTTTATGCATAAATAATTTTTTTTGGTTAAGATTACACAAAATCCCGCAAATCACTCTGGTTGTACCATTCTAGGATTTTGTAAAGGTTGCTATTATAATAATATAGATAAGGTTTTTGCAGTCGTGCATTTTTGCCAGAGTTTAATATAGTCTTGGAAGACTTATGTCATTATTTCATGATTTTGATTTTTGCTCTTGGTGCCATGTTACGAGGGATGGGAGCTTGGCGGTCCACGCCTTGGCTAAAGTGAACCTGTTTAATTTGAAGAAAGTTTGGGTCGCGATATGCCGCAAGGAAGTTGAGTCTTTTGTACGGATAGATAGTTTAACACTAATATAATTTTTCAACTAGTGCCCCCCCCCCAAAGAAAATAATTTTTGGGTCAGACATTTTTCAATTTAAATTTTAGAAGGAGAAAAATATATGATATATTTAGCATTGTTAACTACTATAATTTGACGTATTAACTACTATAATTGTCATATTAATTTGTTTTTGGGTGAAACTTCTTTACAATTTAAATTTTAGAAGGAGAAAAATATATGGTACATTTAGCATGGTTATCTTATTCAACGATGATTACTCAATGTTCTATTGATTCACAAATTGGACTGCTCTAACCGAATCAAGTGAGCGATTTTACCCTTCCCTACTTGCTTGTGGGCTGTGGCTCACTCATCATAAATTTGCTAGGTTTTCCTTCTATTTGTAACTATATATGTGGAGCTTCCTACGCCATGCTGAATTGCTGATGATGAGGGTACCATAAATACTAGTCAAGAGCGCTGGCTTTCATGCATCAGGTAGCATACTTGGCTTGGGAGTACTAATCCTTCTCCCAGTTGAATTCCCTCCTTTTTAAGTCACCACCGTCTCATTCTCTCTCCTTTGTCAGTCTCGATTCCTGGATTCCTCTGCGGCACCTCTCTCTTCGATCATCATCATCTTCATCTTCTCTCGGTAAGAGTCTCTCTCTCTCCCCCTCTGCTTTCAAAATTCTGATTATCACTGCTTCTAATTTTCGCACCGTTTAATTACTTCCGCTTGTTTGTTCATTGCATAACTACAAATATGGCATCTTCCAGGGCTTCATTCAACCTTTACTTTTTTCTTTTCGCGGCTTTGATCCAAAATTCCCTCCTTTTGCACCACTCTGTTATAATTGTTCGTTTGCTCTTCAATTCTTTCAAAATAATACTAGTATTTTTCCTTGTGTTAGTGATCTGTGCTTGTGCTTATAGCATGATGGTATTGATATTTTGATTTTATGTCAAGTCTAGTCGCTAATTTGGGACTAATTTTTACGATTTCAGCATTGACCTGACCTAAATTACGGCAACTGATCCTGTAATTGCCGAGGATATTTCAATTTGGCTGCAAACATCCATTGTATTTCTTGATTTAGGGGTAAATCGTCTGATATTTCTTTTTGATCTGCTAAAACCCTAGTCTAACATTGTGAATATGTACATGTTTTTTTGAATGTTGTGTTCCACCGGCCATCTAGTTCAGATGTCAAGAAAGGAAAAGGCGGGCACAATAGGTTTGATAAAGGTCTAATGTAAGGTCATCTCTTTGGGTTCCTAACATGCATGGTGTGTTTCATGCTTGAATTTCATCTACTAGTTGGAAATGAATAGAGAAATTGCAACAAATCGCCAGTCGCTAGATGAATTCAGGAACAGGTTTGACAGATTACGGACTGGCCATGGAAGGCTATTTCTAATAAAGTTGTGCTTAAGTTGTTGTCTCTTTTGCCTTTTCCATTTGAAATCCTGTGTCTGTATTTATGCTTTGATCCTTGGTGATGTGAGGTGAACAAATCGTGTTCTTTGACCGTTTGTTTCCCCTGATTTAAAATCAATGTTAGGGTTACATGTTTCTAACTTTACCAGTGGACTTGGTTCTTTCTATGGATCGGCTTTTGTCATTTTGTGTCATCATGAATTGGGAAATATGTGCTTACCAGAGTTCTGTTCATTCTTTGTAGATTTTGGGTATTTGTTACTGCCTCTCTGTGGCTCCTGCTGTCTTGGAGATTAGGGGAAGAGTTTGAGACCAAATCCACTATTTCACTGAAAAGCCAACTTCATTGTCATTGATTCATATCTTGATACCGGTGAGATGCCTTGCGAGATTCTCTGTCTATCTGATGATGAAAAAGAATCATTTGAAGAGGTTGATCCAAGTGGTCGATATGGCCGCTACAGTGACTTGCTTGGCACAGGGGCCGTCAAGAGAGTTTATAGGGCGTTTGATCAGCAGGATGGAATAGAGGTCGCTTGGAACCAGGTTAAGCTCAAGAACTTTAGTCAGGACCCATCAGTCATTGATAGGCTTTTCTCAGAAGTTCAGTTGCTGAGCAAGCTCAGGAATCCCTATATTATAACTTTGTACTATGTCTGGAGGGATGTTGAGCACAACACCTTGAACTTCATTACTGAGATTTGCAACTCTGGGAACTTGAGAGAGTACAGGAAGAAGCACCGCCATGTTTCGATCAAAGCTTTGAAGAAATGGGCAAATCAGGTGCTCACAGCTTTGGAATATCTTCATACTCATGAGCCTTGCATCATTCACCGGGACCTCAACTGTAGCAACATCTTTATAAACGGGAATGTTGGTGAAGTATATGCTCTTCCTTAATTAATCTTGTACTTAACCTCTTTCTGTTGTTGACTGATATGTGTTGTCAAGTTTTGGTAATATTAGAAGATCTTGGTACAAGCAAAATTGATATTTCTGGTAATACAAATGGAACGTAGGGACTACATTGCATCAGGAAAGAGGCACTCTTCTTTATGGCGAGTCCCTTCTTGATGCTTCTGCGCTATGCTTATCAAAGTGTTCATGAAATGTCAGTTGTTTATTGAACGTGTGTTGATCTTTTAACATACTATTAGATGGACAGAAGCATTGAAGCATTTAATTCTAGAATTGAATGCTATAATATCCAGTGCACTCATATATGTGGGAAAAAAAGGAGAAGATTGCAGAACGATTTCTTGATATCTCCATCATTTCAAGTGAATTAAGCAGTACACTTATCATGCTGAATGAACTATATATCACATTTCAATTTTATCCTCATAACTCATCTATCGAAAAAGCAGTTCGAAAAGTCATGGCTTCATTATGTTGTCTTAGCTGGACTATTGATCTTCATCCATGCAGGTTAAAATTGGCGACTTTGGTTTGGCAGCAATAGTGGGCAGGAGCCATGTAGCACACTCGATACTGGGGACACCTGAGTACATGGCACCGGAGTTGTACGAGGAAGACTACACAGAGTCAGTGGACATCTACTCATTTGGGATGTCTTTACTAGAGCTGGTGACAATGGAAATCCCCTACAGTGAGTGTGATAGCATCGCCAAGATATACAAGAAGGTCACCACTGGGGTCAAGCCCCTGTCTTTCGATAAAGTGAGCGATCCAGAGGTAAAGGCATTCATTGACAAGTGCATTGCAAACCCAAGGACAAGGCCCTCTGCTTCTGAACTTCTCGAGGACCCATTTTTCTCTGAAATGGATGATGAAGACAATGCCAAGATTCTTGCTTTATGATGGATTTGGGTTTTATCTTTTTTTTTTGGGGGTGGGTAATTTGAAGTCGCCCCTCTATCTGGCTTTTGATGATCAATAATGCGATTTATTATTTCTTTTAAGCCTCGTGTATAGCAAATAGTTTGTATTGAAATTTGTTCAGCTGTTCCTGAACTAGAGGTGGAATCATTTCACTAATTCGGGGTCTTTTTTTTGCCCCCTGAACTCTTTAAGCAAATAGTTTGTATATACTTGATTGTTGCTTTCCTTACGTGCAAAGTCTGTTCAGAGGACAGGAAACCAGAGAGAGCGGCAAAAGTCGAGTTCTGCTTGTTTACTAACTCTTTACAAAGGGGAAAGCATACAGAGAGCTAGTCTTGATCTTTTGACAGTTCAAAATTCACTACGTTGCCATTTTCTGGACCTGTGACATATTTTCTTTCGCTTATATGTAGAGCTGGGAAATGTGTCGTGTTAGGTCGAGTTCGTGTTCGTGTCGAACTTAAACGGGTTGAAAACCCCCTAACGTGAAACCAACCCGTTTAATAAACGGGTCAAAAAATTCCAACCTGAATCGTTTAATAATTAAACGGGTTGACCTGAGCCTAACCTGTTTAAGTAAATGGATAAAACGGGTTAGGTTCGGGTTACCCATTTAACCATCAACCTGTTTAAGTGAAGCATAATATTCACAACAAAAAAGCATTTTCCCACACAAATACACAATATTATACACTTTCCAGCTGCAAAATGACATCAAACTTGCAGCACACCAACCCAGCAGGGTGCATCACTGATCACCCAAATGCAGAAGCATAATCCCGCAAAATGGACTCAACAAGCAGTCAAGCAACAGTGCAACTCCAACTTAGTTTTTACAGACCAGGAACTACAAATAACAAGCAACTACTAAAAGTTACAAATTACTTCAAATACAAACCCAGAACAAGCTAAATTGTCTGAATTTATGACCAAAAACCAGCAATAAGCCACAACCAACTAACCGAGTGCATTAAACAGAACACAACCTAATTATCTAACCCAGATTTTTGCCCAACTCCACTGCCAGCCTCACTTTTGGATGCAAGAGAAGTTCCTCCTTCATCACTTAGGTTCATGCTCATCACATCGCCACACAAATCATCCAAATTGTGTTCCATCGCCACCAGTGCTGATTCAAATGTGAAAAGACAACAAGGGGGAAAAACAAAATCAGTATACAATCAACTAATGAACCAAATATACAAACCCAGAAATACAATGAACAAGGACTAAAAATTAGAAAGAAACATCACCTTCTTGACCATATAGCCAATCCCTTAGGCAAATAATAGCTTCAACTGTTTCTGGCTTAAGTGAACTGCAATATGCATCAAGCACTCTCCCCCCAACACTAAATGCAGATTCAGATGCAACAGTCGATAAGGGAATGGCCAACACATCTCTTGCCATTTGAGAAAGCACGGGAAATCGGAACCTACTCTCTTTCCACAAGCCAAGAACATCGAAATTCTTAACACGGGGCAGTTTGTTGTCTTCTAAATACACCTCCAACTCAGATTTAGGCACATTTTTAGACACATCACTTGAATATTGATCAAAGTCCTAAAAGAGGACAATAAGTAAATTTCAAACTAAGAAATAAAAACAAATACAATAAGTTGGCATAATCAATAGCTTCCTTCAATAAAAGAAAATTATACCTCCATCCATGGATTGGAAGAACCTCACACAATAGAAGCTTTGCCAATGCTAGAAGGTAAATTAGTAGCTAAACCATACCCCTTTGCACCTTTCAAATACTCATCAAACAAACAAAACAACTTGTCTTTCGACAAAGACAACTGAATCACGTGATCAGCCCCATAGACCTTCTTAAAGGCCCACTTAGCAAACTGAAATTTATATTGAGGATCTAAAATGGTGGCAATAGCCATAATAGTGCTAAATTTAGCCCAATATTTCTCAAACTTAGTAAACATTCTGGTTGTCGTGCTCCTCATAAGACCATCTCCCTTGTCCATCTCCTCCTTTAACAAGATTCTCACTCTCACAATATTGGGAAAATAGAGGATCGAGGTAAGATACTTTGACCCAGAAAATGCACACGTCACTCCATAAAAAACTTTCAAAAAACCACAAAGTTTCTCAATCTTAGACCATTCATCATGCCTTGGACAATGAACAAAGTTTCCATCGACCACCTCTAAATGATTAAACACCTTCTTATAATATAGAGCACTTTCAAGCATTAAAAATGTAGAATTCCATCTAGTTGGAACATCCTGACGCAAACCTTTAGTATACACAAGATCACACATCCTTACTGATTCAAGAAATCGTTGTTTCCTAACTTGAGAACCTTTACAATACTTAACACACTCTCTAATTTTACAAACAGCCTCATCCATATCTTTTAAACCCTCCTTCACAATCAAATTCAGAATGTGAGCACAACAACGAACATGAAAATAATCACCATCACACAAAAGCCTCAGCTGGCATTTCAACATATCAACACAAACATCATTTGATGAAGCATTATTAACAGTCAAGCACATAACTTTCTTATCAATCCCCCAATCTTTCAAAAGAAGAAGAATTTTTTCAGTTATAGATACACCGTTATGGGGAGGAGGCAATAGGGAAAAGTTCAAAATCCTCTTGTGCAAAGTCCAATTATGATCAACACAATGGACAGTAAGTGAAATAAACCATCTGTATTGATTGAAGTCCAACAATCTGATGTAAAGGAAACCCTACCAGAGAAGGAGTGAAAGTATTGTTTCAACCTTTCCCTTTCATGTGAAAACATCTTAAGCACATCACTTTTAGTTGTTCTCCTTGTAAACACTTTAACATCAAGGTTTAAGTAAGAAAATAAGGCCCTCACACCCTCATATTCGCAAAATTGAAGAGCTAAATCATGTTTGACAATGCATGCAGCCATAAGTTTACGAAATTCCTCTGGATCAAACTCAGGATGCCTATTCCCTGAAGAACCAGACCTACTCTCCAGAAGGAGTTGACCAATATCTCTAAAGTTCCTTTTCTTACAAATATTTAAATGCCTTTTCAAATTCCCAGTTTCATTTTTGCTATCCCCATGGTAAACTTGCCCACATTTCTTACACTTACAAAATAAGTTACCATCTTCAGAAGGTTGAAGAAATTCATAATGTTCCCAAACATTGGAGGTGAGCTTCTTTTGGCGCTTAAGGGGCTTACCATCAACCACTGGCTTATAAGTACCAGCTTGGGTAGTAGCAGTCTTTTGAACAGGCATGCTATCAATCTCAGCCACCTCTTCATCCCCATTTGAGTCCACTTCAATAGGTATATAATCATCATCCATTGTAGCAATTTCTAAAATCAGTACACTTTGGATTACAAAATAAACTACCGAATGATCCACAAAGTGCTAACTGAATAATTGTGCTAACAATTTGATACCAATTTGCAAGTGGGGAAATTTTTATAGTACAGTGGCTGGATATAAATTTTGTTATGTTTAGGATTTTATACTCACAATTTGATACCAATTTTACCAATTCAAATAATTGACATGTATTAAAAGAAAAAGATTTAATCCCTTCCCCCCCCCCCGGTCTGAAGGTTTGAATACCACCTGATCATGTATGTAGAATTCAAATTAATGTCCTTGTTACGGCTAGTTATCAATTCTATCATATAGTGCATATATTAAAAACTCTTTCTTAACGGTTGTCTTTTTGCAAGATAAATTTGAAAAGAAAACTCCAACAATTATGAATGGCAAACAATAACGTCATTAAAATTAAAAAAAATTCACAGACAAGGACACTCCCATATGAAAAGAGAATTATTCCTCATATAAGGAGAGTAGGTGATGTAGATTACTCAACAAACTAAAAGTTGATTTGCTCTATCAAAAGCAGTATTCTTCTAACTTTGGAAGGGAAGAGGCTCTTTCCTCAATTCAATGTTTATTGAACCAAATTTTAAAATGAGATCGTTATGTACCTATTGAAGTGCTCTGAAATCAGTACACTTTAGATTATAGAACAGGGATGATGTTACTTACCGGAAAAGTACACGGCCGATAGATTAACTGCAACAAACTGAAAGTTCAAGAGGAAGGTTTTGTTATGTGCTGATTTAGTTAAAAAACACAAAAAAAAAAAAAACTCAAAAATTCGTATAACCATGAGATTAAGAGAGAAAAGAAATAGATATGGACATACCTATACTCGGTGAACTGAAAGTTTCGATCTTGTTGTGAGAAGATGAACTTGGCGAAGTTAGCCTTCAGTACTGAAAATCGAAGAGAAAATTAGTTTAGATCTTGTTCAACAGATCGAAAAGAACTCTCAAATTCATAGAGATTTCAGCAAAACAACTCACTGTCGGTAGAAATACAACAACATGCCAGCGAACTGAGAAGAAAAGATCAAATTCGTAGCAGAGGGGCTGAGGAACTGAGGAACATGTGAGGGATGAGAATGCGAGACTAAGAGAAATCAGAGAATTGAGAGGAATGGAGAAGGAGGTTTAGGGTTGAGACTGAGAGAATGAGAGGCATCAAGAGCTGAGTCTGAGAGTGAGTGAGTTAGGTTTAGGGTTGAGAGAGAGTTCTAGAATTAAGAAATTTAATATAGTCAGGGGCAACTGGGCAAGTGGGCAACCGGGCAATCGGGCATTAGGTTTTCACTTTTCAGACTTAAAACTCCAATTTTTATTTTTTTTTTGTTTTGAAGCTTAGCGGGCCAATGGTTTTTGAACTCTAAAATTTTCAATTCTCCCCCCAAAAGTCCAATTGCCCAAAGCCCAATATTCAATTTCCATTAAAAATATAAACAGTAAACAGTAAACGGTAAACACATAAACGGTAAACAGTTTGACCTATTTAACCCGTTTAATTTAAACGGGTTAAATAGATTTTTTTTCGTGTCGAGATTTTCATCCTGAACCTAACCCAATTAATTAAACGGATTTACCGTGTCAAAACTTCGTACCCAAATTCGCTTAACTTCGTGTTGGGTTCAGGTCGGTAATCGTATCGGGTCAGCTTTTTCTAACTCTACTTATATGCCATGAACTGAACATTATTGCGTGAGATCAAGATGGCGGTTAGATAAAGCAAGTTGCGAGGCAATTACCTCATCAACCTTGCTCTCCCTTGGTACTTGCTATCACAGCGTTTGGGTGGATGTGGACATCTTACTTCCCAGCGGTGCCCCCCCCAAAAAAAAAAGAAAAAGAAAAAACCTTATGAACCTAGTTTGACTGGCACAATGGACCAGAACACAAGGAGTTGGGCTCTCATAATGCAAACAAACCCTTCTATAGAGTCTAGTTATTTAAAAGTAACAAGTATGTGCACCAGAAAAGGAAAAAGAAAGTACCATTTATCTGTATATTTAATTATCATGTTTAATCAACCACAGTGCAAGTAGTTAATTTTTACATTCAATTTAAATCACTGTAGCTTGAATCTATCTAAGATTTATTTCTCCCATACTTCAACTATACTTTCTTACCAAGGGTTTGCTCAACAAAACTAATTGTGGGCCTTGTCTTAATTGGATACCCAAGTCTGAATTAAAATCAGTGCCATTTAAGCTCAATTCAAAGATGATAAGCAAAAATCTAGGTTCCGCACCATATAATGCACCAACTGAGGTAGTGGACTCAGGCAAGCCAAGTCGGGAGACAGCTTGGAGGGAATTAAGAAGGTAAATCCCTATCACGGATGAATTGAGTTGGCAAGACCCATATCCACATTGCCTCTAGCTACAAGTTGTATAAATAACCACCTATCCCATTCAACTGGAAATTTTGAAGGCATAACGCACAGCTCAAAGCTGCTAGAACATATTTCTCTTTATCTAGGTTATGATAATGTCATACAGTTTTAATCGTTTTCCTCAAAGATTCCATATTTGAAGTTTCAGTCTTTATTCATTGTTTTTGATTCTTGACTTGACGGGATCTTTGAGGAAAAAGAGAGAAAATGTCCGACATTATCATCACATAGATCAAGAGAAATATGTTGTGACGCCTTGGGGTTGTATGTGATGTCTCTAATATCCCCACTTGAATGAGATAGGTGGCTGCTCATAGGACATGCAGCCACCACCAAAATGGTAATTTAGGAGCTCCATGGAGATATGGGCCTTGCAGCCCAGTTTGTCTGTGATGGGCTTCTCTCCTCTTAATTTTCTTATATGTTGTCTCCTGAGTTGGTTTTTCGGGGCCCATTGCCTCAGTCGGTGGTGACATCGCATGAAGTCTATATTTTAATTCATCAAGCTTTAGGGTAAGTCAACTTTAAAAATCACCAGTCGCAAGTCCGCTCTACCGATTTATCATCAACATTAGTTTCACTGAAAACTAAAGAATTTATTCTGTTAGATCAACCCCTTCACACGCCTTCTATCATGCTTATGTTATTTGACTTGACACGAAAACAATTCATCTTTTAGCAGACTCCTATAAGTTTACAGTGACTTTTCTTCTCCTTTTTTCCCACCCCTCTCATGTGTAGGGGTGTGTAGTGGATTGGGTCATCGTGTTAGGGCTCATCCGTTTACAAAATGGACTAGGTCGGGTCATGATCGATCCATTAATAATTTGGACCGGGTCGGGCCTTGTATATACATGAATGGGTTGTATTGGATCGGTCGATGGACAACTCACTTTTGACTTGTTTTAAAATGAAATAAACTCGCACTAAAAAAAATATATAATAATTATTGTTATGTATAAAATATCAGTAATAAATTTAACTAATTATAACATGTAAATTAGTGTAGCAAGTATGTTGAAAAAGTAATGAGCCCTAAACAGGTCATTAATGAGCCGGCTTAGTCTGAAGCTTTAATGAGTTGACCTATTATTGACCTAGTTCATTATTGAATTGACCTTTTATTAACCCTGTTTTAAATATGCCAACCTACTTAATCCAATAAATATCCAACCTGTTGTCCACCCCTAATCATGTGTATGAGCACACTTTATACTGTGAAGTGTATATGCTGGCATATGCACACTCTCTCCGCAGAACTTGAGGAAGCCAATATGATTTCTGAGCTTTGTCATAGAATGTTGCTTAAGTTACAAGAAAATGAACCTCTAATTCTGCAACTTATGCTCGAGAAATTTCCCTGCTAGATAATTAAATTAATTAAAGCATGTAACAACTTCCCATGCTTTGAACACCGAAACCCAGTGAAGGACCTTTCGCACATTTTCGTAAAAATAAATTATTTAAGTAAACAGAAAATGAAGATGAATTTATGGGGATTACAAAATCTTGCTGGATGTAAGCAATGCAAAATTACAGCGCACCTAATTTTTTGAAACCGTGCCGTCCTCGGCGTCAAAGCCTAGTAGTTGCTACAATATTCATGCAAAATTTACTTATTCCGCACTCTATCCCTTGCACCCCCTTTTTTCAGAACTCCATCTCCTGGCTCACTATGTTTTATTAGGGTCATAGTAGTTTTTGGAGAGCTTTTATCCTAAAAAATGACAATTCGGTTAAATAACATTGTAATTCATGATATTTGATTTAAAGGTTGTCATTGAGGTTTAAGGTTAGGTAGGTGTTAGATTTGATCAAAATTCAGCATACAAATTAATAAATATCATTTACCTTTCCCCCTAAAACAGTATATACTTTTGGGGTATTGGCTGTAATTAATTGGTATTTAAGAATTGGCTCCCATCAATCCATACTTTGAGCATATTTACTTTCAATAATCTGTACCAAAAAATATTTAACTCACATTAAACTAGATTCAGAGATACAACAATACGTTTTTTTGGGTGGATATTATATTCAAGTCAGTAAATACATTCAAAGTGTAGACCGCTAAGAACTAATTCTTAGGTGCAATTAATTTCAACAATACCCATAAGGTATGGAATATTCTTGACCAACAATCCCTTTAATTTTGCAGTGAAATAAGGTAAAAAGTAAAATTCAAGAGAATTTATCAAGTTGATGGTGATACGTACTTTCAATTTTTAATATTTTACTCGTTGACCTCATTGATATGATAACACATAAATCTTTTAGCTTTAACCCGACAAGAAGACAGCGCTTGAGAGAGTCTAATATTGCTTACTCATTTTATGTACTTTGATATGTACGTAAACGTCTGATACAAGGACCTGTTCTTTTCAACTTATCTTAAGTACTTATTATTAGTATTCAACATTGATCAATACTCACTGACATTGATCAACACGTATCGGCACCAATCATCATTCATCCTTTAGTCCTATTTCTTACCCACAATTCCATCCCTGATCAGTGTTGATCAGTACTCGTCAGCACTGATTAGCACTGGTCAGTACTGATTAACACTCATCAGTACTCATTAGCACTAATAAACAATAAGTTATTTATGATAAGTTAAAAAGAATCATACCCAAATCACTCCTAGACAATGTTAAAGTATTCACATGTCAAGTGGAACCACTGTAAGGGGCTTGGATCCAATACGTAATCTACTTTTTATGCTTTCCTCTTACAAATGAGCTATATCTGTATAAAAAGGGAAAAAAAAATTATTAGATTCGGATAGAGATTTTAGGTTTGGAACTTCACTTATCAGATTTAGCATTTGCTCAAAAAGTTGGAGCAAATTATGTTTTGCTATCTAATACAAATATCAAAATGATAAATGTCTTGTTACAAGACACTTTTTAAGTGTGCTGTTTATCACGTAGAATGTTTATTATCAAGTATTAAATTAGAAAACAAATCGCATAATTTAATAGTGGAAGAATGTCAAAACTTATAAATTATGCAAAATCATCCTTTTATAATAATTTTTCACATTTGCAAAATTACACATATAATACGCTTGCATGGATAAGGTTGATCTGGTTAGAGTATCAGTTTATATTTGTTAGCATAACTGATGAATATTAAACCTTTACAACTCATAACAAGTTGGAATTCTTAAAAATTTAGTGATTTTAAATCATAAACTATATTAATTTGAGTTAAGACAAGACATTTAACAGTATCTTTGGGCATGAAATATACCAGCACCCATAGAAATATTTATTTTGCCCAATGGTTTTTCAAGATAACTAATACAAGTAACTCATCAAACCAATTATTACTAGGCACTCTTTGTTAATACTAATACATATTGATTCAAATAATTCGAAACTTCTTTTCTCAACTAAAGTTTGAAATTTAATTGTTATAATTTTTTTTAAAAAAAAAATTATGCTGAAACACCTCTCTATAGCATCTCTAGAGTGTAAATCCACAGTAGCACGACTTCAATTAATAAACAGTCAATCTTCTCAACAAACACTCATATATGCTAATTAATGACTGCTGCAAAGTAGAAAACAACTCTCATTGCCCCTAACCCCCCCCCCCCCCCCCCCCCCAAAACCAAAATAAAGAAGGTGGATAAAAACTCATCTTCAAACAATCAAACAAGACTCCATCAACAAATAAAAAATAAAAATCAAGCAAGACTTCATTACTCGTGCATTTTACCAATCACAAATTAGATGGCCAACTCTCTTAATTATCTGGCTTTTTGGACTCGTTAAATGCCTGTTACCTTTCTCCGTGTCAAACGACCCAAAGGCACGCGGGACTCTTCTCCAATAAGGCATAAAAAATGGTAAAAGTGCCCAACTGGGAGTTAAAAGCATTACCAATGAATACCTTTCATTTATTAGTGTAACTTGGGACAAGAGAAGGACATGTTCGTTTGGATTTATAAGACGTAGTTATTAGCATTTAATATTGAAACATATTAAAAATTATTGAAATATATTGAAATATACTGCAATTTAGTGAAATATGTTAAAATATACCGAAACTTGCAGAAATATGTTAAAATATATTGAATGATTGAAGACAGTATAATTATGCATTTTCAATAAGTACTTAACAGTGCTGAAAGTTATCGAATTGCATTGAATTGTACTAAATGATGCCAATTGTGTCGAATAATGTTAAATTATGCTAAAAGTTATTAAATGTTAATAATAAATATTTATGATAAATTAAAATAAAAAGGTTCAGAAACAATACCAATGTTGCAAAGAGTTACTACTCAATTATCCCCCCCCTCTTCTTTTATTGAAATGATGCGTTCCATTTCTTTTATGAGATGGTTCAACATTATTCTGATTGTTGATTTTTTAATTTTTTAAAAAATGAATCTTATAGAATAGTACTAGAAGGAGTTTCATATAGCAGCTTTGATGTTCTTTTCAAGGGCTCATTGAACTCATGTGGCAAATGAGTTTAGTTGATTATAGTGGCAGATACACTTGGTAAATGAGTCATTTGGTTCGGGTATGTGCCGAGTTAAGTTTGGGTCGGCTCATTTTTTGAGTTAAGTGACATTTCGAACTGGTTCAGTTTGGGTCGGGTGAACTTTGTTCCGGATGAACTTTAGATCAATCGTTTTTTGGTTAAATACGCTTATCATAAAAAAAATAAGCAACTTTATAGAAAATTACGGGTAAGTTATGGTTCGATTCAGGTCAATTTGGGTTTCGAATCTACTTTTGGGTGAGTCTATGTCGGATGTCGGGTCGAGTATGGGTCAGCGTCAATTAGTTCGGGTTTCGGGTCTTAGGTAAGTTTTGCCAGGTCTAGTGGCAGATTAGTAATCACTTATTGCCTACTTTACTGTTTAGTGTTCAGTGCTCTTCGTCCTCTGATTAGTAAATGTAATTATGCCTTTTATCGGTCTTTTTGTTTAATACGTAGTGGTATTTTTATGGGATTCTCCCAAGTAATAATCGAAAAAAAGGAGTTTTCATATTTTTCTGATTTCAGGTGCTAATCCAAATAAGAGTAACTAAAATTACCACAATATTATACCTATGTATATTTTACTTTATAGGAATAGAAAGCATACATAAATGTTAACATGGTAAGTAGGCAAATTTCAAACTATAAACTTCAAGTAATGTATATCATACACCTAGAAGTGTGTACTCCCTCTTGTCATGTATATATATTTTTTCAATGTGTACTTGTCCTATAGACAACTTTTTAATATGTGGTGCTGACATGGCTTGTAGGAGTTTATACGCCTAAGAGTATGAATATAGACTTTGTAAATTTCATGTGGGCAGAAATGATGACAATTGATAATCTGGATGTATGGTTCGATTAATTTAGAAATATTAATCATCAATCTCATTCCTTTTTTACTTATTCTGTTTGTTTCTTTTATTTATAATTTTGAGGCCCTATTATTTCATTAGTAAATTTCAATTTGCCAACTTCATCCAAGTTTAATCCACTTTAACACACTTCACCAATTTCAATAAAAAAATCTACTTTAACTAATTTCAACCCACTTCAACTACTTTAACCCACTTCTCACTATTTTAGCCCACTTCTACTCATCATATAAAAAAAATTCAACTAACTTCAATCAACTTCAACTTTCTTCAACCCACTTCAACCCATTTGAATTAAAAAAAAATCTATTTCAACTCACTTCTATCAATATCAATCAATTTCACCCATTTATCAACCTATATTTTCAACGAAAAGAACAGGCCCTGATTGAAGTATGCATGAAGCTTTTAGAATTCTACATCAAAATCTAGAGCTATTATTAAAAGTCATAACTGCAATATAAATTTTAAAGTCGATGTCAAAAATTTAAATTAACGGTTATGTTTTCATTATAAGTTTTCAGGGTGTCACAATGTTACATTTTTTTTTTCAATGTTGAGGACTGATCTATCATTTACAGAACTACATTGACAATTTGAGAACGAGCAGCATCTACCATAAATTTTGAGGACATCTATGCAAATGGGTGATCGTGTGAGATCAAATGAAAAAAAAAAAAGGGCATTCTATCATTAGTGAACATTAAAAACAAAGAATGAAAAGGAGGGTCACGGGAGAAGAGTTTGCACTTTGCATGCATGAAGAAGAGTGAAATGAGTGTTTCTCCCAAGCCAACGGCGAGATTAGGCTCCGGATTCAACCTTTTCTTCAGTACTCGAGAACGCCTTTGAAGCCTAAAATTTAGGATTAGAAATTTGCAATGCACTGGCGCGGCACTGTGTACTATTACTCGGTGTTTTGTAAGAGTACTGACGAAGGAACCTATTAGTCCACAAATTAAATAATTTAATTCGAAAAAGGGTACTGAGGTAATAATGCCAGTATAGAATAGTCAAAATCACGTCTTTTTAATCCTGAATTCCAGATCCCTCCAGATTGCATTTACTTCTTACGTTTTTTCGCACTTGTATATTTATTTAATTTGGGGTGAAGGAGATGAGCAATTGAGCATTTAATTGAGGGAGGCAGTGACAAATATTTCAAGGAGCTGATCATCAGATCACAGCAGTGAATACTATTACCTTGTACTTGCATTAAAAATGGTCATAATGTTGCTTTGAAGAAAAATATTTTTGAACAGCTCTTTTGAAGGAACATGGAAGCTTTGACTACCAAAGAATGTTCTGTCCTATTCAGCCCTTACTCCTCCCCCAATCTCAGTGCTCTCCTCAAGATTAAGATCATATCACGGTAAAACTTCTCTTAATGGTTTCATTTGAATGCACGGTTTCTTATTGTTTGCTATCTTTTATGAGACTGCAGACTTCGTAGACGGGTTATTTGGTTCAGGTCTAGTTAATTTGGGTTACTTCAAGGAATGTCATAGAACGCTCAACTAGGGTTGGACCCTTTTCCTACTCATATTTTGATTTGATACTGCTTCTCAAAAAGATCAAAATTGATTAGACAAGTTTTGGGTTGGTTTTTTTTGGGTTGGGTCAAGTAAGACCTGGGTGCTTTGTTTCCAAATTGAGTTGTTTACATATTAGTTTTGAAATTTCCAGGAGCCAAGAGACAGGATTGCCTGTAACTGTCAGCGTTCGAGTTGCTGAAAAATCCTTCAACTTGCACAAGGTAAAGTGGGCAGTTTTTAATGCCATCTTCCTCCGTTGGGTTCATATGAAGTTCAAATTTTTCTTAAGCAATTCTTGTGTTACAATCTTCAAAAATACAACATTATTGCAGTCCCCACTAGTGGTGAGGAGCGGGTACTTCAAGAGGCAGTTAAGCGAGTGGCAAGAGCTTGATCTACCAGGAAGCTTCCCAGGAGGTTCCGAGACATTTGAGATGATCGTGCTGTTCATTTATGGATCATCCACCTTCATAGACCCCTTCAATGTGGCATCCCTTCGATGTGCAGCAGAATTCCTCGAGATGACTGAGGCTTATGGCTCTGGCAATCTCTGCGAAAGAACTGACCTATACTTAACCCGAGTGGTGTTGCAAAATTGGGATGACACTCTCATTGTCCTCCAGAAATGCCAGTCTTTGCTCCCTTGGTCGGAACAACTCCTCATTGTTAGCCGGTGCATTGAGTCCTTGGCCTTCATGGCTTGCATGGAGATTCTTGACCCTGAGAGGAAACAAGGCCATCCCCTTGTCTCTTTGGAGGCCTTGACCGCCCAACCATGGAGCACTCTGGCAATGAAGGAAGTTGTCGCATCTCAAGACCTATGGATAAAGGACCTAATTGCCCTCCCATTTCCTTTTTTCAAAAGGGTAGTTCGGTCACTAAGAAGGCAGGGCATGAAGGAGAAGTATGTGAGTCCCATCATCCTTTTCTATGCCAATAAATGGGTTCTGTCGAAGAAGACGCGCCGATTTTGGGAGTGCCTTTGTGACCAAAATGGGGATGACAGTCATAATAGCGACACAAGTAAAAACAAGATGGTAGAATTGCTTCAAGGAATCCTTGATTTGCTCCCAGATGGAGAGAAGGCTAGGAGGGTCATTCCAGTTGGGTTCTATCTCGCAATGTTAGGCAGATTTCTTGAACTTGGAGGAGGAGGAACAAGTGACACCGCCAAGGCAAGGTTGCAAGACAAGATTGTGGCTCTTTTGCCCTTGGCTCACGTCGAAGATTTTCTACTTCCGAAGAAGGAAACTGAGTCTATGGGTTCGAGTGTGGAAGTCAGTGTAATGGACTGCATCTTTTCTTCATATTTTTCATCAACCATGGAAGGAGAACAAAGCCCTGCAACTGGTAACACAATTGTTGCTGAGTTGTGGGACATGTACCTCTCTCGGTTGGCTTGTGACCGGAGCATGGAACCTAGGAGATTCATGAGCCTTGTTGACAAGTTGCCTTTGTCCTACAGAATTAGTCACGACCATCTATACAGAGCAATGAGCACCTACCTCAAGGTAACCATTCATTGTCGTCGTAGTTCACACCATAAATCATCCTAGCACGGAACATGGTTTATGACAGATTAGAAGAATATTCGGCTTCGATCATGTTTGGATTTGGTTATTGTTTGTCAAATATATTCAAGCTTTCCCGTTAGTTCGTCCCATCAATTATTCATGAAAAATCTGGGTAAATATGCTTTAGATAAATTTATTCCGATTGGAGTCAAAATTGGGTTATTTTATCGTGAGCCTTGGTTAGATCTAGTTTCGTAAGATAATTGGTATGGTTCTGTTTTAATAGATTTACTTTTATTTACAAATCTGCGGGTTATTAGCTTTTCGGATTACATGTTTCCAAGATAACTGATTAGAGCACTCTATCCAAAGTAAGCACACATTCTGCAGAAATGATGCTCTATGAAATCAGCTTAGTCAATGTAACATCAATGTAACTTTTGCCTAAGATTTAAAATTGCGATTTGTCGACATTGTTCCAGACTCACCCAGACCTATCACAAGACGAGAAAGCTTCAGTGTGCAAGTACCTCAACTGCCAGAGGCTATCCCAAGAGGTATGTGCAGAAGCTGTCCAGGACGAGTTCATGCCACTTCGGTTAATAGTCCAAGCGCTCTTCGTCCAGCAGCTCAACACTCAACAAGCATTCAGAGAATGCTCTGAATCATTCAGGTTTGCATACTCAGGAGAGCTCTCAGGAAGCCTCTCGAGCTCAAGAAATCCGACTTCCAAGAGCCAGAACCTAGGAGAAAGCCCCTTCATAGAGAGGGCAAGTGAAATGGCTAATAAGCCCTTAGGATGCTTCCAAGAGAAAGACGCTCTGAAACCTGAGATTCCCAAAAATGAGTACGAGTCCACAAGCTTTCGAATCCACAACCTTGAACAGGAACTCCTGTCACTGGAAAAAAGCTTGCAGTCACAGAAAAGGTTAGTGGCCAAGGGAAAAGATCAAGCAGGCTTAACTGCACCGCAGAGTGTCAGATCGTTTGGGATGGAAGGGAGATCGTTTAGTAAGAGAAGGCATGCCCTTGGACAAGTAACAGGGTGTATTGGCTCAGTGAATTTCGTGTCACACAGGAAATATGCAGGCCGGTTGTTGAAGATTTTTCGAAGGATAACCCTGTTAGGCAGGGGAAAACTGAGGAAACAATCAAATGTTTCGGCTTCATAGTGAAAGTACTGAACTTGGCCCCTGAGAATTTGTATACATAGCTTGCTGTCTTTATATATGTGCATGAGTATTTAAGATTATGATAATTAAACGGAAAAAGTAAATGATGTTCAGAAAAACATTGTGAAAGGCTGTGGCTTGAAAGTTCGGATTTTCCTGATGTTGTTTTCCCTTCTGTTCTTTCTTTCTTTCGTTTTTTGTTTTTTTAAAGGAATCCTAGTAGCTTCTTGTGATTTGTAGTGTTGTGTCCATAACAAGGAAGATAAGCAATAATTTATGTAGAAGAGTAGCTTCCGTGCACACTGACATCTGTGGTTGCATACAGACATAAATAAATGGGTTGTTTGAGTTAGTTTCTTTTTGGGCTCATTATGGCTGAGAGGCTGAGACAAATGAATTGGAATAGAGGTTAGGGGAGAGGATGGAAGGGTGAGGGACTGGGGGGGCAGCTAGTAATGACTAGGCGACTCAGGAGGTGGGGTTACCTAGCTGCTGCTGGTGGCCTGGCCGGTGTAGAGTTAGTGTGGTGGTGCTTGTCGGGTGACGTGGGAAGGAAGCTAGGCAGGTTTGTTGCTTTTATTGGCATATATAATAGTGGGTTGTCGACAAATTAACAGTCTTTGAGTTGGACATGGCAAAGTAATCGTTAGGTTTAGACATGTGATAGTTTAGATTTGGGTCAGACTATGTTTCGGGTAAAATAATATTTTGGCCGGTTTGCTTCATATTAGGTGAATTTTGGTTAGAGTCGACTTCGAGTTAACTGATTAGTCCAATAAGTTTGTCATGCTGAAAGGAAAAAATTATCTTTTGAATTATCGAGGTTAATGCAAATAAATTTCCTAACCCAAAATTTTTGATAAATATTTTTGAGTTTATCCAACTTTGGGTAAACATTTTTTGGGATCGAAAGCTTTAAGAAGAATGGACGTCTTAGCACCTCTGAATTTTTTCCTTCAGAGAGAAGTAACAAACTTAAAGGATCACAGAGAAAATCCTTTAGAAAAAGGGTTTTTTTTTTTTTTTTTTTGATGCATAATAAGGATGCTCACTCGTTGTATAGAAAGTCTATCTCATGATTTGAGGTTGATTCATACATAAATAGTTTCTAATGGTGGTTTAATATTAAATAAAACATGCTTACGCAAGCTATCCATATTTTAATTTTGGAGGTTTATCCTCCATTGTCCATTTAAGGTACCTAATCAGCCTAAACGAGGTTGTATACTTTAGTGCCAAGCGAGAAAAGATGCTTAGGATTGCTTATTAGGGGTAAAAACGGTTAATAAATGCAAATGATGCTTAGGATTTATTGACCAAAATAAGCAATAAATCCACTCTCAATGGATAAACTCACAACACTCCACACTCTCACTCTCATCTAACTAGTATTTGAGCCATCTCTCTTCTCATGAATGTATCTTTCCCCTCCATGCTCTTCACCTATTTCAGGTTCGTGGTACTCGGAGTACATCCCACAAATACCTGATCTCACACCATATCTCAAGACCCTGCATTGGATGAAGAGGATCTCACCCACACTCCCTTAACAGAGATTTGAGAGAGTCCTTCAATGCAAACAAGACCTATGTTTAAAGGTCATACAAAATCCAATTAATGTAACATCCATCTTTCGTTTCCTAATATTGCATATTTGCACCAAAATAGAGATTACCCATGAATATTATCCATGCCCATGCAAAACCAACCTATTGACATGATCACCAAGTTTATCAAATCCTTTCCATGAATCTCAACAGCAAAATTAGAAGCTTCCATGTATTTTCTTTTTCTATTTTTTTCTGTCTCTTTTTTCCCCTTCTTTCTGCTACTAAATTAGTGACACTCATTCATCTTAATTTCTGGATTGGAGCATTTACTCTTTCGTGTATTTTTTTCCGCACTATTTACCATCTTTTCATTTGTTATCATTGAGTGTTAACTCAAATGTCTGGTGTATCATCTTCCAATAGTAGGTTTAGACCTCTATCGTATATGTGAGACCAACCTCCCTTTCCTTGCAAGGGTTGTGGCACACTATAGTTAGTTCAGAACACCATTGAAAAAACTTTTTGGCTGGCCATTTAATTTCCATTTCCATTTGGAAATTTGATGCACCAAGTTGGAGGAATAATGCTGGAAATAATTCACAAGTATCATTAGACGGATGAATTGGTAGTGTAATAGATTGAGGTAACTCTTCAAAGAGTGAAGCCGCTATTTATGAAAGTCCAAACAAGCACAACACAATTACACCATGAAAATGACATAAACTTCATAAATATTTTACCAGTGACATTGACTATAACACTAACAAGAACAAAGACCAACTTAGTGAAGGACAATGGCACAACCCTAGCAACAGTAAACGACATATTATAAAGATCAAATCCTTTCATGCATGCAACATTAGATCCATTTTAACTTATTGCAGTCTTCCAGCCCACTTGGTAGTAGCAAAACCCAGAGTGAAAACTCAAAGGCCATTGAATCACCCTAGAAGAAGTGAATAAGGGGATGATCAAAGTCACAAATTAATTGAAGAAATTACTGAAAAGTAAATGTGGACAGAGCACAAGTATTTTTTTTAATGAGGTAAGCCTCAACCAAGCTTAGTCCCCACGTAGAGTTTCCTTACTCTAAGATTAACCTAAATTTTTGTTAGAAGGAATCATTATACAACTCTAGAGTACACCTAATCTAAGTTCTAAGTTTCAGGTTGACACCCTCGACAAGCTTGGTAGAGTTGACCCTTTAATTCTATAATCTTGCCCAATTAGAAGCAATACAAATTGAATGAAATAGAAGCAATTTAATGCTCTATGTAGGCCAATAAGTGCTTGAGTAAGAGGTATGCTTGTGCTTGCTTTTCTGTGTTTTTTTCAACCTTCAGTATTTATAAAATCATGACCCAATCACTAGACCGAAATGAAGTTATAAATCCATCACCTGATTAACAACACCTACCAACATCAGGATGCCATCATCTCATTAGCATCTCTAGTCCATACCAAAGTGTTCTCCCCCTTTGACTTTCATCAAAAAATAAGGAGTGACGAGAAAACATGTTAGTTCATATATGTGGGATTAAAATGATTAAAACAGAACATTTAGAAACCAAAGTGGAAATCAAAGAGAACGGAAGCCTAGACAAAATGAGGATTAGAAGAGGTCGCTCGGATAATGTGATCTACAACATTAGTAACATGGTCTAAATCAGAGGGCTTGAAGTTGACCGCAATCTAATTTTCTGCTCAACAACCCCATTTCAGCATGTATGAGATCCACTCTAGTCCTCAACTCGGCATGATCCTCTCACAAACTTTCAAGGTTATCTGCGAGAATAGTTAAAGAGGAATTTTCTGGGTGGGGAGTTTAAGAGCAGTAGCTTTGCCTGAAGTGAGCTAAAAGACATGCTTCCAACCTCGAGTGGCTGTTTTGTAGAAGCGTAGGGTTTTAACGGAGTTGGCAGAAATAACCAGTCCTAGCTGGGGGACACAATCTTCGAGATCCAAGGGAACTTTGAAATATGTGAAGATACGGGTTGGTAGGTTGCCATAGGGAAGTAATGAGGGGCGACTCATATTAGCTATCCGATACATATAATTGAGCATAATCGATGCATAATCCACAAAGTGACCATTCATAAGTTGATAGATAGCTTCAAGGGCAACCTCATTATAGGCCTCCTTGGAATTGTCTTTTGGGTAAAAAACTCGAACGAAGACATAGTGAAGTGAGGCTCTGGAAACGAAACATGCTAGGGTGGTGTTATGTTCTAGTGCTTGTAGATTTTGACCTTTTGGGCAAGCAAACTAGGTGAGACACAAGTCTTTACCAGCCTTTCGGGTCAAGTTGGAAGGGGCGGAGTCAACGAATTTGAGCCTAAATATGGTTTCAAGAGTTGAGCGAGTAAGGGTGATTTTCACATTTTCACCAAGCTCACAAAATAGCCACCGTTATCACCCATTTTTGTCTCCAAATTGGTATAAAACAACCAAACCAAATGAGGATACACAACATCACCTAAATTAAGCAAACCCAAACAATTATCCTTAATCAACTGCTCAAAGAACCCAAATTTGAGCAGAAAGTGGCTCTTCACTCGCAGGAGGCATATAATTTTTAGGATTTTGAGCACAAGGTGAGGGTTCTTGTCTTGGTTCATGCATAGTTTCTTCTTTTTCAGCACAAGGTAAGGGTTCTTCTTCATTCATGGAATGTGGCTCTTCACTTGTAGGAGGCATATTATTTTCAGGATCTGAATCTTGATATGGCTCTTTCTGCTCCATATTTGTCTTGGCTCTTGCTTCTTCTTCCTCCCCATCATTATCATATCTGCTTACTTTCATCTCTTGGAATGAAGAAAAGCTTAGCCTAGCATTATTAGACATCAAAAACAATGTGAATGCTCTCTTCAATTATTTTACTACACTTATTATAAATACGATAAGCTTTGCTATGCGTGGAATAACCAATAAGAATACCTTCATCGCTTCTTACATCAAAATTACCTAACCTCCCATTTTCATTATTGTGAATGAAGCATTGAAAAATAAATGTACAAAAATAAGAAATGTTTGGTTTCCAATCTTTAAAAAGCTCATAGGGAGTCTTTTTCAAAATAGAGTGAATTAAACAATGATTCAAGACATAGCTAGCGGTGTTAACCGCTTCTACCTAAAAGAATGGTGGTAAACTACTTTCACAAAGTATAGTCCTAGCCACATCCTCCAAGCTGCGGTTTTTTCTTTCAACCACACCATTTTTTGAGGAGTTCTAGGTACTGAGAAAATGTGTGAAATACCAAGATCATTGCCAAAAACTTAATAAATTCTTTTTGATCAAACTCCCTACTATGATCACTTCGAAAAGAAACAATAGGTGAATTTTTATAAATTTGTAATTGTTTACAAAGTTTAGAGAACGCATGAAATGCTTCATTTTTCTCCTCTAAAAAGGAAACCCAAGTGAACCATGAATAATCATCTATAATAACAAGTATATATAAGCTACCTCTCATACTACAAACAGGTATTGGACCACACAAATTCATGTGAAGCAATTCTAGTGGTCCAGATGTATTAATACACTTTTTGGACTTAAAGGAACTACAAACTTGCTTTCCTTTTGTACATGCATAACAAATACGATCTTTGTCAAACTTGTATGAGGGTGGCCCACATAGTAAGTCAAGCTTGGTTAACTTTTCTATTGCATGCATGCTAGCATGGCTTAGTTTACGGTGCCATAACCAAGTATCATCGCGAGAGGCTTTAAAACATGATAATTAATTAGATGTGATGGTATTCAAGTTAATGGCATAGACATTGTCTATTCTAGGATCATATTGAATAGTGTTGTTATCATGTACATTTTGTATAATACAATGAGAAGCGTTGAAGATAACATTATTACCTTTGTCACAAAGTTAGGATATACTCAAGAGATTAAATTTTAATCTTTTAACAAGACATACATTTTCTAAGCATTTGCAGGGATCCTTATCGATCTTATCAACTTCTATGATCTTACCAACTCTATTGTCACCAAAGATGACATTTCTGTGTTTCTTTTTCTTGATTTAGGTAAAAAGAGATTCGTTTCCACTCATGTGCTTTGAGCATCCGCTATCAAGATACCAAAGTTTGTTTCCGGCTTTCAAGCATGCCTCATCCGAGCTTTCATACTTGGTTTCATCCTCTTGGACTTGGTCTTCATTTACCATAAGACATAGGTTTGCCTCTTGTTATTCTTCATCATCACTATCGCTTAAGTCACTATCACTCAATGCGGCTATCATTGCTTTCTCGAATTCATTCTTGGCCTTTTGCTTGTATTTTTCAGCTTTCGTTTGTAGAATTCGACAATCTTTTATCATATGCCCTAGCAAGCTACAACCAAAACAAGGACCAAGATTAGATTCATTTTTATTGTTTAAGGGTTTGTTACCTTTTAGAGATTTCTCATTCTTCTTCGAGGAAGATTCCTTTTGGTAGAAATTCTTGTGATCAAACTCTTTGATTTAGACATCTTCTTTAGTCCACTTGCAATCATTACCATGGAATCTTCATCTTCTTCACTAGGTTCTTCCTTCGAGGAGTAGTGTTCTTCACTTGCAGTTTTCAAAGCTACTCGCTTCTTTATTTGGGTTTCTTCTTCATCTTCTTTAAGATGAATTTCATGTGTGAGAAGTTTTCCAAGTAGATTGTCCAAAGTTAGTGTCTTGAGGTCCTTAGCTTCTTCAATTGCGGTGAGCATGGGACCCCATTTGTTTTTGGGAATGCATCAAAGGATTTTCCTGATCATTTCCTCATTGGTATAGGTCTTGCCAAGTGATTTGAGGATGTTGGTCATGTCAGTGAATCTTATAAACATCTCTTTCATAGACTAGTCGAGTTGCATTTTGAACAATTCATATTGATGGATGAACATATTGATCTTTGTTTTTCTTATTTGAATCGCCCCTTCATATGTTACCCCTAGCTTGTCCCATATTTCTTTAGCTGTTTGACATGCACGAATATGATTGTTTTCATTGGCATCTAATCCACAATATAGGATATGCATAGCCTTACAATTTTTCACACCAAAAACAAATAGCCTTACAATTTTTTGAAAGTCTTGCAAAGTCTTCTTAAGTATATTGGTCTTTGCTTTTCTCGATGAGCTTTCCATCAACAGTAGTCTTTGGAATGTGTAGATCTTTTGTCACAAAGTTCCACAACTCATAATCTTTAGTCCTGATGAACATCTGCATCAAATTTTTCCAATAAAAAAAGTTAGTTCCTCTAAACAAAGGACATCTATTTGTAGAACGACCTTGATCATAGTAGCCTTCTCCAGTAGCGGCCATAATTGTTGCCCACTTTACGGTAAAGTCAAAGTCTGGTGGATCTAGCTCTAATACCAATTGAAAACTCAAAGGTTGTTGAATCACCCTAGATGGGGTGAATAGGGTGATGATCAAAGTCACAAATTAATTGAAAAAATTGTAGAAAAATAAATGTGGATAAGATACAAGCATTTTTTAACGAGATAAGCCTCAACCAAGCTTAGTCCCAACTTAGAGTTTTCTAACTGTAAGATTAACTTGAATTTTTGTTAGAAGGGATGATTATACAATTCTAGAGGACACCTACTCTAAGTTTCAAGTTCCAAGTTGACACCCTCAATAAGGCTTGGTAGAGTTGATCCTTAAACTTTAGTAATTCCATCCAATTACAACTTGAACAATGCAAATCGAATGAAATAGAAGCAATTTAATGCTCAATGTAGTACAATGAGTGCTTAAGTAAGAGGTATGATGGTGCTTGCTTTTCTGTGTTTTTTCAGCCTTCAATCAGCTCCAGTCTTTATAGCAAAACCTTGAGAGAGCTAGCAGAAACCAGTAGTTAGAGTCATCCAGATTTCAACTCAATTCAAGGCCTTAAAACACAATTCAGAGTCCTTGAAAAATTTGCAACTTCAGCAAGTAAGTCCTTCTAATGGCTAATTTTGTCATTTTTGGCTAATTAGAGATATTCTTGGAATATTTGCAATTGCCTTTCATAAATGAAGCAGGTATCAAGCTCCAAATTAATTCTTGATCCTAAAATCTTGTTGAGCAAGTATCAATGTAAATCAAATTCTGTTTAGTAAATATGCCTAATAAAGTGGCATACCTTATCTCATAATATAATCTTATCAAACATTATCGGAATCATATAATCAAGAATGATTAATGTACAAAGATTATATAAGCAAATATGAATTAATCAAATTTAAAATATGTCGTTCACTCAAAATTAAAGCAAGGATTTTAAGTGAGTCAACACATAGCGACTCTGTGGATGACTGTTCTCAGTGCAGCTTACCCCATTGAACCTGCATTTCGCTTTTGCTAGCATTGAGCCTGCACAAATTACATGCATTTCAACCAATGACAATATAAGTGGATTCCGCTGGTTTACCAACTTTTTGTTGGGGGGATGTCTTGTTAATCTCTATTGTGTTTTAATTGTTAACAAGTATTAATTGTCAACCTCCTTACTCAGTTTTCATTTGTAGTTGTCATGAGAGAAGTGGTCGATGTGTTACATATTTATAGATTGCCTAAGCCACTCGTATGCATGGCCTTGCATTTCTTTTATTACAAAAGCTAACGAGTAGGACAGAATCATCCATTCAAAAATGTACCGCTGCGCGCTTGCTATGTTAATTTCACTTTGATATCATGTTCCGATTAAAAAAATTGAAGTGATGATTGGCCTTTTATCTTGGTCTTCGTTTGAGGCTAAAAAAATCAGGTAGCACTTTCCGTATGACGACAGTGATGATCTTACTTTTTCGCTGTATTGTCTTAAGTTGATTTTTGCAAAATTTAATGTTTTTGATATTATGGTTACTGTTAATCTAATGGAGACCATTCAACAAGTCATCAAGTGCTGCAGCTCATAACAAAACACCAGATTTGTATGGTTGTACTCGTAACTATTTAATCCAAAAAGAAAACTTGAAAAAATCACTTACAGACAACATTATTTTTTTAAGTTGGACACCTACAAAATTAAGCAAAATGATAAGTATCTTACTATAAGCTACTTCTTAAGTGTTTTGACTTGACTTAAAAATTATATTATAATATTTTTAAATTTGAAAAAATTGGTATGTTTGAGTGGTGGAAGTGTGTTATGACTTATAAATCGTGCAAAATCACTTTTATATCTACAATTTTCACACTCGTAATATTAGGCGCATCATACATCTTCTCATACAAGTTTGCCTGATTAGGCCATCATTTTTGCCCTTGTCGGCGTAGCTTACCAATATTTAAGTTAGCAATCCATAGTTAAGTATAATTATTGAAAATTTGGTGAATATAAATAATAAAAATTATTAATTTAACTTACTTTCAGTATCTTTTCCACTCCCACCGATTAGCTCCAACTCACAAAAAAGACAACAATAGTTAGCTGGTAAGTGCAATCTATTCCTTTTATAAGCGTATCCCTCAGCAAGATATTTAGTGGTTATCTCGCCCTTTTCCGGTAGATGAGATTCGTAAGGCCTTTTTGATATGAATGGTTAGAAAACACCTGGACCAAACGATTTCCCCGCACTACTTTATCAAAGATTCTAGAATATTGTTGGTTCGGATGTCACTAAGGCAGCTCCAGAATCATTATATTCAGGTCACTTACTAAACAAATCAATCATACTTTCATCACTCTAATTCCAAAAGTCAGTAATCCCAAATCATTCAGCCAAAATAGTCCAATCAGTCTATGCCATGTTATTTATAAAGCCTCATCGAAATGTCTGACCAACCAGCTCAAGGCGATCATGCCTTTGCTGATAAGCCCATATCGAAGTGCTTTGGTACCTAGAAGATTAATTAGAGACAGCAGTCTACGTGTCCATGAAATCGTTCATTTCCTCAAAAACAAGTGTTAGGGAACTCTTATTGTGGCTATTAGGTAGATCTGAACAAGGCTTACGATACGTTTAGGATGGGCTCTATTAAATAGTGATTGAGGCAAGTTGGGTTCCCTGAACTTTGGATATCACTTGTTGGGTTTTATGGCCCAAAATTCGAGTATCGGCACGGTGGGACGACGCTGCGCGAACACGGACGCGCCACGACGAAGGAGCACCAAGCCGAGGGAGGCAGAAAATTGGCACGGGGGTGCCGTGCCAGGTGGCACGGTCGTGCCATGTGGCACTGGGTGACCGTGCCACGTGGCACGGTCGTGCCACGTGTCTTTTCGCCGCCTCTTTCGGATGGCGGCTAGGGTTTCTGTCTCCGAGGGGGATTCCTCCTGGCGGCTAGGGTTCTACTTTAAAGGGAAAACCCCTACTGTTTAGACCCTATATAAAGGGGTCAAGCCTAGGATCTAAATATCTCAGTACTCATAAACACATTGAGAGGTAAAAGTAGTTTGCGAGAGATTACAATAGAGAAAGATTGTAAGTCTGCTCTTAGATCGAATCACTGAGGTGATTGTGATCGTGGTGTACTTTCCTGCTCATAGTGTATTGTTTTGGTGCTGTCACCGTCCGTGGTTTTTCCCGATTTGGGTTTTCCACGTTAAATCTCTTGTCTTCTTATTTCTGTTTTCTGTTATTCACTTGATTTCTGAATCTCTAACTCATCCTATCGCTTCCGCTATTATTGTTGCTCTAATATTAATCCTAACAAGTGGTATCAGAGCCTGGTTATAGGATGTCTTCTATCATGAAGGTAGATATTCAGAAATTCGACGGGGAGATTAGTTTTAATCTCTGGAAGGTGCAGATGAGAGCAGTTCTCATTCAGCACGGGTTGTGGAAGGTTCTGAAGGGACCTCACGTAAAACCTGAGAAGATGACAGAAGAACAGTGGGCTGAAGATGTAAAGAAGAGACGTGGGTCGTTGACGGAGGACGAATGGGAGGAACTGGAGTTGAAGGCGGTTTCAGCCATACAGTTGTGCTTAGCACCACATGTCCTGCGAGAGGTGCTTGATAAGACAACTGCGGTGGATCTTTGGGCTCGGTTGGAGGAACTCTACATGACGAAGAGTCTCGCCAACAAGATTCGTTTGAAGGAAAGGTTGTATACCTTTCGTATGGCTGAAGGTACCCCTATTCAAAAACATTTGAATGAGTTTAACTCTATCCTTGTTGACTTGGAGAGTCTAGATGTGAAAGTTGAGGATGAGGATAAGGCTATTTTGCTTGTTGTGTCGTTACCCCCTTCTTATAAACATTTTAAGGAGATTATGCTATATAGTAATTCTAATACTATATCGTTTGAAGATGTTAAGTCAAACCTGTTGTCTAAAGAGAAGTTTGATCTTGACATTCATGCTAATTCTGCTGAGGGATTAGCAGTAAAGGGTACAACAACTGAAAAGGGGAACGATAATAGGAGTAAGAATCGTTCTAAGTCTAAAAATCCTCATGCTGGTAAGACCTGCAATTACTGTGGTAAATTGGGTCATATTATTGCTAACTGCTGGAAATTGCAAAAGAAGAAGGAGAAAGAGGAAGATAATCTTCAGGAGCCTGCTGAAGCTTCATTTGCTGAATCTGATTCTGATGGTGGCGTGTTGTTCGCTACCTCTACTGAAAGAGGGAGTGATTCTGATTGGATTCTTGATTCTGGGTGTACCTATCATATGTGTCCTCACAAAGATTGGTTTTCAACATATGATCCAGTTGACTCAACTGTTGTTCACATGGGCAATAACGCCCAATGTAATGTAACTGGAGTCGGTACTGTTAAAATCAAGACCCATGATGGTGTTGTCAGGACTTTATCGAATGTTCGTCATGTTCCTGACTTGAAGCGTAACCTCATCTCGTGGGCACCCTTGAATCCAAAGGGTGCAAATATTCAGCTGAAGGTGGAGTTCTGAAGGTCTCAAAGGGCAGTAGGATTCTGCTGAAGGGTTTGAGGCAAGGAGGCCTCTATGTCTTGCAGGCATCTACTGTGACAGGTTATATGAAGGAAAGTTCATATAAGTCATCTCCCAGAGCTAAGTTCAAGCATTGCTTGGACTTAGTTGGCATTCGCAGTTTTTGAGGGCCCTGCGGGGCATAGCCCCATAGGGGGCATCACCCTTTGGGGTGAGACGACGGCGACAGAAAGTTGAACATTGAAGATTTTGGTCCAAGGTGATGGCCCAAAATTCGAGTACCGGTACGGTGGGACGACGCTGCGCGAACACGGACGTGCCACGACGAAGGAGCACCAAGCCGAGGGAGGCAGAAAATTGGCACGGGGGTGCCGTGCCATGTGGCACGGCCGTGCCATGTGGCACTGGGTGACCGTGCCACGTGGCACGGTCGTGCCACGTGTCTTTTCGCCGCCTCTTTCGGATGGCGGCTAGGGTTTCTGTCTCCGAGGGGGATTCCTCCTGGCGGCTAGGGTTCTACTTTAAAGGGAAAACCCCTACTGTTTAGACCCTATATAAAGGGGTCAAGCCTAGGATCTAAATAACTCCTATCTCCAGTACTCATAAACACATTGAGAGGTAAAAGTAGTTTGTGAGAGATTACAATAGAGAAAGATTGTAATTCTGCTCTTAGATCGAATCACTGAGGTGATTGTGATCGTGGTGTACTTTCCTGCTCATAGTGAATTGTTTTGGTGCTGTCACCGTCCGTGGTTTTTTCCCGATTTGGGTTTTCCACGTTAAATCTCTTGTCTTCTTATTTCTGTTTTCTGTTATTCACTTGATTTCTGAATCTCTAACTCATCCTATCGCTTCCGCTATTATTGTTGCTCTAATATTAATCCTAATATCACTAATTATAAAAAGTATCACGACAGTATCCTACTTCGTAGTAATCAATGCACAACTTCTCCACCGTTTCGGCCTGCAGGTGAAATTCATCAAGGAAACCCCGTGTTTCCATATATATATTCATATTGTGCATTGAAGTGTCATCAAATCAAGTACTACAAGCGCAAGAATGGGGAGTATGTATAGGCATTCAAATAGCATGCAGTGCTCCCCTTTTAATAATTTATTCTTCGCTGATGACTCAATCTTCTTTACAACCATTCCAAAGCAACAGTGTAACACCCTCCACCAAATCATAACTAACTTCTTAGCACCCCCCAAAAAAAAAAAATCATAACTTCTGTGCAATCTCATGTGAGTTAATTACTATGTCCGAATTGTTTATGATTAATTCACCCAACGCCTAGGAAGAATAGAAAATCGTCTACAAAGCGCATATGGAATGAACATTGAAACGTCAGTCGGAGAATATCTTGGCGCCCCGGTGATATTCGGACGCTCCAAAATTGAACCATTCAATTTTTTGATTGAGAAAGTCTAGCACAAACTTCAGGCTTGGAAGACCAAACTTCTATCGCCAGCAGGGTGACCCGTCCTCATCAACAATGTTGTCACAACACTGTGCTGACATATTTATCTATCTTTCAAATATCACATGCACCATTCAGAAATAAACTTCATGATCATGAATTTTTTCTGGTCAAATGCCCAAGGAGAAATCAATCCATTGGGTTAATCAGGATGTTAGAGACAAGCCAAAACGTGGAGGAGTACTACAGATACTTGATGTGAAGAGATTGCATGATGCAATGGTAATGAGACAAGCTTGGTCGTACATACTAAATCACAACTCTTAATTTCACAGATTTATCGAGGTAAGTATGGAAGTCACTCCCTTATTGGTGCACTATACTATTCAAAAAATAATCCATCATGGGATAGACTGAGCTGAGTCAAAGCGGCAAAAACATTCTAAAAAGGTCTAAGGTGGAAAATCCAAAATGGGTTAATAATGAGAGTAACTGAGGATCAATGGTTTTTTAATGGGAAGGTACACCTAAATTAGTCTACAGATGAAGACAAATGGAATAGTAAACTAGTATCTGACCTCTACATTGAAAGGAAATTAAGATGGGATAAAGGTAAGGTTTGCAGCTTATTCCCCTTTAAAACAACAAATCTAGTTCTGAATCAAACTGTTAGGCCCAGCATGGAACCAGATAGATTATTTGGCCTTTAACCAAGACAGGACATCGTACTATTGAACATGGTTATTCCTGGCTTACCACCAGGCATGTGCATGTTGGAGACTCCAATTTCAGGAAAATGTGAAAAATGCTATGCACTTTAAAAGTGTCTGCACATTGAAAAATGTTCACTTGGAAAGGCTTTCATAATGATTTACCACTAGGCAACACCAGACAGGTAAGACAAGCAGGACTAAACTACGAGTGCCCGTTCTGTCACTTAATGGAAGAGACAGTCTACCATCTATTCAGATATTGCTGGTTGTCTAAACGTATTTGGTGGGCTTATTCTTTAGGGATTAACATAGATTCAAAACCGTCATTCCCTTAGGCGTGCTGGATTTACGATTGGATACTATTACTAATTGCCAGAGATCGTACCAATAAGCAGGGAGTTAACATCTTTGTGGCAGTACTATTCAGTATTTGTATATTTTGGAAAATAATATTTTAAAAGGGTGCCATACTCCCCTCCAGGCTAATAGATGTATTGCAAAATTGTCTGCACATAATTCTTGATACACATCTCTTTAGTGGATCGCATTTGTCCACCTCACCAAGAATCACAAGCAGGCAATCGAAGCCAAACATGGTCATCTGGGGACAAAGCCTTCTTCTTCCCAATGTCATTATACAAATTGATGCAGCTTGCAAGGCGAAACAATATTTGGCTGGATTAGGCATTATGGCAATATGCAATAATACGTCCCTGAGACAGTATCATGAGGAGAAGCTGCAGTGTCGGTCAAGCGTGACTGTAAAAGTTGTAGCACTTGAAAAGGATCTTCAGATAGTTGTGCAACATCAATGGTCGACTATTGAAATATGGATGGAGAATGCTAATCTTGTTCACACCATGTGAGAAAATCGTAGTCCTAGTAGAAATCTTATTAGTTGTAGATCAATCTTTTAGTAAGGGTTACGTTGCTCCACAGTTTACAACAACAAACAAAGGAGGGGGAAAAGAAAAACAAACCTTCTCCTCCCATGCTTCCATGGCATTCTGCAGAAGTCGAGAAGAAGAGAGAACTTCGAAGGTGATAGAAATGGGAAATTAGGGGAGGAGGGAGATATCTAACAGACACACACACACACACAAAAAACTGTTGCACCTCAACCCTTTCTAGAAGGGCATAACTGGAACATTCAATTAAAATTGCAATTGCTGCCAAGAACTCATTGGCTTTTACACATTTGTCAACGGAAAGTGCCCTTTTAATAATTACCTGACAATATTGTGCACCTCAGAATACATTCTAATGACATAATCCACTAAAAATTATTTTCACAAAAAGTGGGCTACCTCAGAACATTTTTTTGCAAAAAATATGGTTGTTCAGACAATGGAATTCATAAGTGTAAAACAATCATCCAATATACTTTGTTTTTTCAAACTTTAGTTGAAAAATCACTTAAATTATGCACTAATCAAACCTCAAAGATAGTCAAAATTAAGTAAAAAATATTAGGATTGAAAAAAATTATATCGAAAACTTGAAGCTACTAAGTGAAAAAAAAAAATCTCCCTATTTCTAGGGCAAAGTGTAAAGGCTCACCAAAGACATTTTTTGAGTCTTTAGTCTTGAGCCATGATAAGAAAGTGTTTTCAGCTCACTGCCATCTGACATCAAGAGTTTTAAAAGAACCAATAGAATGAGTTCTAGAGGAGATATTTGTCTTAGTGTCCGACCAAGCTTTAGTTTTATCTTTTAAAGAAAAAGGGAAAAGCCGTAAGTAAAGAACATCATTAGAGATATTACTAAAAAACACAGTGGAACAAATCTCTAAAAATGTATCGACATGTTTGAAAGAATTTTCATACTCTAGCCCATAAAACAACGGGGGCATTTGGATAAGAGAATGTTTAATCTCAAATGATCCTATGACAGTGGTCATACATGTTCTTGTTGGTCAGTCATAAGTGGCGGGAGTAAAATACTCCTTAAGTTGCTCAGTTGGTGGGTTTGCTCTTCAGACATCTTTTTCTTATATTCATGTTTCTTAGCTCTTATCTTATGAAGAAAGCATTCAATTTCAGGATTATGTTGTTCAAGTTTTAAGAACAAAGGATGTCTACTGTGTATATACCTACAAACAACTAAGAGAATAGAACGAAATCACAACCACAATAACCACCAAACAAAATAAGAAGAAAAGAGAAGAGAAAGATAAGAAAGAAAGAAAAAAATACTAAAAATAAAAAAAAGAAAGATCCAAGGGAAGAGGCAAAAAGGGAAAAAAGCAAAATAAAAAATAAAACAAAATAAAAAGAGAATAAATGAAATAAAAGGGAAGGGGATTGTTAAGTTAGATAAAATAAGCAGAATAACAAAAATATAATAGTTAGATTAAGAGGTATTGCAGAATAAAAGAAAAATGAAACAATGAAATAGAACAGATGGGGGTTGAGAATAAAGAAAATAAATGAAATTGTTAGATTAGCAAGGGATAGGAGAAAAACCAATTAAATAAAAAGAATAAAAAGAAAAGAAAATTCACAAATCATTATTCGTTCCCCGACAATGACGCCAACAACTTGATGTGGATTTTATATTTAGTTTTAAAACCCTTTTTACTTGCAAGTGCACAACGTTAATTATAAACTAGTGAGTATAGGGGTGTCGATCCCATGAGGAATAATAGTGATCTTAAATTTAGCCTTTTCGATTATAAAGAATAGTTCAATTCAGGAGTTTGATTATCACTATGAATTAACGGAGCAAAAGAAGAGTAAATGAGCCAAGAAAGTGGATAGAAATCAAATAGGAGAAAGATCTAGGACTTTGGATTTCACTTTTGATGCAATATTGAATTACTAATTCAAATGGAGGTTCAATTTGTCTCTTGTTCAACCTATGTTACAAGCATTATGTTGTAAATTAAAATTATGATTATAATTATTAAATGAGATTATTTATCTAGAGAATTAGCATGAATCATTCCGTTTAGACATAACTCATCTAATTTCTAGAATATATTATCCAATTTTAACAGTTATAATTTTAAGCCCAAATTGCATATAATCATATTAGCCTATAAGGTCTAATATTAATTTGAGATACGAAATTAATCTAGTGTAATCAACATAAATAAACATTAGCATTAAGATGCATAAATAGATTAAGATCAAGTATAAATTCAAAATTGTGCAATTAAAGAGACAAAAATAACCCGATAAGAAATTAGCAAAATAATATTATTATCAAATATCTATCCTAATCCTAGAAATGAGTCGTTTAGTCAGTCATAGTTAGTGAAAATACTATTTCACTTTCTATGCCCAAACTTTTATACTCAATTGCAGAAAATGATAAAATTAAGTGCAAACTCTCAAATGTGACCCACAAATGGGATAAGAGGAGAAGAGAAAAATAGCTAATTTCAAATCTATTTTCTTCTAAACTCCTCAACCCAAATGATTTTATCTTACAAAATACTCTCTACTCTCTTTAAAAAATTATAGAAGATAGAACATGGAAGAATACTTGGATGCTTGAATGGGTGACTGGATGAGTGAGTGAATAAATGAATTGCTCCAACCTTGACCCTCTTTTTATAGTGAAAATCCGACCTCTTTTTGGTACCCAAAAATTAATGAAAATTAATTTCAATTAATTCTTGGTTGTTATATTCCATAAAAAAAGGCTAGTCTTAAGCATAAAATTAATTTTGATTAATTATGGTTAACTAGGTTAAATATTGGCTCATATGGAACTAGAGAAAATGAGTGGTGGGCTGCTATATAGGAAGCTGAGGAGTTAGCGCGCCTAAACTTCACAAGCCCATGTGGAGAAGAGAATGAGAGCTGAGGCTGTCTAATGGGCCGTGAAGATCAGGCCCAGGCAAAGAGAGGTGAAGTGAGGGGAGAGGAGAAGGAGATGCTAGAGGGTGAAATGGGCATGCGAGACAGGCCAGGCCCAGTTGCAGCTTCTCAGGCCCAGACGAGAGAGACAATAGGGAGAGAAAAAGGAAGGTTGAGGGGCAGAGCAGAGCAGTAGGTCGTGCTAGACGCTGGGTCACGACTGGGCCACCTGAATTGGCCCACACGGGGGCTGATAAAGAGAAGAGAGAAGGCGGGGGGCAGCGCTAGGGTTGGGCCTCAGTTTGGGCCAAGGGACAGGCTGAAACAGGCCCAGCAAAGAAAGAGAAAGAGATAGGGTGAGTGAAGAAGAAGGAAAGAGCTAGACCGCTCGGCACCCGGTTGGGCCACCACATAGGCCCACGCCTGCTATATCTTTCTGTTTTTTTTTTTTTTGTGGTATCTCTTGGGCGTGGACTATAGGCTTTGTGCATGTGGGAGATCCGAGTAGAATTGAACAACACTGCCTAAATTCTTCTATTTTTTTAACCTAAAAATTCAGTAAAATATGCATTATTTACTTAAAACGGCATGTTTCGAAGACTTAAAAGTAGGTAAAATGAAGGGCAAAATTGCAAATAAATCTGAATTATCAACTCCCCCACATCAAAACATTACTAGTCCTCGAGCAAAGGATAACAGCAATGCATATATTCATTTAAACCATCAAGAAGAATAAGATTAAGATTAATGAAGAAAATCAAGTAATTCAACTATGAATACCAAATCACATAAGTCAATTTATTACCAACCCACAACTCATTATCAAAAATTTCCAACTTCAACTAAGTCAATAAGCCAAGATCCAAGCAAATTAAGCACACAAGAAAACCATGTAGTAAATCATAAGCACAAAATTTCACCCCATATAACAAAAATCATAAGAGCATCTTTAAAATCAAGTCCCTAATGTCAAATCAATTTATTATTCTCTTTTTCTTGATTTTTTTTAGGCTTTCAATATTTTTAAAAGTTACTTGCTTCCATGTACTCTCTAGAGTGGATAAAGATATGAATAAAGGTACCACTCAAAGAAGCACTCAGTACATATTCAGGCGATTAAAGATATGGATAGAGACAGAATCTGAACATTGAAAGCAGAATCAGAACTTAATTAAATCAATTTATTTTCTTTATCGATTGAAAAGTCAATAGCGAACTCAATGCTTATTGAATACTCATCATGACATTGTAAATGGGGTTACATCTCAAACTCAAAATCAATTGCATAATAGCATTAGCACAGCACAAATTTTGGCCTTTGACTAGTTAGGAAATAATCTCTAATGAGTATATGTCATATGAATCAAATCGACATAATACGAGTAGAACATCATAATCAGAAGACTTAAATTCTTCCCAAAATAAAATTCACCCATAGAGTTTCAAGTTCAAATTTTCCTCAAATTTTTCATTTTGCCTTCCCCCCATACCTAAACATTACATTAGTAAAAAGGAAAATGGAGAAAAGAATAACGCAACTTGATAGCACGAGAAAGCCATCTCCATATAAGTCTAACAATCAAACTCCCAAAGTACCTTCACAATCATCACTAACTATGAAAACAAAAAACCAAGTGAAGAATCATGCCCACAAACACAAGAACACCTTGATCAAAAAGAAAAAAAAAAAAAAAAACTCAAACTCTCATAAAAAGATTGGTTTGCCTCCCAACAAGCACTCAATTTTATGTCTTCATCCAGACAAGGTCTTATCTACTAATCGTAGTAAACTGGATCTACTAGATTAATGGATTCAGTCAAACCAGGCTCAATATTATGAGTCACAAAAGGTTTCAAACGTTGACCATTACAATGAGAACTTAACCATCTTAGGGATCCAAAATTTGGACCAACCCAGAGGAAAATACCTGTTGGATGGCAAAAGGACCATCCCATCTAGATCTTAATTTGCTAGGAAACTACTTAAGCTTAGAATTAAAAAGTCAAACCTTCTGATTAGGTTCAAAAGAGTTACCAGAAATCATTTTGCCATAAAAAGCTTTGGTTTTGGTTTTATAAATCTTAACATTCTCATAGGCTTCATTACGCAATTCATCCAATTCATTCAATTGAAGCCTACAATTAGAGCCCGCTTGTTTTATATCAAAATTAAAAGTGCTAATAGCCCAAAAAGCATGGTGTTCTAATTCAATTGGCAAGTGACAAGTCTTACCAAAAAGAAGCCAATAAGGAGACATCCTAATGAGAATCTTATAAGCAGTACGATAAGCCCTAAGACCATCATGCAATCTCAAAGACCAGTCTTTCCTATCATGTCGAACCGTTTTCTCAAGTATAGAGTTGATCTCATGATTAGACATCTCAACTTGACCACTAGTCTGAGGGTGATAGGGGGTAGCTACTTTGTGAGTCATGAAATACTTTCTAAGCAAAGCCTCGAAAGATCGGTGGTAAAATTGACTACCTCCCTCACTAATAAGAGCTCTAAGGGTACCATACCGATAAAAAATACACCCTTTCATAAACTTAACCACAATGTCATGGTCATAAGTCCTAGTAGTTTGAGTTTTCATCCACTTTGACACATAATCAACAGCAACCAATATATAAACAAAGCCAAAGGATGGGGGACAGGACCCATAAAATCAATGGTTTACACATCAAATATCTCAATAATCAGAATATGGGTAAGAGGCATCATATTAGGACGGGACAAGACACCCATAAGTTGACCATGCTCACAAGTAAGACAGAATAAGTGAGCATCTTTAAATAGAGTTGGCGAAAATAACCCATTTTGTAGGATTTTAGCAGCTGTCCTATGACCTCCAAAGTGACCACCACAAGCATAAGAGTGACAAAATGTCAGAATAATATGAATTTCACTCTCGGGGACACATCTATGTACCACTTAGTTAAGATAATATTTGAAAAGATAAGGGTCTTCATAGTAATGTCTTACCTGTGAGATGAACCTATCTTTTTTTTGCTTGAACCAATGAGGAAGAATCTTCCCAGTGGCAAAGTACTTCACAATGTGAGCAAATCAAGGGAGAGAGGCATGTGACACAACAAATAGTTACTCATCAGAAAAGTAGTTAGAAAATCCAACTGAGTCATCAGTATACTCAGTAAAGATCCTAAATAAGTGGTTTGTAACTGAATTTTTAGAACCTTACCTATCTTTTATCTCAATGTCAAACTCTTGAAGCAACAAAATTCATCTAATGAGTTGTGGTTTGATGTTATTCTTAGCTAATAAGTGTTTTAATGCAGTATGATTAGTAAACATAATCACTTTCCAACACAAAAGGTATGGACAGAATTTATCAAGTGCAAATACTACAGCTAGTAACTCTTTTTCTGTGGTTGAATAATTCTTTTGAGCATCAGTTAGAGCTCTACTAGTATAGTAAATGACATGAGACATTCTATTCACCTTTTGACCCAAAACATGCCCAATAGTAAAATCAGATGCATCACACATAATCTTAAATGGATTAGAAAAATCAGGGGGCTACACAACAGGGGGCTAACACTAATGAGGATTGAAGCTTTTCGAAAGCTTTCACACAAGACTCATCAATCACAAAAAGAGCATCTTTGGTAAGGAGATTAGTAAGTGGGTAAGCCACTTTACTAAAATCCTTAATAAATATCCTATAAAAACTAGCATGACTAAGGAAAGATCTGACTTGCTTCATAGAAGAAGGCACAGGCAAATTAGAAATCAAATCAACCTTGGCTTTCTCAACCTCAATCCCTTTTTTAGACATTTATATCCCAAAACAATCCTTTTTTGGATCATGAAATGACTCTTTTCCTAACTCAAGACCAGATTCACTTCTTCACATCTTTTTAGCATAATGGATAAATTAGCAAGACAAACATCAAAGGAAGAACCAAAAATGGAGAAATCATCCATAAACACTTCTGCAAAATTATGAATATAATTAGAAATCATACATCTTTAGAATGTAGAAGATGCATTACATAACTAAAAAGGCATCCTCTGATATGAGAATGTACCCAATGTGCATGCAAAGGTTGTTTCCTCTTAGTCCTCAGGATAGACAGGTATTTAGTTATAACCAGAATACCCATCTAAAAAGCAGTAGAAACTTTGTCCAACTAATTTTTCTAAAATTTTATCAATGAAGGGGCGGAAAAAAATAGTCCTTTCTAGTTGCAGAATTCAGCTTTCTGTAATTAGTGCACACCTTCCACCCCGTGATCTGCGTAGTGGGAATTAGTTCACCTTCATTATTCTTTACCTCAGTTATGCCAGATTTCTTAGGGACCATTTAAACTGAATTGACCCATTGACTATCAGAAACAACGTAGATAATGCCTACATCTAAAAGTTTTACTACCTCTTTCTGGACAACTTCTTTCATTCTACGTTGGATTTACCTAACCAATTTGGCATCATTCTCTAAATGAATTCTGTGCATGCAAATAGAGGGACTAATCCCTTTTAAATCAGCAACTGACCACCCAATAGCACCCTTATGATCAGACTAAAGATGAATCAACTCTTCCTCTTGATCACAAGATAGATATAATTACAAGTAGGATCACTTTAGGACCTAGAAACACATACTTAAGAGAATTTAGGAGAGGTTTTAACTCAAGTTTAGGTGGAGATATAACAGAAGGTAGCATAGAAGAACTAGCCAAATGGGAAAGAGGTTTATGAGTGGACACCTAAGAGTAAGACTCAACATGAGGAGTAGAATCTAGAGGAGAACCCATCTCATCTAGTGTACTTCCTAAGTCAAACACTCTCAATTCACCATGGAAAGGCAAGTTCCTAAGGGATCCCTACTCAGAATAGCAGGTAAAGCTTCTTTAATCATTTCATCAATCACATTAGCAAAGAAGCATTTAGATTCATCTTCAAACACATGTTGAGAAGAAGCTTTAAAAATCTTAAGCCTCAACCTTATGTTCATGACCAAGACATCCATGACTCCTGACCTATAGTTAATGGTGGCATTAGTTGTGGCTAGAAAGGGATGCTCTAAAATTAGAGAGATTTGCTTAGAAGATTTACTAGGGTCCATGTCCAACACAACAAAATCAACAGGAAATAATCCTTTATCAATTTGAACCAAGACATTATCTGTTTGCCCCTAGGAGTCCTAACTAACCTATCAATAAGCTGAATGGTACAGTTGGAGGGTTTCATTTCACCTAATGCCAACTCTGAAGAAATAGAATATGGTATCAAATTAACACTAGAACCCAAATCCAAAAGTGTCCTTTTAATTTTGTGATTGCTAATATAACATAAAATGGTAGGAACACTAGGATCTTTGAACTTAGATAGAGTGTCACATTTCAAAATCGAGCTAACTTGTTCACTTAGAAGAACCTTTTAGACTTATCATCTTTAAATTTCTTTTTAAAAGTGCACATGTGTTTAATGAACTTAGCACAAGTCGGGATTTGCCTAATTGCTTCTAAGAGGAGAAGATTGACCTTAACTTGCTTAAAGGTCTCTAAGATACCATCTCTTTGCTTATCTTTCTTAGAAGGGAATGGTGCATCTAAAGTTTGAGGGTAAGAAACCATTGGCTTATATGTCACAATAGGATTAGACACAATAGGAGAAGAGGATGTGCCATTCTCCTCTTTCAATCTCAAGGTCACTCTCCATAGTCTTAAGTATTTCCTCTTTATCATGTTCCTTCTCTCTCACTTTGTTATCTACTTCTTTACCACTCCTAAGAATCATTATAGCTTTTAATCGTTTCAATTATTGACCTTTAGGGTCCTATATGTGATGACATAGAAGCTTTCCTTCTTCTCTTTTACCTATAACTATGTCTAGTTGCCCAAGTTGGGTTTCTAACATAGCTATAGATTGTGAGTGAGAGCCAACAATATGCATTTTAGATACAATTTCTTAGACCTCAGAGTCTACATTTTACACAACAGAAGTCAAGATACCAAGGGCAGAAATTACCTTGTTTATGTCAGAGCTCCTAGATGGAGCTTGATGGGAAGCAGGAGGAGCATATCTCTCGTTTTGAAAACTAGTAGGGATGGGTCTACTAGATTGGGCTTGAGGATTCTCAACATTTTAATACCTCTATGAAAAGTTAGGATGATTCCTCCAACTATGATTATAGGTGCTAGAATAAGGATTGTTGAATGGAGAAAATCCTTGGGCAGCATTTACTGGTTCAGTCATACAGTCGGACTTACCTGCACAGGGACAATCAACAGAAGTATGCACGGAACTAGCACAAATCGAACATACATCTTGCATAGAAGGGGCATTAGACAGTTTGTTCATGCACAATAATTGATCAAATTTCTTAGCTAAAGGATCAACTTTACTAGAAAAGTCAATTGAATGTGAAACCTTATAAATCCTCCCTTTACTTTGTAATTGGCTACGCAAATCAAAATATAAGTAAGTAGCATGCAAATGTGAATTCTCACTCAAATGTTCAAATAATTTTCAAGCTTCTTCGGGAGTTTTGTACAAACAACCACTACATGATGCATCAACCATTTGCTTATTATAGTCATCTAAGCCAGAATAAAAACTCTGGATAAGTTGCCACATAGGGCCTCATAGTGAGGATAAGTTCACAACGACTCTTTAAACCTTTCCTAACTTTCATACAATTGCTAATTTTTATTTTGTGAGAAAGTGGTTGTAGCGCGCATTGAGGCGGTCAGTTTACGAATAGAAAAAACTTTTTCAAGAATTCTTTTTGCAATTGATCCAAGTGGTGATATGTGTCCTAATGTCCAATCAAACTTTAGCTTTATCTTTTAAAGAAAAAGGCAAAATTTACAAGTGAAGATTATCATAAGAGATCTTGTTCAAAAACACAGTCAAATAAATCTCTAAAAATGCATCAACATGCTTGAAAGGATTTTCAGACCTTAGCATATAAAACGACATGAGGATTTGGATACGAGAATGTTTAATCTCAAATGAACCCATAACAGTGGGCACACATCTTCTTGTTGGTGAGTTATAAGTGGCGGTAGTAAAATACTCCTCAAGTTGCGTAGCTGGTGGTGTTTGTTTTGTAGCCATCTTTTTCTTAGATTCATTTTTCTTAGTTCTTATCTTATGAAAAGAGCGTTCAATTTTAGGATTATATTATTCAAGTTCTAAGAACAAAGAATGTCTATCATGCATATATCCACAAACAAACAAGAGAATAGAACGAAATCACAACAATAATAACCACCAAACAAGACGAGAAGAAAAGAAAGGAGAGAGATAAGAAGGAAAGGAAAAAATATAATAAAAATAAAAGAAAAGAAAAGAACGATCAAAGGGAAGGGGGCGAAAATGAAAAAAGCAAAATAAAAAATAAAATAAATAAAAAGAGAATAAATGAAATAAAAAGGAAGGGGATTATTAGATTAGATAGAATCAACAAAATAACAAAAATAAAATGGTTAGATTAGGATGGATTAGGGAATAAAAGAAAAATGAAACAATGAAAATAGAAGGGATGGGGGTTGAAAATAAAGAAAATAAATAAAATTGTTAGATTAGTGGGGAATAGGAGAAAAAACAAATAAATAAAAGGAATAACAAGAAAAGAAAATTCACAAAACACTATTTGCTCTCGGGCAACGGCACCAAAAACTTGATGTAGATTTTATGTTTAGTTTTAAAACCCTTTTTACTTGCAAGTGCACAAGATTAATTGTAGACTAGCGAGTATAGAGGTATTGATCCCATGAGGAACAATAGTAATTTTAAACTTAGCCTTTTCGATTATAAACAATAGTTCAATTGAAGAGTTTGATTATCAATATGAATTAACGGGACAAAAGAAGAATAAATGAGTCAAGAAAGTAGAGAGAAATCAAATACGAGAAAGATCTAGGATTTTGGATTTCACCATTGATGCAAATATTGAATTGCTAATTCAAATGGGGGGTTCAATTTGTCTCTTATTCAACCTAGCCTACAAGCATTAGGTCGTAAATTAAAAGTATAATTGTAATTATCAAATGAGATTATTTATATAGAGGATTAGCATGAATCATTCTTTTTAGACATAACTCATCTAATTTCTAGAATGCATTATTTAATTTTAGCAACTATAATTTTAAGCCCAAATTGCACATAATCATATTAGCCTACAAGGTCTAATATTAATTTGAGATAGCAAATCAAACTAGTTTAATCAACATGATTAAACATCAGCATTAAAATGCATAAATAGGTTAAAATCAAGTATAAACTCAATATTATGCAAATAAGGAGACAAAAATAACCCCATAAGAAATTAGTAAAATAATATTGTTATCAAAAATCTATCATAATCTTAGAAATGAGTAGTTTAGTCAACCATAGTTAGTGAAAACACCATTGAAGTTGGTATATTTCACTTTCTATGTTCAAACTTTTGTACTTCATTACACAAAATAATAAAATTAAATGTGAACTCTCCAATGTCACTCACAAATAAGATGAGACGAGGAGAGAAAAATAGCTAATTTCAAGCTTATTGTTTTCCAAACCCTTCAACCCAAATGATTTTGTCTTGCAACATACTCTTTGCTCTCTTAAAAAAAAAAAGAACATGGAAGATGGAAGATGGAAAAAATGGTTGGATATGCTTGAATGGGTGAATGAGTGAATGAGTGAATTGGTCCAACCTTGACCCTCTTTTTATAGTGGAAGTCCAACCTCTTTTTGGTGCTCAAAAATTAACAAAAATTAATTGCCATTAATTTTTGGCTGTTATATTGCATAAGAAAAGGCTAGTCTTAGGCATAAAATGAATTTTGATTAATTATGGTTGACTAGGTTAACAATTGTCTCATGCGGAGCTAGAGAAAAGGAATGGTGGGCTGCTATATAGGAAGCTGAGGAGCTGATGGGCCTAAACTTAACAAGCCCACATGGAGGAGAGAGTTAGACCTGAGGCTATCTGATGGGCTGCAGATATTAGGCCCAGGTAGAGAGAGGTGAAGTGAGGGGAGAGAAGAAGGGGAGGCCAGAGGGTGAAGTGGGCATGCGAGATGGGCCAGGCCCAGCTGTGGCTCCTAAAGACCAGAAGAGAGAGACAGTAGGGAGAGAAAAAGAAAGGTTGAGGGGCAGAGCAGACCAGTGGGCTGCACTGGATGCTGGGTCACAACTGGGCCACCTGAACTGGCCCACACGGGAGCTCATAAGGAGAAGAGAGAAGCCTCGAGGCAGCACTGCGGTTTGGCCTCGGTTGGGGCCAAGGAACAGGCTAAAACAGGCCCAGCGGAGAATGAGAAAAGAGGAAGAGATAGGTTGACCACATAGGCGACCACATAGGTCCACACCTGCTGTATCTTTCTGCTTTTTTTTTTTTTTTTTTTTTTTTTTCCTTTATCCTAGGCTTGGACTTCAGGCTTTGCACATGTGGGAGATCTGAGTAGAATTGAAGGACTCCACCCAAGTTCTTCTATTTTACTTTTTTACCTGAAAATTCTATAAAATATACATTATTTACTCATAAAAATATATTTCAAAGACTGAAAAGTAGGTACAATGAAGGGCAAAATTACACATGAATATGAATTATCACTTCCAATCTAGTCAAAGACCTTCTAGGGATGCAAATTTATTGGGAGGGGCTCTTCTGTGGAGCTAAGGTTGGAGAGACTAGTTGCAGTGGTAGAAGTTGGAGAATTAGGGGTTATATAGATAGTTTGAGATCTAGTCAGGGGCCTTCCAGGGATGTGGATTTGCTAAGAGGGGCTATTTTGTACATGTACATGTTAGGAAGGACTATTTGCAAGGGTTAAAGTTGGAGAATTAGGGTTTTAATGGGCACTTTGAGATCTAGTCAGAGGCCTTCTAGGGCTATTAAGAGAAGCTGCAGCTTGGGATGTTGGGGAGGTAATAGATTAGGAAGCCATAGGTTGGGAGGACATTCTCTAAGAAGGTGAGGCTGAGCTTTTTGAAGTAGTAGGTGAGTTTGGTGACGCACTGGCTTTCAAGAAATAAGTACTTTTGGATCTTATTGAGTTGCCCTGTAGGCCTTTATCAATTTGTAATGGTGTTTTAGTGTGCTTTACTGCCTGGCAACTTATTTGGTCTATTTGCAGTGGTTGAAGATACTTTGGGTTAGGTTTTTGAAAAGTTTAACTAGGAATCATATTCTCAGGAGAAGGGGAACTATCAAATTGTCAACTCATGCCCCAGCTTCACTAAGTGTAGGCTCAGTGTCATGTTGGGCTTGGGCTTGAGGTTTGGTTTGGGTTATTGCTTAGTCTTGGGCTCTCTATTTGGCTTCATTTAACTTGTCCAAACTTTTAACTATCTTTTACAAAATGTTTGCCTCATGTAGCTCTATAATGTACAAAGGGACAACAACATTCTTTTTCATTTTTCCCTAGTGACTAGCGAACCTAACCCAGTTACCACCTATGCCAAGTGGCCACCTCTGGTTTTTTTCTACCAAGAGGATGCCATCTAAACCCAGGAAACTTAGGCAACTTCACTCCATTTTCCCTAGCTGAAGACCTCTCATCTCTAAACAAGTCAATACTTTGATGCGTGTCAATAGATATCCTAGAGTGAAATCATTCTGTCCTTATAATGAACTACCAAACCTTTATCCCCTATTAAGTAAATGATAACTTATTATAATCATGCCAGCTACACTAAACTACCACACCATTCACCACAAGCAACAACTCATTCAAATACAGAACATTCAATTCAATAGCACTCATTGCAATCATTAATTTTGCATACATAAAAAAATAGAGCATGGAAGATAGAGCAGGAACTACTAATTTGAAGCAAAAATCCACATAATCATAGACTAATTAAATGCCCTCTCATTACATGCTCAACACTGTCATTAAGGCAATTAGCATAAACGAAACCCTAACTTGTTAATTAGGTTTTTCATAACCAAAGAATTTCATAAACCTAACCTAACAAACCAACTAAAATTCTCATTACATGACTTACAGTTATGACAATCAACCCACAATAACCGTAGCAATAAAAATGAAAGCAAGTATATGTGAGATAATCGTAGCAACAAAACCATCAAATTACTATAAAATAAGGGTTTTTAACACTACATGCCATTGTAGAAACCTTCGATTTCAATTGGCTTCCAACTGCAAATTACTGAATTCTTCACTTGCTCTTCTTCGTTGAATAATGGTCTTCAGATTTCCAGTTTGGGTTTTCAGATTTTGTAATGCCCCGGTATTCATTCATGTTTAATTAATTTTAATTTTTGTGTTATGCATATAATTATGATAATACAGAGCAGTGAGTCGTGCATTTTCTCCCTTCTATGACTAATCAGAGCAATGCACAATTTAAATAATTATGACATTATAGATATTTTATTTCAAAGTTTATGAAATAATAGACGATTGTGTAAAGATGCGAACTTTTCTATTAACATGCATTACACTAGACAAAGTCGGGAATTTACCGAAGTATAATAATGTCATCTCAGTTAAGAAAAGAAAAAAGAAACCCTGTAATGAATCGATGCTGGCCAAGTGGGTGGCCCACATTTGGACACATATTAGATATTTTTTTTAGATAAGCTTGGATTAATGGCGATAAGACTAAGTGCCTATCAACAAAAAGGAAGAAATTAGCTATGGTTTTTGTATTTAAGGCAAGAGAAGGCTCAAAATAGCAAGTCACCTTTTCACCTTCTCAAAGAAAGAAACACACATAGAACAAAAAAAGAGAGAGAGAGAAGAGGGAGCGCAAGGTAGCCCAACCCGATGCCTCCCTGGAGAGCCGACCAACCACCTGACCAGCTATCATCGCTGGATTCTGGCTCACGACTGATCCTAGCAGCCGCCAAGACCCAGGGCTGCCATGCAACCTTCTCTTTTTCCCTTGGTTTTCGTGTTCCTCAGCCCAAAACAAGGTTGGTTGTCCACCCAGTGGACTACCGAAAAACACCCACGATAGCCTCGTCTAGCACCGCCCAATCATGCTCCGGCCACCATCACCGCCACCCACTCCTAAACTTTACCGTCCATCTACACCACCCATTCAAACCAAGGTAAAATTGCTCCATCTTTCCTCCATTTGAGTTGGATTTCTTATAAGTTTATGTTTGATTGATTGGGCTAGTTCTTTTGAATCAAAGTTTAATTGGGTCAATTGATTATGTGAATTATGAAATCCTTGAAGTAATTAAATTAGGATGTATGTGGGGATGATTTGTAGAATTTTTTTTAGGAAATCTAGTTCATCAAGAAGTTGGAGGAATTTACAAAGATTGGGGTGAACATATGGATTTATGAATATTTAGGCCATGAACAAGCTGAGAAGTAATGATTGAAATGCTTGAGAAGACTTTCAAATAATTGTTTTGATTACGTGATATTAGTGATGAAGTAAAGTTAATGGTGATGAGTGAATGAAATCAAATATAAGATGTGCCTCATAAGTTAAGGAAAGAGGATATTTGCTTAAATAAAGGTGAGATGTAGTTTCATGTATAAATAAGGTTTTGTGAAATGTGTAGCAAGTTCATGGCAAGTCACTTGAAGGAAGGGAGTTGAGTTCTTAAATTGGACACTAAATTGAAGTGAGTGTGACTTCGGTTAAGCAATAAAAGCACGCTACGAAGTTAGACCTTTGGGTTAATTGTTTGAGTTATGGGAACCTATACGTCCATAAGAAAAGGTTTAAGATTAATTTGTGGAGGCAAATCATAATCATAGGCTCAAAAAGCAATGAGTTTGAATTGTTGATTTGGGCTAAGATTGATCACGTGGGAGGTTGAGTTATTTGGGCGATTAATTAAAAGTCATAAGTTGACTAATTGGAATTGCCTTGGTGAATTTTGCTAGCAAAAACCTAAACTTATGTTAGCAATCTTCCCCTTAATCACAGTACCATACTAAGGCACTAAAAGTTTTGTAAGGATCAACGTGATTGAGAAGGGCGCCAAAAGTACATTATTGCTTGTACCCCTCAAAGACATTTAAAATTTTACTAATTAATATTAGCAAGTTTTATTCAGCCATTGGAATTGTAACGTCCCGACTTGTAACCTCCTGAGTAATCCCAATCATTAGTATTCTAGTCACTAATAGTTTGGAAGAATACGGTTTAAGGCATTACTGTCATCCCAGACAGGATAAGGCTTAAGCAACTTACTTAATATAAGCATTATGGCACACTTTAACCTACCTAGCTGCCACACCGTACATAATTTATACATATTAATCTCAACGGAATTCTAGCGACCCACAAAGTAATGTTCAGATGACTTTGGACTTCCTGAAATGTCACTGTGAGCTCGTCTAGACTTCATTGAGCATTCCTTACCTCCCTGGTGATGAACAAATAAGCACTCAACAATTTATCTAAAACATAAAACACAAAAATATTTGCACAATGAGTCGAAACTTAATACGTTTACCCTTATACTGTAAAGGAAAAAAATTCATTTTTCAGTGAGCGCGCGCATTTCAATTCATTTTAGTTCGAAACTAGGAAGAGAGAGAATTATAATAAAACTGTTGTCAATTATTATTTGAAAGTGGAACCTAAATTGATGAGCTCACATATATATATATATATATTATTATATATATATTTTATATATATTATATATAAATATATATATAATATACGATCATTGAATAGGTGCACACCTGCTAGCCCGATCGAATAGCCTGACTTGAGGCCGCGCGAGTGAATTGAGGGGTATAAGCCTTGATGATTGCTAACTGGTGGGTCCACTTAATTATGTGGCAAAACAATACTTGAAAATTGTTCATTAAAAACTGTATATTATGAGATCTTGATATTTAAAGAAAATATATGAAATTTTGGAAGGTATTAGCAGTAAACGTACCTGAATCTCTTAAAAGCTTGCTCTCTTTTTTCTGTAAAGACTTGTTTTGGCTTGATAACAATGAAAGTGGTCTCGCTTCTGTTCCAAATAGGTTTTCTAATATTAGTAAATTATAAATAGCCTTTGTTATTTTTATTATTGATTTCATTGTTAAATTAGTAACTTAATAACGAAAGAGCTAAGCTACTAGATTGGTTTATAGGTTTAGCTCTATTGCCAATGCGGTATAAGTTTTTGGGAATCAAATGAAAAGGGTATTAGTGTAAATAAATTTCATGGCAAATTGACAATCATTTTACTCCACACATACAACCTTACTTCTTCACAAAACTCACAATGCACATACAATCTTTAACGCCTCTGCAAAACTCAACAAAATCCTTTAAATTTGCAATGTAATTTAATTTATGTAAATTTCTTTCACAATCTCCACCCAAACTCAATCTTTCTTGAACACCCACAACTGTAACTAACCATCCAACCCCTAAAATTATCATTCTCACCTTAAATCACACCTTATAACTCTCTTATCTCTAATATGTAGCCCCAACTTCAATTATCAACTCCAACTTTCTTTTAAAATAACCATTTTGCTTAGAAATTCAAAATTCATAATTCACAAAATACAACTCCAAAATTCACGAAACTTTATAGAAAATTGCCAAATATTATGATTAATTGATAGTAAAATTCTCACAATTTTCCTTCAAGCCCAGCCTTCACAGAATTTGAAACAGTAGCCGAATTTACACACCGAAATAGGACAGGTTCTTTTAAAAATTCATATCTCATAAGATACACCTCCAAAATTCATGAAATTTTGCAGAAAAATCCCAAATATTACATAGAACCTACAGCAAAATTTGTAAAATTTTTGGACATCCCAATAATTCCCAGAAATTAAAATAGTGTAACAAATTCTGCTCAAATTCGAGAATCCAACTCTATCATTTTTCATTCTCATCTTCCAATTCAAAGACTGAAGTCTCTGTTCTTCCTCCGCAGCCCTTTAATGGCCAAGATTTCATACTCATACACCAATCTTCAATTTCATTAAATTCACCACAACACAATCCAAATTCCAAATCTTCTTTTTCCATGAGTACCCGTAACACTCATATGTTCCAATCACTAAATTTCACCATTGAAACTTTCAAATTTGCAACAAAGTACCTTTATCTAATTTTAATAGACATAAATCCTAATTACATCAAGTACTATAATAATTCCTAATTAAATCAAGTACTGTAATAAAACAATTGCAGGGAGCCTTACAACTCACCTTGCAGCTACCCAAGGTGAGAAATGTGTGGTGGGGGGTTGCGGCAGGGGTCCAGCATTGTGGGTGACTGACGAAGACCACTCAAGGCGGTGTTCGGTGGTGCCGCTGCAGTGAAACAGGGCCCAGGTGTGCGGCTGGGAGGCAGAGGAATGATCGGTGCGTGGGGAGGGTTTGGTCTGGCTGGGTGAATTGAGGGGGTTCTCACGTTTAATTCAATAAAAGGGGGAGAGTATGTCGGTTATATTTGGGGGGATTTAGATAATTACTCTTTTTTAAAAAAAACTTTAATTCGCCACCCCTTTGCAAAATCTAGTTATTTCTATTATTGTATTTTGTTTTTTTTTTGTTTAATACACAAGAAGAAAGTTTCTTTTTCAGCATGTAATTGTTTGGTGTTTATATTTGAACCATTTTTAGGGTCTTCCTAATTTTGCTAGAAGAAGATTATAAGATTAACCCGTATTGACTATTATATCTCATTTATCTCGATTGTTGTTTTCTTTACGTATCATAGGTAGGCAACTTATATTTATTCCGTGATGAATTTTAACATCTACCCATTTTTATACATGGGTTAATTTAATTAAAATTAATTAATTAGTTAATTAATTAATTTATTTGCTTGTTTATTAATTTATTCACACGTTATGAATGGTTTTGTACAAAGCATAATTAAGTCTTATTTCGAGACCACTTTGTCGTCTCAACCTGCAATCACGTAAATATTTCAAGCATTGAATTGAAATGCAGCGCTCAACTTTCTTAACTTTAAGATTAACTAAGGTAATTAATGAATTACTTTCGGGTTATGACAGGAATCTTTTAGCACCCATTTCAGTGTTCACTGATTAATAAGTCGTGTTGAATGTTCATTTTTTATAGTATCTACTAGCAGAATTCATTATTTGGGCCATTTTTCCGTTAAATGGGAAATTCACAATTCATTATTAATGATATCATTACTATTGTTCATAGATGCGGGTCCTAATCCAAGCGGAAGAGATTATCAATAATCTTTTATTTGAACAAATGCTCCTCAAATGTTGTTTGCAAAGTATCGTTTAAATATTGCTCATGCGCTCACTGTCTCCTTGTATAAAGTATTTAACTATACTTGAGTAGCATACTGAGCTCTCACTCATTTATCTACTATTTTGCTGTTTTATGAATTGTTTTTAGGGAAGGGGAAACTAGTTTTGGATAAGCAGACACCAGCAGAGAATAAGCACCCTGGGGATGTAGGCCAAGGCAGCGAGCATTAGCTGTCTTTCTCTGTTGTTTATTTTTGGTGGTTTGTGAATCCATTTGTAGTGTAAATCTTATTTTGGATAAGGATAACCCTCATGGGGGTGCCTATTTTGTTAGTTAATGGCAAATTAAAACCCATGTAATGTGGATATTGTTTTATAGCCAACGAATACTTCCGTCCAGTTGTTTTAAATGCCTATTTTGTAATGTGAATATTGTTTTATAGCCAACGAATACTTACGGGACGGCGGTAATGCCCTAAGCTTAATAACATTTCTGCTTACTCATTTTGTGTAAGTATGCGTAATTAACAGAAGGTTAAGCTGGGGCATTACAGATTTGAAGGGGAGATAATGTTTGGAGTTCAGTATAGGGAGATAGAGAGAGGATGAATTGATTTTGTTGGTCTTTAGAATTCCAGTCTAGATTAATCACACACTTACACTTCGTGGGTTTTGATGAGGACATTTATTTCATGCAGTAAAATCTCATCAGCATCTACACATTTGCAATCGGAAAGTACCCTTTGGATAATTACCTGACAATACTATGTATCTCATAATACATTCTCATAATATGGTTCCCTAAAAATTATTTTTACAAAAAGTGGGAAACCTCAGAGCAGTTTTTTGTATTTTTTGGTGCAATAAAATAATGGAGAATAGATCTTATTTTGCTCAGTCCCTCACAAGAAAACATACTTTCACTCAAATTTACCGTCTCTATCATCATCTCCCTATGCCACTTTGGGATTCCTTTTTTTTTTTTTTTTGCGAAGAAGTTCTTCTCTAATTCCAAAAGGTTTTTAAATTTACTAAAACCAATTTCAAAGTACAAACCCTGAACCACCAAAGGATAAGCAGTTGAGATTCAATGCTGATTTATTTGTCACGTTATCACCTTATAAGAGTTAGGTCCTATATTAAAACCAACATTAATAGTTAAGGGTGGTCCATCAAAATTAAGTAGAACATATCAGGATCGAAAAAATTAACGTCAAAAGGTGATAAGCGCATAAACCCCTCCAAAAATATCTATGCTTTTTGTTGTCTGTCTTCGTAGCTTTTTTCACGCATTTTTTGTAGCCTGCGCCTCATTCCCTGTAGCCGATGGATTAAAAACAACGAAAAAAAGGGTTTAAAGTATAGTGGTCACTTTAAGTTGTGGAATAGAATGGTTTAACTTAAATGTTCCCTTAACAATTCGGCTAGAAAAAAAACTGTGGAGTACAGGGGTCACATCCATTTGTGGAATAGAGACACACACGGATATATATATATATATATATATATATATATATATATAATACTAATATATATATATATATATATATCTAATATATGTTGTATATATCTATATATACACCATATACACACACACTCACACAAACATATATATATATATATATATATATATATATATATGTAATAGTATATATAATATATATATATATATATATACATATATATATATATATATATACATATATATATATATATATATAGATAGATAGATAGATAGATAGCCATACGCCACTGCTTCGTGATGATTGTGATGATTTTGGTGAGAATTGTGATGATTAATCCAATAATTGTGATGATCAGCGAAACCACAGCATTCAAGTCGGAGTACGTCAATGATAATCATGCCTTCCCTAACCTCCCCTCTCGGGATTTAATCTAAACGCGAGTGGGTAGATGGCCTCGTCAATTGTTTCATGCGTTGGACGGCAGATTAAAATTACGGATTTAATCTGAACCATTGACGCATGATCTAAGGGCTATTCTTGCAAGTTCTCATAAAATTAGAGGGTTCTTATTTGAGGGGGGTTCCTACTTGATCCCTTTTATATATATATTATCCTATATATATGTATATATATATTTATATATATTTATGTCTAATATATATATATATTTTGTGTGTGTGTGTGTTGTTGTATATATATATATATATCTCTCTATTTGTCTATCTGTGTCTTACTCTCTGTATATGTATATTTGCATGTCTTCTATATATATCTCTCTCTTATATATATCTCTATATATTATATATATATTCCTTCTGTTATATTTTTACGAATCGATAAATTTACACATGCACACAATATAGGTGGAATGAAATGTTGGTATCTCTTGTGTAAATCAAGCACCGCACCATATGCTAACCTTCAAGGGGCATGTGCACTTTTATTAATTACCTTTGTTGATCTTTTTTCAAAATTATGTGAACTTTAACTGCAAACTTGGTAGGAAATATATTTATAAATCATTTAATGTTGTAGGAAGTTATGGCCACCGTTAATGTTTCTGGAATTTTTTAAAACGTGTTTTAATAATTTACTTTCTTACCTATTTTGTGAGAAAATAATGGTTAAACATTGTTCTTAACATTCCAAAAAACAATCTCTGGTAATAACAAATGAAAGAGATTAGATCTCATAAAGCAATAAGAGGGAAGTTGCTTCAGAAAAGTCTATACTCGTTACTAGGATTCAATTCCTTCTCCCAAAAAAAAAAAAAAGATTTCCTTTTTGCTTTCTTATTAGTATATATGTATATTAATATCTTATAATATATATATAGTATATATATCTTATATTATATATTGTTATATATATCATATATTATATATATATATATATATTATATATATAGTCGAAGCAAGTGTTGCCCGGTTGGTAACACTCTCACTTGCCACCCCTTGCCCCCCGGGTTCGATCCTGGGGGCACAAATTTCGGCCTTGTGCGTGACATTTGTGTCGTGGCTTGTTGGCATGGGTTGCTGATGGAGGTCCATCCCCTAGCATGATCCATGGCCCACAAGGAAGCCCAAAGAGTCCAAGTTCCACGTCCAAAGTGCAAGAAATCAGCCTAGGAACACGAGAGAACTTTTTTGTCAAAACTGGAATTTCAGGCGTGCACAAACCCGGTTTTCTGCACCTAATTTCCTGATCTTGCCAAGACTGAAATGTGGTTGCAGGAAGCCTAAGTTTAAGTTCAAGATGTGCTCTTTCCATCAAGACCTCTTGCAAGTCATTTGGAGCTCATTTGATACCTCAAAACCTCAAGCAAAGTCAACTGCTATGTTCTGGAGCTGAACTGGGCGTGGCTGAAACAAAGGGCTGTTTAGTGGTCCATTTCTCCTCCAATTGGTTTGAAACTTTTATGGCTTGAAAGTACTTTAAAAATGTTATTAAGTGGCCATTAAAAACCTCAACCAAATTACACACATGAGGAGCTATTAACCACCAAAACAAAGTACAAAACACCCTAAAAACCGGTCCATAGCCAGCCGGGTACAAGGAGGGAAGAATGAGGTGGTTTTTGTTTTAATCCATGCTTAGCCACTTGCAAGAGTCATCATGGGATGTACTAAGCTGCCAAGGAAGCTTCCATTAACCCCTAAGCCGACACATCATCCTCAAGATTAGCATTGAAGAGGTGTCAAGTGGAGGATGCATCTAACCTTTTTTGCTTTGATTTGATCTTTGTATTTTTGCCTAGTTTAGCTTGTAGTGCAACCTAAGGCCTATGTTTGTACTTGAAGCTTTGTATTAAATCCCCCCCAAGGCCCTTGGCCGGCCACACTCAAGCATTTGTATGAAATGAAGTTGAGCTTTGCTCCTTTGAACTCTCAAACTCTCTTCTAGCTTATCTCTTCCTTTGGCCGGGTTGAGTGGTGATCTAGCAAGAGTCTTAACTCCTTCTTGGTGGTGTTTCTGTATCTAAGGGGTGGTTAAGGGCCCTAACATCTTTCCTTGGTGGTGTTTCTGTATCCAAGGTTGGTGTTAGTTCCGGTTGCTTATCCAAGTCTAAGGTGAGTTTGTGGTTTCAAAGTTGCCTTGAACTTCTTGCACTTTTCTTACATCTTTCCCATCCTCTTGGCTTTCCCTAGAGGATACATCATATTTGGTATCAGAGCTAAGGCTTCCCTAGGCCTAAGCTTGCTGCCCAACACCCTTCCAAACACCCCAAACACATTCCCCCCCCAAAAACACCAAACCGTGCTCCACGGTTTTTTACCATCCAGAAAATCGGCACGGTCAGCCCGTGCCAAAGAGCACGACCGTGCCACCCTCACATTCCAGCCACACTACCTTTTCCATCCACACCCAGTACTTCAGCACGGCCACCCCGTGCCATGTCGCACGACCGTGCCACCCCTTTCCCAGCCACATCTCAACTTCGCTCCCGTCCAGAACCAGAGCATGGCCACCCCGTGCCTAACAGCACGCCCGTGCCACATTCAGGCCGTGAGGTTCCCCCTTGTTTCAACACAAGCACTACTAGCATGACCATGGAGGAAAAGTTTGAGGCTCTCATGAGGAATTATGAGGCCTTGAAGCTACAGAATGAAGAGATCAAAGGTCAGAACGAGTATTTGAGGCGACAACTTGGAGACTCCTTGAAGCAAAAACGAAAGGAGATTAGAAGTTCCTGATCTTCTAACTCCTCCGACTCCGAGCCGGAAGCAAGAGAAGCCCCACACTTGAGCTCATCAAGTGAAGAGGAGGCTTATGGAAGATCAAGAAGAGGAAGGCGAACAACCTCTCACCAAGGAGACATTAGAGTGGAGATTCCAGAATTTGAAGGGAAGCTAGACCCCGATGAGTTCTTGGAATGGATGCAAACCGTTGAGAGAATCTTTGACTACAAAGAGATTTCCGAGGGAAATAAGGTAAAACTTGTGGCCCTTAAACTTCGTAAATATGCTTCTCTTTGGTGGTCCAACCTTTGTGCTAAGAGAGTTAGGCAAGGGAAGGGAAAGATTCGAACATGGGAAAAGATGAAAGCCAAACTCAAAGCCCGTTTCTTACCCCCGTCCTACCTACAAGACAACTACTCCCAACTTCACAATCTTACCCAAGGGAACTTGAGTGTTGAGGAGTACACTAGGGAATTTGAGAAATTGTTAATCAAATGTGATTTGAGGGAGCCCGAAGAACAAACCATAGTGAGGTATTTGGGTGGGTTAGATCCTAGGTATGCCCATGTGGTGGAATTGCAACAATACACCACTTTTGATGAGGTGTGTGTCTTAGCCCACAAAGTTGAACAACAAAGGAAATCCAAGCTCTACAAAAGAGAACCTCCCAAACCCTTTCCCAAGAGCCAACCTTTCAACAAGGGGAGCTCTTATCCACCTCCCAAACCCACGGTTACTACACCCCCACCACCACAAAAGAACCAAGCTCCACAAAAGACTCCACCTTCCCAAAACCGTCCCAACCCTAAGCCAAATGACCAAAGAAGATGTTTCAAGTGTCAAGGTCTTGGGCACATTGCTTCGGAGTGTCCAAATAGGAGAGTTATCACCTTGGCCGAGTGGGATGAGAGAAGAGAAGAAGAGGGAGAAGAGGAGGAAGTAAGAGAAGGTGTGTATTACATGGAGGAACAAGAAGAAGTGATTGAGGAAGCGGATGAAGGAGAGTTACTTGTATTGAGGAGAGCTTTGAGTACCAAAAGAGGAGAGCATGAAGAACAAAGGGAGAACATCTTCCATACACGTTGCACCATTCAAAGCAAAGTGTGTTCCCTCATCATTGATGGTGGGAGTTGTGCAAATGTGGCATCCTCAACTATGGTGGAGAAGCTTGACCTTCAAGCTTCGGCTCATCCTCACCCCTACAACATTCAATGGCTAAATCAAGGTAAGGGGTTGCAAGTTAATTCAAGATGCTTGATTTCATTTTCCATTGGCAAGCACTATCATGATGAGTTGTGGTGTGATATCATCCCCATGGATGCATGTCACCTTTTGTTGGGAAGACCATGGTTGTTTGACCGGAAAGTCATGCATGATGGCTACTTAAACACTTACACTTTCCACAAGGATGGGAAAAAAATCACCCTTGCCCCATTAAGCCCTTCCCAACTCCACAAAAGCAAGCCCCAACCAACCCATGACCGTTCGGATATGCTTCTAACAGTGAGTGAGCCTCTCCTTAAGGCTTCTCACCATGAATTCAAGGCCTTCAAGGAGTGGATCCTAGTCACCCTTGAGGAATCCGAAACCTCCACTCTATCACACCCTCTAGCCCTTTCCCTCCTTGAACGCTTTAGCCATGTCTTTCCCGAGGAAATACCTCCCGGCTTACCACCACAAAGAACCATCCAACACCACATAGATCTCATACCCGGTTCCATCCTCCCAAATAAACCGGCATACCGAGCCAACCCCAAGGAAACCATGGAAATCCAAAGGCAAGTTGACGAACTTATGGATAAGGGGTTGATTAGAGAGAGCTTGAGCCCTTGTGCGGTTCCAGCCCTCCTTGTTCCAAAGAAAGATGGGAGCATGCGCATGTGTGTTGATAGTAGGGCAATCAACAAGATAACCATCAAGTATAGATATCCAATTCCCCACCTTGAAGACATGCTTGATGAGTTATATGGTTCTAGTGTGTTCTCTAAAGTGGACTTGAGAAGTGGCTACTATCAAATCCGCATTAGAGAGGGAGATGAGTGGAAGACGGCCTTCAAAACCAAAGGAGGCTTGTATGAGTGGCTAGTCATGCCATTCGGTTTATCGAATGCTCCAAGTACCTTCATGCGGCTCATGAACCAAGTGTTCCGGCCCTTTATTGGCAAATTTGTTGTGGTGTATTTTGATGACATCCTCATCTATAGCAAGAATGAAGAAGAGCACCTTCAACATCTCACCCAAGTCATGAAGGTCCTAGAAGAAGAGAAGCTCTATGGTAATCTCAAGAAGTGCACCTTTTTCACTCATGAGGTGACCTTCCTTGGTTACATTGTTACAAGTGAAGGTATCAAGGTTGATGAAAGCAAAGTGGAAGCGATCCGGTCGTGGCCAACCCCAACAAGCATTCATGATGTGCGAAGTTTCCATGGGCTTGCCTCATTCTATAGGCGGTTCATTAGGGACTTTAGCACAATTATGGCCCCTATGACCGAGGTTATCAAAGGTGCATCGTTCAAGTGGACTCCCAAGGCTCAAGAAGCCTTTGAAACCATCAAGTCTAAACTCACCCAAGCACCGGTACTTGCCTTGCCATGTTTTGACAAAGTGTTTGAGGTAGAGTGTGATGCATCCGGAGTTGGTATTGGAGGAGTACTCACTCAAGAGGGGCGGCCCTTAGCCTTCTTTAGTGAGAAACTTTGTGACTCAAGGAGGAAGTACTCCACTTATGATAAGGAGTTCTATGCAATAGTGAGGTGCCTTGAGCATTGGAATCATTACTTGGTGGCTAGTGAGTTCATCTTGCACTCCGATCATGAAGCCTTGAAATACATTCAAGGGCAACATAAACTTAACTCACGGCATGCCAAGTGGGTGGAGTTCCTCCAATCTTTCAACTTCACCATCAAGCATAAGTCCGGAAAGCTCAACTAAAGAGCCGATGCCTTGTCAAGGAGGCACTTATTGCTATTCCAACTCGATGCTTGCATTCTTAGTTTTGAGCATTTGAAGTCCCTCTATGAGAATGATGAAGATTTGGGAGAGCTCTACAAGGAGTGCCTTTGACATCCCAAAGGTGACTTCCTTGTCCAAGATGGGTTTTTATTCAAAGGGTCAAGATTGTGTGTGCCTAAGTGTGGCACAAGAGAGTTACTCATACGTGAGGTCCATGGAGGATCTCTTGCCGGTCATTTTGGAGAGAACAAGACACTTATGATGCTAAAGGAACATTACTATTGGCCGAGTATGAGTAAAGATGTCCAAGATGTGTTGAAGAGATGTGCAACTTGTCAAGTAGCCAAAAGCCACCTCCTACCCCACGGCTTATACACTCCCTTACCTACTCCCAATCATCCTTGGGAAGACGTAAGCATGGATTTTGTTCTTGGCCTTCCAAGGACACAAAGGGGTAAGGATTCCATTTTCGTGGTTGTTGATCGTTTTTCTAAGATGGCTCATTTCATACCTTGTACCAAGACCAACGATGCCACCCATATTGCCGAGTTATACTTCAAGGAAGTGATGAGGCTACATGGAATTCCTAGATCCATTGTTTCGGATAGGGATACCAAGTTCCTTAGTCATTTTTGGGTGACACTATGGAAGAAGATGGGAACCAAGCTCAAGTATAGCACTTCATGCCATCCTCAAACGGATGGGCAAACCGAAGTCACCAACCGGACTTTGGGAAGCCTTCTAAGAGTGCTAGTAAAGTCCAACCTCAAAGCTTGGGACTTAGCCTTGCCTCATGCCGAGTTCGCTTTCAACAAAACACCTAGCAAGGCCACGGGTATGTCCCCATTCAAGGTAGTTTATGGTTTGGATCCTTTGAGTCCCCTTGATCTTGTTCCAAGGGAGATGAATGAGAAGCCTCACTTGGAGGCTAGCAAGCGAGTTGAAGAGATCCAAAAGCTCCATGAGACCGTGAGGGCAAAGATAGAGAAGGCCAATGCCTCCTACAAGGACCGTGCCAACAAGCATAGGAAGAAGATGGTGTTTCACCCCGGTGATTTGGTATGGGTTCACTTGAGAAAGGAAAGGTTTCCTTTTAAAAGGAAGAGCAAGTTGATGCCAAGAGCCGATGGTCCCTTTGAAGTTTTAGAGTGCATCAATGACAATGCTTACAAGATAAATTTGCTCGGTGAGTATGGAGTTTCGGCCACTTTCAATGTAGCCGACCTTAGCCCTTATGAGGAGGATGATCATCTTATCAATTTGAGGGCAAATTCTCTTCAACAAGGGGAGGATGATGGAGGTCCATCCCCTAGCATGATCCATGGCCCACAAGGAAGCCCAAAGAGTCCAAGTTCCACGTCCAAAGTGCAAGAAATCAGCCTAGGAACACGAGAGAACTTTTTTGTCAAAACTGGAATTTCAGGCGTGCACAAACCCGGTTTTCTGCACCTAATTTCCTAATCTTCCCAAGACTGAAATGGGGTTGCAGGAAGCCTAAGTTTAAGTTCAAGATGTGCTCTTTCCATCAAGACCTCTTGCAAGTCATTTGGAGCTCATTTGATACCTCAAAACCTCAAGCAAAGTCAACTGCTATGTTCTGGAGCTGAACTGGGCGTGGCTGAAACAAAGGGCTGTTTAGTGGTCCATTTCTCCTCCAATTGGTTTGAAACTTTCATGGCTTGAAAGTACTTTAAAAATATTATTAAGTGGCCATTAAAAACCTCAACCAAATTACACACATGAGGAGCTATTAACCACCAAAACAAAGCACAAAACACCCTAAAAACGGGTCCATAGCCAGCCGGGTACAAGGAGGGAAGAATGAGGTGGTTTTTGTTTTAATCCATGCTTAGCCACTTGCAAGAGTCATCATGGGATGTACTAAGCTGCCAAGGAAGCTTCCATTAACCCCTAAGCCGACACATCATCCTCAAGATTAGCATTGAAGAGGTTTCAAGTGGAGGATGCATCTAACCTTTTTTGCTTTGATTTGATCTTTGTATTTTTGTCTAGTTTAGCTTGTAGTGCAACCTAAGGCCTATGTTTGTACTTGAAGCTTTGTATTAAATCCCCCCCAAGGCCCTTGGCCGGCCACACTCAAGCATTTGTATGAAATGAAGTTGAGCTTTGCTCCTTTGAACTCTCAAACTCTCTTCTAGCTTATCTCTTCCTTTGGCCGGGTTGAGTGGTGATCTAGCAAGAGTCTTAACTCCTTCTTGGTGGTGTTTCTGTATCCAAGGGGTGGTTAAGGGCCCTAACATCTTTCCTTGGTGGTGTTTCTGTATCCAAGGTTGGTGTTAGTTCCGGTTGCTTATCCAAGTCTAAGGTGAGTTTGTGGTTCCAAAGTTGCCTTGAACTTCTTGCACTTTTCTTACATCTTTCCCATCCTCTTGGCTTTCCCTAGAGGATACATCAGTTGCTGCTTGGGCTTTTGACACCCCTGTCCCCAGGTCCGTTAATGACCTGCTGGATGCCTGCGATAGGGGCCAGTGGGTTAGGGCCTGCTTACCATTATATATATATATATGTATATATATATATATATATATATATATTTATATAATATATATATATATATATATATATATATGTCCCATTTGTTGCACTATTTTTTTCAGATAGATAAATTTGCGTATGCACATAATATAGGGACAAACAAACCTAGGTCTGTCTTGGTGTAAACCACGCACCCAACCACTATATCACGCTCATTGGGCCTGTTGCCCTATTATTGATTATCGGTGTCTATCTTTTTCAAAAAATTATGAACTTTAACCATAAACTTAATAGGAAGGCAAAAGTCAAATATTACCTAAGGGCAATGTTTAAATAGCATTTATTATCACAGGAAATTTCATAAACTCTTGATCACAATAATGCTTGGTGATAGTAATAAATACACTAATTTTACACTTCATAAATTACCCTCCATATACTTATTTTTCCATAACTGTTCTCTCTCCTCTATGTTTCCCATTCGGTCCTTAGAGCAAGAAACATCTATGTTAGTTCTCATATTTATGATTCCTTGGTCACTATTTCTCGATGAGGGTTCACCCTTCCCATAAATTTTCGCATTTTATTTAGGATTTTTCATTAATTTAGCGTTAAAGCCGCTGAAAAACATATAATGTTTGCCATAATCCTCACTGGAGGTGAACGAGAACAGAGAGAATTGGATTTTTACGAAACGAAAAGGGAATGTCGAGTCAGAAAGGGTGTTTTCGTCAAGTGAAAAGTAGTGTAAATCGTCATTGCATTTATTACCGTTTAAGAAATAATTTTTTTAGTACATTTAATGATACTAGGCAGGATTCATTAATAACAAAAGTGGGTGAAGTCTTTTAACTACCCTTATTCGTTGCCCTTAGGGCAGTATTTATTAGCTTCGTAATAGGAAGTATAATTATAAGTTGTTTATCGTTTAACATGTTATGACCGACATTATCTCTTCTGAATATCTACTGTGTTGTAATAATTTGCTTTCTTGCATATTTTGTGACAAAATAATGGTTAAAGAGATGATAGGAAGGGATGAAAGAGTTCTATCATAAAGCAATAAGAAGGGAGTAGCCTTAGACATGCGCCCCCCCCCCCCTTAATAGGTCTTATTAGAATTCTGTTTCTTCTCACCAAAACCCAAAAAAAAAAAAAAAAAGAGATTTCTTTTTTATCTTGTTTTTTGTGCAAATAAAATTCTAACGGCAATATAGGTGAGATTCGAACCTAGATTTTTGTCAACAATTTTGAAAGACTTTATTAACTAGGCTAAATGACACCTACTTTTTATCTTTTTTTGTTTAATTGAACTAGTTAGTGCCAGTGCTTCGTCATGGGTGCTTAATTTTAAAAAGCAATCTATGAAAGAAATATAATTTGATAACAGAGAAGTTCGAATTTTTTTTAATAAAAACACCTAATAGTTATAAAAAAAGTAAAAATTTTCACTTAAATGGTTAATTGAATGGACACTCTATATTCAAAAGTCTATACATTATTTGGACTCTATTTTTTCAATCTTAATTAACTCTAAATCTTATAATCAATAATTTAAAACCTTTTTTGTTAAAACTTTATCAAATTAATCATCTCTTTTTTTCCTTAATGAAGTAATTGAGTTGATAACTTTTTTTTTTTAATAGAAATTCAGTTGAGAACTCTAAGAAAAGAAGTATATATTGATTTTAAAAACACAAAATCATAATATGGATGAAAATGATCTAGATTCCCTACCCTGTAAAAAAACTAATAATAATAATAATTCTATGTTTCCCTCTAGAGCTTTCACTTTGGGTGTCTCCTCTGATTATTTTCACCGTTGTGTATGTACAAATTGTGTAATCTTCACCACATAATTTGGATATATAAATTATGTGGTCTTTCAACAAACAAAAAAAAAAGTTATGCAGTCTTCGCATCCTTTTTCAATTGTCGTGCTACCGTAGTATCCCACCAATCCCATACTCACTTCTTCTCCCGTTTTCAAAATATCAATATATAGTCCCTTAGTTTGTTTCTTTATAAGATTGCAAGTTGTATGAGAAGGAGGACGAACAAAATTACATAAAAGCTCGTGAATGCAACCAAAAAAATGGAACCCTATAATTATTTGGTTATACTTCCTGCATCTGCCACAAAAGAAGTAAGGTGAGATTAAAAGTAAAGAACAACTCATTAAGTAATTAGAAGAAGGGATGGATACTAAAGATTATGCTTATTCTACCCATAATAGTACTATGAACACAATACATGATTGAACATATTATACCTCATAGAAGGATATGAAAAATTATTTAAAATATGATATGAACGTATGGCAGAAAAACAAAGAATGAAACTAATTTTGCTAAAACTTTAAAGAAGATAATATAATAAGAAAAGGGGTGGAAGACGCAATCATAATAGCAATTACATATTCTTTACTATGAGAATCAAAATCTACAATATATTACTCAAAATATTAACCTTAATAAGATTAGAACACACATCTTCATCTAGTATTACTTTATACAAAAATCATAATAATTTAGTTGCTATTTAAAAGATTAGAAAAATATAGCAAGCAAAACTACATATATGCAAAATGAATTTGATGAGAAATGAAAAGCTATCGATTCATTCATGAACATAAAATATAGATTTAAACATTTTTAATTAAATTAACAACCAAAAAAAAGTTGATTTATAGATAGTAATCTGACTAATAAAATCATGTGTGAACACCCTAATTTGATATAGGATGTGCTACTCTCAAAATACTGATTTCGATAGACAAATTTTGCATTAGTTTCCACCAAAACTTATGATAAAAATTAATATATGAGACTCTTCCTTCGTAAACCTAAAAGCCTTTAGCTCCACTCAAATACATATCCTTGTGTAAAAATATTTGAAACTGTATATTTGAGAATATAGATAGTGAAAATAATGTACATATTTATAATATGCGTTGTTGGCAAAAGCAGGTAAAACAAACAAATAAAAATATTAAAGAATGACAAAATTATTAAATTAACGATAAAAATTCAAACACTAAGAATGATGATGTAGAAGCGTGCCAAGATGATCAGCTCCATTACATCTAAAATACATCTTTGGAAATAAATTTAACAAAGTGTCAATGCCAAAACCTTTTGTCCATTTCATTAAAATTTCTGTAGGCATTGTATCTCATGGAATGAAAGTTAGAACAAATAAATGTCTTGCAAAAAAATCAAATAATATATCGCGAAAAATTTTAGTGGAAAGAACTAAAATTAAACCTATTACATTGAACCAAAAATAAATAAAAGAACAATCGATCATAATTTATCATAGAAACCATTTTTACTAATTGGAACTCTAATTTCATCAATCCATCAATAATCTCATATTACTAGGTCCAGTGCACCACTGGTAATCATCAATCTTCTCCATCTTAACCCCATTCCACTATGCAATTTTCATTATGCTCAATGATAATTTAATTTGGTTATAGGGCTGGTGATTGGACGGAGTGAGAGATTAATTGTGTGAAGGAAGTAGATACATGGAATAAAAGTTTATGATCATATGATATACTTTACATACTGTATGTAAATACAAATTAATGATTTAAGTTATGACATACTAAGATTGCTAATTAATTCTGATCCGCTCCCCAAAAAATGATAATTAAATATTTTTTTTTGGTTTTTCCCACTGAAAACTATCCTCCATATCCACATCTTCTCGATCCTCTCTTCGTAGGAATGCAATTTTAGGTGGTTATTGATGATAGAGAGGGTGACGTGGACAAATAGGGAAAGGGGGGGATATCAATTATTGAATTTTTGTAAATTTTAAAATTTAAAATCAAATTAACTTCAAACTATTTTGAGTATTTTGGAGGAATTAATGAGAAGTTTGGATTGAGGGAGGGAAGTATTCTTAGACTACCAATTATTTTTACACTTATATTATAAAGATGTATATATAATTTTTTTACTATGTACGATAACGTTGATAAGATTAACTTTTACCTTTTTATTAAAAACCTTACGTCGTAAGGGTGTTGACCGTAGTATTAATGAATGAAAGAATAAGTATGTGGAGAGAATTAGTTCAAACCTTATTAGCAAGTTTTATAGTAAACCTATATTATTCTATACTTTTCCTCAAGTTGCAGACAAACAGAAATAGGGAAAAAAAATTTAAAAAATTGAAGAGCAAAAAACCAAAGGAGGGCATGGAAGCAACTCTTCTATCAGAGCCAGGTTTTGATCCTGGGAGCTGTCCAGGAAAAAAAATTAAAAAAATTGAAGAGCAAAAAAATAAAGGAGGGCAGGATAGCAACTCTTCTATCAGAGTTAGCTTTCTATCCTAGGACCTGTGAGACCTATGGATTTTTATAAATTTTAAAATTTAAAATCAAATTAACTTCTAACTGTTTTGAGTATTTTGGCGGAACTAATGAAAAGCTTGGATTGAGGGAGGGAAGCATTCTTAGGCTATCATTCATTTTTACATTTATATTATAAAGATATGTTATTGTTGGATCAAAATTTTAAGACTTAATACTAAGGGCTTGAGTACATTAGATTTAACGTTAAATTCCCTCATTTCACATTGTATTATAATTGTATTATACTACTCTTTACCACTCCATAGAACACCAAAAAAAAAAGATTAAAAAAACTGATTAGAGTCCTGCAAAAATACAGTGCCAGGAACTAGTAATGCATACATAAGCCCACGACGAGGAAAAGTGTACAGTGGCTGTTGATGACCAATGTAAATAATAAGATTGGGGTTCTGCATGAGCAAATCTCCAAATTAGTTCACTGTGATGGCCAAATGGAGTGACAACGTACATTAATTCTACGCGCCTCGTATCTTTTTGTCCTTTTTATTTAGATGCATTTCTCTCTTTATATTTTACAATAGCAAAATCATAAATGTTTTACTACAAAGCTATAACACCCCTCTACCCCCGAGAGGCGTCACACTGCCAGGATCTCCCAAGGGAGACCCCTAAACCTGACATAACTAGAAGCTTTTTAGAGATTCAACCTAACTTTAAGTTAGTTAGGGAATCCAGGAACAAAACTGCAAGAGTTCCGCCTATATTTGCAACTTTTGTAAAAGTTCAAAGTTGAACTAAAGGGGGGGTACCTGATGATATTACAACATAATTCAAAAGAAATTAGGAGTTTTCCCACAGGTCACGCACCCGGGGTTGTGGCTTATGTCATTACATAACATTTGTTCAATCATTTACAAAGTTCAAGGCACGGCCTAGAGCCAACTACATATTTACATGACATGTTCTTTCAACCAAAAGAAGAGGACAAGCAACTTGACAAAAAGGCAGCTTCTCAAAAAACTTTATAGGCAACTACTGGCGAGTCTACGTTAGATAGTAAATGCGCTTGTTTAATCATCACCTAGGGAAAAAGGGAAAAAGAATTGGAGTGAGCCATCACATGCTCAGTGAGTGTTCCTCAACTCCTTAAAACCAAAAGAGTTATAGGCAATAATATCAATAATAACCACATATCACGTATTTACATAGTACTATTATTGTATTAAATGGTAGAGAATTTCATTAATTCCTAACAATTATGCTATATGGTATAATATGTAATTTATGTCTTGTCTATCTAATCACTTAGAGAGATACTTAAGCATATGGAGCAAAGATTATGCAAGGAACTTTCTTTCACAGGATATGCACATTTTAAAAAAAATTGCGTCTTTCACAGAATGTATGCCTTAAAAACTTATATGTTCCATGCATTACAAGGATATAGCCATACTTTACATGTCATCCCATTCAAACCATACTTGGAATCTAGCTCATTCATAAGATATGCACAAGAAACTTTCTTTCTTTTTCTCGTAAACACTTTTTCTCATAAACACTTTACTTAGCCTCTTGAGGCTCATATTTTTTTAAAAAAGAATCTCTTTCGTATTGGTCTTCGAATGACCCTTACAAGGTTTTCGAGTCTTATTCGAACTGGCCTCTTATTGGCCCTTAAAATCTTTCTTTTTTCCGAAATACTAAAAGTGGCAAAAATATCAACTGTTTTTCTTACTTATTAGGAAAATACTCTGGGCATAAGATCAACATAATGTGCTGATGGGTGAGATCTGTTCTCAACCCCTAGTCAGAATATCCTCACCCATAATCTCTTGCCCCCGGGATGGCAACATAAATGGACATACACTCTCCTCAAAGTTTTCTAGGGTCTCCCACTACTGGGACTTACTCCCTAGGCTAGGGATTCCCCTGTTCTAGCAGGTTCACTCCCATCTTGCATATGTCCCTAAGCATGTTATCTTAGCCAATTTGAAGTATATGACCATAGTGGCTAATAAGTTTACTGTCTCTTCCAGCGAAATCATTTATTACACAACTCACTCCTTTTTAAAATTTCTTAGGGATTTCCCCGTTCTAACAAGTTCACTCCCAAAATTGTACTCGTATAGTTAAAAATAAGCCATTGTTCGCTAATAGTCATGGCTACTATTATTTTCAACCACGAAAAACCTTCTTTTTCAAAACTCACCCTTACACACGTGATTAAGCTTAATGACATGAAGGGGGATGGGTTCACACATGACACATTCAAATACTTCATAATTCAACTTAGCAGAATAAGCCACACATGGCCTTACAATCCACACGATTACGGTCAATCACAACCTAGACTCCCTTCTCACACAACACCAACCACAAAGAATCTCAAAACTCTCATTAGTTCATCCTCAAGCCATCCAACTACCAACTCAGTTTCAATTTCATATCCATGACATATCATCGTAAAAGTCGTAAAGAAACATGTAATGACAGCGTATGAACTTACCGAGCGAGCAGCACCCATCCAGCAACACATTCCGGCATATATAAATATATATAGTTCATTAACTTAAATAAGGCCCTCAATGGCCTGAAATGCACAACAGGGCATGAAACTAACTTGCATTCATAAATTACAATTAGAGAATAAGCATGCCCATTCTATGTCATTTCCAAAAGCAAATCTAATCACATTAAGGCTTTCGAGTTTAATTTAATTTAACCAAGAACATTGGATCATTTAAAGGTCATTTCAGCATGAATTAACCAATTTAGCATGCATCGATTTAAGGCATTCTTAGTTTAATTCAAAGGCCATTTGCAAGCATGAATCAACTGACTTAACACGCATCAATTCAAGCATTCTTAGTTCTTTTCGAAGTCATTTTCAAGCGTGAATTAGTTAACTTAACGGGCATCAATTCGAAACATTCCTAGGTTAATTCAAAGCCACCTTCAAGCATAAACTAACCAAATTAGCATGCATCGATTCCAAACATTCTTAAGTTAATTCAAAGCCACTTTCAAGTATGAGCTAACTAAATTAGCATGCATCGATTCAAAACATTCTTAGGTTAATTCAAAACCACTTTCAAGCATGAACTAACTAAATTAGCATGCATCAATTCAAAATATTCTTACGTTAATTCAAATCCACTTTCAAGCATGAACTAACTAAGTTAACATGCATCGATTCAAAATTGGCTTACTCACATAATACCCAATTTATTAAACATGGAAACCACAAATTCTGTCAATTTAAAGGGCATATTTTCTATCCAACTAAGGATATTGTTCTGACCTAATTTAAGCAGTATCTCAGGCACCAAAAATTAGTTCAACTCTGGCAGGTGTCGAACTATAGCTATACGTGCATAATCTATGCTAATTTTCGCTGAAATAAAACATGCATAATCAGTCATCATGCTCCCAATCAATCTGACTTATTCTAAACTATCATGCATCATCATTTAAGGGTTAAAACCTTTCAAAATTACTAAATACTTAGGAGAAGAGAAACACTTACTTGGATTCAGCTTAAACCCAACTTAACTAGCACCAATGCATGCCCAAACTGCTGAGATTGAACCCTAACCTGAACACCTTGTCAGAATCAAAACCCTACCTCCTGATTTGAAGGTGTTTGTGTGTGGTTTGGAATCGGATTCGACCCCTCAATTTATAGAGGAGGTCGGTTTGAGGCTTTTGGCCAAATTTCGAACGTGGGTGGCGCCCCAAGGACGACAACAATTGTGGTCAAATGGGTATGATTCGTGGCGATTTGTGGAGGAAAGAGGGTGGTGGAGGTTTTCAGTGGTGTGGGTCGTGCATGGGACCACCGTGGTCCCTCCTTGGCTCTCCGGCGATGCATAGGTGGAAGAGGAAGAAAAAAACAGGCGGTGGTGTCTGCATGAGAAAGAAGAGAGAAGAGGGGCAGCAGTAGGGGTCGAGTAAGGGACCCCGATAACCCCCCTTTTTACTCTTTTTTTTTCTTTTTCCTTTTTTATGTCCATTTACTACAATAGCTAAGTTCCTGATCCCAATTTCATAAATGTTCAGTCTAAACTTGGGTTAAAACGTCCTAAAACTGGCGTCCTAATTAAATTTGGGAACTGATTAAATAAATCGACTAATGATTTTGAAGGCATGAGCTAGTATTAACTCAAAAAGTTTCTAAATGATTAACGATTATGATAATAATAGTAATAACGGTGTCCTTTTTAGTAAAATTAGTTTGTTAAATATGCACACAGATGACTTAATAACCTTGGTGGATAATTAAAACACAGCTTGGCAAACTAAAACAGTGAGTCGACAACAAAAATAAAGTGCAGCCCTTATAAAAGCCCTTTTTGAGTATCTTGTTTTCACTTAACATATATGTTATCACAAATTAAATTAGAAAAAAATGGTATGATCGAACAATAAAAGTATATCAAATCTTATAAATTATGTAAAGTTATGTTTTTATACATAATGCTTCAAATTCACAAAATTACACATATGATATGCCCTTACGAATGGGTTGATTTAGTTAGGGTGTTAGTTTGTATTTTTTGGCATGGTCGATGAATGTTAAAGCTTTACAACACATAATGAGTGGTAATTATTAAAAATTTAGTGATCATAGAACTTAAATCATAGAACGCGTTAACTTGAGTTAAGATAAAGACATTCAAAAGTATCTTGCCACATGACATATATCATTACCCTTTGTAGGAATTTAATCATTTGATCCGAGCAGTAGTTCAATATTAGGATTGCTAATTATGTAGGAAGGTCATAATGTGTCCATAAACAAACAATGCCTTAAACTTCATTAGTTGTCAATTCCTAAATTAAGTGATAAGAAAGATAAAATTCAATATGTATTTTGGGCTTTATTCATTTAAAATCTTCCCAATAAATTATGCATAGCCATCGAGATAATGAATCACTAAGTGTCGAGTTTGAGATTTCATTGATAATATAGACATAATAAATATCATGAAAGATTAACCATGTCGAATTATATAAGAGCATCCCTAGTGCTGAAAATATGTTTCAGGAGAGGGCCATGCTTTCCATCCATTGGCTTTCTAGCCAGCGGAACGAGCAATGTGGAATGCATATTTTGATTTTGCAGTGAAAAAAGAAAATGGCAAAAAGCTGACTTTTCAACTAACAGGGATTTGGCAACTGCTGGTCTGGACTGGCAGAGAGCAATAGCTATATTCCAAACCTTTGTTTTTTCGGCTAAAATTTTAGTTATATATTTATCATGTACTTTTTAAGGTGAAGCTTGTTCTGAATAATAGCATTGTACTCTTTAGTAAGCATCACTGTAGCGTGTTCCTGCAACTTCCCTATGTTGGAAAACATGTCTTTAAGAAACTTGGCATAGGTTGTCATGTCAATGACAACCTTCGAGAAAGGGAAGTTAAATGTGCCGTTTCCTTAGCATCTCCAAGAATCTCCCATACTTCTCATCTATAGCCTTAACAAGCCACTAAGGGTAAGGAACAACGGGCTTGTAGTGATTAACTCGTGTGTAAAGCTGACAAAATGACCTGGCCTGCGAACTCAACCCGAAAGACCTATGACCCGACTTGACTTTAACTGAAACCTAAATCGAAAATTTGAACCTAAACCTAAAATGACCCGACCCAAGCTGACCAGACTGAATTTAGACCCGACCCAATACTTACCCAATCTCTAAAAGTGACCAAACATGAGGCCTCATCAACCCGAAATTATATTGATCCAAATGGATCCACTATTGAACAAGATGGAGAAAAACATCAAAAATTGAACAAAAGAAGCAATTCAATGACTCTTTTATTTTGCATTTTGTGTTTTGATAGTAAAACTTATTTATGTGGGTTTAAAAAGGAAGAATTATAGTTCATGAAGTTGAGAAAGACTTGTAGGCCGAAGGGTCATAGCTTGTAGGCTTTGAAAACAAAGTAATATTGAGAATTAATAACTAACTCGCATTCTATCTAAACTCGAAATGACCTTATTTGAAGCCAATGTGACCCGATAATGTCCAATACTTAAGCGTGATTTGACCGAAATGGGCTAGCCTGAACTCAACTATATCTAATACTTAAGATGACCCATAATGACACGACCCCGACTTGACTGACCCCAATTGTCACCTGTACTTGTGTAGGTACACTCTCCACTAGCTTCAACTTCAACCAATGGCTCTTCAACCTCCATTTCCTCTCTTCTAGGAATCACAATAGAGAGCTCCATCTCTCTAATAACTCCCTCTACCTCACTCTTGTTCTCCATCTCAATAGTTTTGGGTTCTTCAAGTGCTCTCTTTCTCCCCATAGTAATAGCATTTATTTGGCATTTAGGATTTATTTCTAGTTGACCTGGTTGATGTCCTTGAGGTATGAAAAGATTATTCACTTGCTGTGTAATGTGCAGCTATCGGATTCTCCATTATCTTCTGGTGGGTAGACATAGACTCAAATTTAGAAGTCAACTAGTTGACTGACTCACCAAGAGCTTTATTAGTCTTGGTTTAACTTCGGATGAAGCACTCTATAAGACTCTTTAGGTTAGACTATTATTGTGGGGGTTGAGGAGGTGGTACGAGGCTTTATATTAAAATCCTAGGAGTTAAGTTGTATTCGGCGACAAGGGATGATTGTTCCTATAGGATAAATTTGGATAATGTCTCCATCCTAGGTTGTAAGTATTAGAATAGGGTTTGTTTTGGGGGTCATAGGTAAATGTTTTAAAGGGCATTGGCTTGTTCAATTCCTTAATAGGTACCTTGATAATCAGCAACCATGTGACCCTAAATACCACAAGTCTCGCAAATGGCTCCACTTTCATAAGACATGCCCAAGGAAGTCCAAGGATTAGGGGCACCAAGTCTTTCAAACTGTTGTGCAAGTGTGTCCACTTTGCTAGCTAGAACGTTCACTGCATCAGTGTCATATTTGTCACTGCTCTTCTTTGAACTGGCTCTCTCACTAGAACAATGGTAATTGTTGGGGGCCATCTTCCTCCAACAAAGCTTTGCCTACTTATATAGACTTCCTCAAGAGAGTGCCTCCCACTACGGCATTCCCTAAAATCTTCATTGATTCGTCTAGTCCAGTATAGAATGTTTGGATTGTGGGCCAATCGGGAGTGTGATAAGGACTCTACTGCTGAAGATCTTTAAATCTCTCCCAGGCTTCATTTAAAGCTCCCCATGTTATTGGGTAAAGGAAATAATGTCCTTTAGAGAGAATGGGAACAACCTTAGCCTTATAGCAAATGCGGACACCCCGTTGAGTTTGATGGTGTCACATTTTGCAAAGAAATTGCGAAGATGTACATTAGAGTTTTCATGCAATGCCCACCAAATCGGTGCGTCTCTACAAATGTGATTAGAGATAGCCAGAATTCAAAGTTATTTACCTCAAATACTGGTCTTACAATGGATGAAGTGACTATTAATTGAGTTTGAGTTGGCTACATTGACTCTTAGAAGATAACCATTCTGAATGCTTAAGCAACATTAGGGGGGAAAAAAATACATTTGGGATAAGTGAGGAAGTTCATGATATTCCACTTGATTTTAGGGATATATATATACAAATTGGCTGAGGTTTAGGATTTCATAAGAACCTACGGTTCATTGAGATATGTTGCTTCATAAGTGAGAGTTTTTAATGAATACTTTTTAGTGAAGGTAGACAACGAAGTAATTCACTAACTAGGAGGGACTATGTAGTGAGTTAAGCATGAACACTTAGGTAATTGGTAAAGTGGGACAAGAGCTTGAAGTAATGTACCCCCGAAGGTGCCCCCAACCAAGAGGGTTATAAATTGCAAACTCATCCATAAGCTACAACAAAGCATCACTTACCACACTTGAGCCTTAAGGTCGTTTCCTCATGCCTACCTAGGGAAGATTAGTTGATCATGGTGGTGTAGGCCACTCAGTTTGATGGTGTCGACTATTGACATGACTTAATTTAGACCGGACCTAAGACTTACCCGATCTCCAAAAGTGACCCGGCAAGAGGCCACATTAATCCGAAATTATATTGATCCAAATTAATCCATTATTGAACAAGATCGAGAAAAACATAAAAAATTGAACAAAAGGAGCAAATTAATGATACTTTTATTTTGCATTTTGTGTTTTGATAGTAAAACTTATTTAGGTGCATTTAAATAGGAAGAATCATAGTTCATGAAGTTGAGATAGGCTTGTAGGCCGAAGGGTCATAGCTTGTAGGCTTTGAAAACAAAGTAATATTTGACAATAATAACTAACTCGCATTCTACCTAAACCCAAAATGACTTGACCCAAAGTCATTATGACCCGATAAATGTCTAATACTCAAGCGTGATCTGACCCAAACAGGTTAGCCTGAATCCAACTATATCTAATACTTAAGACGACCCATAATGACCCGATTCTGACCTGATTGATACAATTGGCTCATCTGCTTGTGTAGGTACACTCTCTACTAACTCTGACTTTAACCTATGGCTCTTCAACCTCTTTTTCCTCTTCTAGAAATCCCAACATAAAGTTCCTTCTCTCTAATAACTCCCTCTACCTCAATCTTGGTCTCGATCTCAACAATCTTCAAGGTAATGCCTATGCCCTAACTCCCCTTACTTACTCTTTTGAAATGCGTGTGGATGCTTATAAGGTGATTATATGATCTTTTGTGCCAAGGAGACCTTTCACGTAAAACCTGAACTACGACACGTGATTTTATGTATTTCTGAACATATAATATGTGTTGTGGTGGAATATTTTTACTTAAGCAGTTCATGTTTCAAAGTGATTTTACTAAGTTTATATAAGTTTTTGTTGAAATGGGATGGCTTACCGCGAGCCAAATGAACATATTCATAAGATACTAAATCCTAAAGTGAAAGATTAATGCGAGTTTGCAAAAAGATGCCTCCTGAGATTTAGGTGGGCTTACCCTAATACAGAGACATGTTAGTCTCATCGGGTTATTGCATGCGGTTTTCGAGTACGTGCCATTGTAACTGGACGTATGCCAAGATAGGTTTGGTAACCCATGAAGTTGTTAGATGGAAGGCCATGAAACCCCTTGGTAGGGTTGCTCACTAATGAAATTGACTCTGTTTGATTTTGAATAATGTCAACATATGATGTTTAAAGACTGTGATCTGGCCTGGAACCGTTTTCAAACTATTTTTAGTAGGTGTTTTACGATTAAGGGTAGACGTTATTGAGTTTCATTGCATCGTTCGAAATGTTTTGATATCAGGTACCAATATGTTGCATGGGGATGGAATATGTTGCATGGGGATGGGATATAGGTGAGGTCATTTGGAAGATTTCTTTGAGTTAAACCTTTCTTAGTTTAATAAATGTTGGATTTGTAGCGCATTTAACTATTGACTTTAGATTATATCTTGTGCTTATTACATTGAATTCCCTTTTTGCCTTGTATTTCTTAATGAAATACGATAGTGACACCCAAGTATGTTATTCTATTGCATTAAATAGGCTATAGATTAGCATAATAATGAATAAGAATTTTTGAGGCATCATAGGTGATACAAGAGCCGACCCATGACCGTGAACTATGCTAGTGGGGAGGAGAGCTATTGGTAGCCACCTAGTGGAGCAAAGATACTAGACATAGACCGCCAGTCACGAAGACACAGAAGTCAGTAGATTAGTGAAGCACAAAGAGAATGTTGTGCTCTTCAAGTTCGGGTGAATGTAATACCTCAAGTGTTATTTAAAAGGATTTGAAGTGATTACTTATATTACCAAAGGTGCACCTTTGGTGATATGAGTAGCCACTTTAAATCTTTTAAGCCCAACTCGAGGTATTGCAATTACCCCCACTTGTCTAGCACAGTGTCCTTGATGTGCCTCACTGACTGACCGAATTATAAGTCCTCTTGATCGATGCTCTAACCCAATATTTTCACCCCGCTACGTAGCTGTCTGGGCTCTCCTGCCGCTGGAGCAACTCACAGTCGCGGTTTAGGTCTGATGCCATCTATAGCACCCCGATCATTCCTCATACCAGGAATAGTTATAAGAAATGACATCAAGGATTGTTGATTGGTCCAATAAATCGCCAGAAGCCTTTTCGGTGTGCTACATCTTCGCTCACACGTTACTTGGGAAACTTACCAGGAGTAACCATCCTTAGATTTCTCCATAGCAAGTGTGCTTAATTGTGGAGTTCTCAAAACTGGGCTTCCCGAAAAGGAAGGTACACCTTTGGTGATATAAGTAGTCACTTCAAATCTTTTAAGCCAAACTGGGGCATTACACCAGTTGTCTGCGACATTGCATAATCCTGCAACAGCTATTTTGTTCTTCTCCATCCATCGTAGCTTCTTTCTTCTTCCTTCTTGTCCTACTGCTTTGCTTGCGCATAGCTGTTTTGACCTTAGGATCAATGGGGATAAGATTCTAATTCCTTTGACTATGCCTGTGTATAAAAAGTAAAAACTATGCCAAATGTAAGTAGGTCCAAGCAATAATAAAGAAGAATTGAAGATTAAAACAAAAGGTCTAATCTAGAGTATTCTAACTGATTTTGATATTGAAAGAACAAGTTCCTTAGCAACAGAGCCGAAAATTTGTTCAGTCTTAGCAGCAAGCGCACGATGTAGCTGCAGCTAACAACCGGTGGAGTATAGATTGAATCCATAAGGAGCTTGTATCCATATGGAAGTTGTTTTCAACTGCTAAAATTAATTAATTTACTAATCTAGACCAAACAAATCTCAAGACCAAATCAATTACTAAGGCAGGAATAAATAGTCTATATTATGATTTGGAAAAACCAAATGGTTAAGCACTTAGGTTGAAATTAACGGCACAGTCATGCTAGAAAATCATGTGATAACTCTTATCAAATCAACTCAATCTAGCATCTTGAATAGAAATAGTTGACTATTAAGGGCATCTTTTCCTCTTTCAAAGATTGAAGACTAGTCTTAGGACCCAAGTCGCCTATTTTCATAGGAATATGAATCAAAAGTTTACAAGCTAATAACTTTAAATCCCAATTAGAATCTTAACTATTTTTATCTTAAAACCCTAATTATCTGCTAACTCACAGTAGGTAAAGGTTTCGCCTTTGAACATTCCCCTAAACCCTAATCAAGAAACATGAATACTCTCTCAACTAATTCACAAAAAATGTGTTGGTCATAGCAAAGTTCAAGTGATGCAGGCATGAAGTAAACAAGTTCGGGCTCGATTCATGGTTGTCTAGACATAATTAGTGTCAATCCCAGCCCAAGTTGGGAAATTTAGCCATTAATCATGGTAACAATCACAATGCCAATTATAGATTTCCAAAAGATATACATGATAATAGATGACGACGACGACGACAACAACAACAACTCCTTCCAGTGTGGGTCTCGCGTTCACGGGGTCTGAGGAGATCCAGCTGTAGGCAACCTTACCTCTACCGGCATTCCTACCCGTAGAGAGGCTGATTCCAAGAGACCCACGAAAAGAGTTTAGTGAAAATCTTTTGAAGAAGAAAGATTTTGCGAAAACATTTTCTGGGAAAACATTTTATAGAAGAAAGATTCCATAGTAAGGGATGCCCGAGATAGATAAAAGATAAATGCAAGATCAGTTGCTAAAATTGTGAAATAAAAGGACAATATAATGGAGGAAGGCAATATACCTGGACGAGCAGCGGTAAGCAGACGAGAACTCTTCTCGGAAGACAGTGCAACCTGCATACAAACACCACATACGAAAACAACATCTACCAGCACTAAGCCACCGCAACCAAAAGAAAACTACGGGGTCGACTATCTGTGATCTACAATCTTAATCCTATCTCGCCACAACTTCCTATCCTGAGTCATGTCCTCCGTCAAACCGACAATTTCTAAGTCCTCTCTAATAACCTCGTCCAAGCTCTTCTTTGGTCTTCCCCTCCCTTTACGGCCTTCGGGGATGTTGATCCTCTCACATCTCCTCACTTGAGCATCCACGCTCCTACTCTTCACATGACCAAAGCATCGGAGTCTTGATTCTCTCATCTTATCGCCGATGGGAGCTACTTTAACTAAGTCCCTGATTACTCCATTCCTAATTCTGTCTACCTCGTATAACCGCACATCCATCTTATCATCCTCATCTCTACTACTGTCAGCCTTTGAACTTGCATCTTTTCTAGAGGCTAACATTCCGAACCATAAAGAATGGCTGGTCTGACTACCATGCAATAGACTTTGCCTTTCAATCCATGGGGCACCCTCTTATTACACAGCACACCTGAGGTATACTTCCACTTTTGCCAGCCTACTTTAATTCGCTGGTTAATATCTTCGTCAATATCCCCATTCGGCTGAATGATCGAGCCTAGATACTTAAACTTATCAACCTTAGGTATAGGCCTCCCATCAAGGGTAACTTCTTCCCCCGCATCTTTCCTTCCAGTTAATAAACCTCTATTTTACACTCTTTTAGGCATGATTTTCACCTCTCATCTCAGCAGTTTGCGGTATATTTTCCAGAGTTTAGAGGTCGATTATTCATTATTTATCTCAAATCTACCTAAAAGTTATGTTTTTGTATTTACAGGGGTTTAATTTGAATAAATGAGCAAAAAGGACAATATTCAGCAGAAAAGAGCACCAAGGAGGCGACTTTGAGTCACGAAAAAGCGTCACACGGAAGTCCGGGAGAATCGAACACACGCGACAGGGCAAACCACGAAGACCCGACAACCCGAACCGGCCACCACATGGCACGGCCTGACCGTGCCACATGGCACGGTGTGGCCGTGCCACGTGGCACGACCGTGCCACGTGGCCGGTTCAGCAAAATGGTCTGGGCGTTCTCCAGTATTTTGGCACGGTGTGGCCGTGCCTCGGGGCACGACCGTGCCACCCCCGTTCCGCGACGCGACTTAAATTTTCCTTTGGGGCTGTTTTGAGGGACATTCAGTTTTATGTTTCAGTTTTTTTTTTTACGCTTAGTTCTCTCTCAGAATGCTCTCTAGGCGATTCTTAGGTTTAACTTTAGTTTAATTCTTGTTCTTAAGAATTGTTCTTGGATTGAAGATCATTTTCATTCAATTAATTCTAGGTTCTCATTCTTATCTCTTCTCTCTCTTGTCTTCTTGTTTTAGAATTCAATTATCATGACACTTTGGTTGAATGTTGTGATTATTGCGTTTAGTATGATTGTAGGCTAAATCCTCAACTTAGGTTGGGATTAATACCGAGTATGTATGATTGAATTGTAAACTAGCCCAATTCTTGCTCTCCCTTTGTTTTGTAATTGCGAATTCTACTCTGCACGCCACATGCTCGACGAAATGCTCGAAAGAGTACTCGTCCATTTTTATTGAGGTTTAGGGGAGTGTTGAGAGACGAAAACTTTACCTAGTGCGACTTAGTACACAATTAAGGTATTGACATGAAAATAGTCAAGCTTTAATTGGGATTTGAGATTGTAGATCTCGTAATCCTTCAACCTTTAGTCCCATGAAAATAGACGACTTTGGCTCTGGGATTAGTCTTCGACCCTTGAGAGAGGGAGGAGATGGGCTAAATTGACAATCTATCCATTTGTATTACATTCATGGGACTGCTTGATTGGATTAGTAATTAATTCATCTGCGTATTCGTGTTATTAATTCCAAGCTAGGTGCTTTTTATTCTGCTGTTTACTAAAACTCTGAGTTATCACTATCTGTCGTAGTTTAGCTCCCAACCACGACTTGATCACCTAGCTTGAGTTAGTCCAATTAGTTCTAGTAGCTGAAACCAAGTTCCCTGTGGATTCGACCCGTACTTACCAGTTGCTAGCTACAGCTACGCCGTGCACTAGCGGTTAAGTAAAACTGCTAACAAGTTTTTGGCGCCGTTGTCGGGGATCTTGCGCCTTTCAATATTAGAACCGATTAGCGTACTCTAGACTAGGCTTTTTCTTTTTCTTTTTATCCCTTCTTGTTTCCCCCTCCCTCTATCGTGCTTGAAACTGTTTACGCCTTTGGTAGTGTTGGTTTTGTATGCGCAGGCGTAGTCAAAGGGACCAACCACTTGCTCCCTTTGACCCAGAAATCGAAGCCACCGTCAGAAGGCAAAGCGGTGCAAGGAAAAAGGCAACAAGCACAAGTTCTAATGGCTGAGCAGAATCATCGAGTATTGCGAGACTACGCCCTGCCACAAGCCTCGGGCGTCACGTCTTCCATCGTAAGCCCCGCTATCGAGGCTAACAACTTCGAGCTCAGCCCCACGCTGATCACGTTTGTGGAGAGGGAGCAGTTCAGCGGGCACCCCGCGGAGAACCCCAACGTGCACCTTCGCAGATTCCTAGCGAAGTGTGACACCATCAAGTTGAACGGGGTGCCCACTGATGCGATCCGGCTGCGGCTCTTCCCATTCTCACTGCGGGATAGAGCCAGTGACTGGCTTCAGAATGAGGAACCCAACTCGTTCACCACTTGGGAAGTACTCTCTAAGGCGTTCCTCAACAAGTACTTCCCACCTGGCAAGACTGCCAAGCTGAGGACGGACATCACCTCCTTTGCCTAGTAGGATGGTGAGTCATTATATGAGGCATGGGAGAGGTTCAAGGACCTCCAGCGCCAGTGTCCCCACATGGAGTTCCTGACTGGCTCCTAATCCAGACCTTCTACAATGGGTTGGAGCGGTCGGTGAAGATTTCTGTTGATGCTGCAGCAGGAGGTGCTCTTATGGGCAAATCTATCGAAGCGGCAAAGGCGTTGTTGGAAGAGATGGCTTCCAACAACTATCATTGGTCGAGTGAGAGGGCCACTCCCAAGAGGGGCAGTGGCAGGCATGAGATTGACGCTGTGACGCTCCTAGCGAGCAGGGTGGACGCCCTCGCACAGCGCCTGGAGAAAGTGACCACCTCATCAGCTACTTCTGTGGGGCCGTCCATGGGGATCTATGCTGTCTGTGAGGCCTGCGGTGTACAGGGCCACACTGCCGTTGAGTGCTACAATGCTCCCCCTAGCATTGAGCACGTCAACGCCTATCATACCTACACCCAACCTCCTCAAAATAACCCCTACCCTACCTCCTACAATCAGGGTTGGAATAGTCGCCCGAACCCCCTCTATAAAAATCCCAACCCCCATTCCCAGAACTCCATGCAACCACCAGGTTTCCACAACCGAGCTCCCTACACTGTACGCCCTCCACCTCCTGAATCTACATCTCACCTGGAGAGTCTTATGGAGCGCTTCATAGCGACCCAGACTACGACCAATGAGACTCTTAAGGAGTCCATCCATCAGCTGACCTCCAGGGTCGATGCCATGGCCGCCCATTAGAAAACGATGGACACACAGATTGCTCAGATTACCCTACAGGTGAACCACCTGTCTCGACCTCAGGGGCAACTTTCAGGACAGACCGAGGTCAACCCCCGCCGTCAAGTCCACGCTATATCTACTGTGGGCAAGGGGTTAGAGGAGAGCCCAGTAATGGTTCTCCAGGAGGTGGTTTCGGTTCCTGATTCTGCCGGAACCAAGGGAAGGGAGAAGAATGAGGATCTGAGCCCTGTTGAGGAGGCCCGCCCTCCACCTACTGCTCGCCCTTACCACCCTCGCGTGCCTTACCCTCAGTGATTGGCATGGTCCGAGCTATGTCAGCTTGAGCCTAGATTCGAGCGTTTCTTGGAAATCTTATGCCGAATCTATGCCAGTAGCCCCTTCCTGGAAGCTCTCAAGAGTGCCCCTGCACAATTTCAATTTTTGCGAGAGCTCCTATCCAAGAAAGGCACATTTAGGGAAGCTTTTGTAGCTTCCGTTGGCGGATCCTGCAGCGCGCTCTTGCAAAGGCGGTCGCCATCCAAGCTGCAGGATCCCGGCAGTTTCGCCATTCCATGCTGCATAGGGGATGTGCAGATTGAGAGAGCCCTCTATGATCTGGGCGCCAGTGTGAGCATCATATCGCTCTCTCTCTGCAAGAAGCTGCAATTATGGGACCCCACACCCACCAGCATTATTATTCAGCTTGCAGGCTGCTCCATCCGGGGGCCTGTGGGCATTCTAGAGGATGTCCCAATCCAGGTAGGCAAGTTCCTGGTCCCTTGCAATTTCGCCGTCCTTGATATGAACGATGACTATCCACCCCCCTTCCTCCTAGGTCACCCATTCCTCGCGACCGCAGGGGCGGTGATCGACGTGCAAACGGGCACCCTATCCTTCACCGTGTGTGGGGAGCGGATGGATTTCTATTTTCCACCACCCACTTCATCTCCCGCCCCTGGTGCGCACTCTGCGCTTGCGGCCCCTACTGTCTCCACTCCTCCAGCTGTCGTGAGAGTGGAACTTCATGACTGGGGTGGCGGATCCCATCTGCAGCCGCCTGCTCTGCCTCCCCTATCTCCACCGCCTACTACTGCTACTGGCGGACCTCCTCAGGCGACACTGATGCCTGACTTTCGCCATGGGGAAGTGCTGGCTCACTCGTCATTTCCTTCTTCCATCCCCACACCTCCCTACATCACGCGAGCATCATATTCCTGAGGTAACGGTCAAGCTTAGGACCTAAAACAAGCGCTTCTTGGGAGGCAACCCAAGGTATTTATTGCTTTCGGAAAAAAACAAAACAAAAAAAAACCAAAAAAAAAAAAAAGCGAGTGTGTGTGTCTGTCTCCCACCCTTTCCCCCCCTTTCCCTACCCTTGTTTCTTTTCTGCGTCCTTTTCATTGAGGACAATGAAAATCTCATGCATGGGGGAGTGTGAGCTCGTCGCTTTCTGGTAACATTGTGGGGGTAGGTAATTGATATCACTTGCATTTGCATCATTCAGATAGGATTTCATGTCATGCACTTTGTTGTTTTTGCCTTTTTATTTTTATTCGAGCATATAGTTTAGAGCTTGTAGAATCAAGTTTTGCATAACAAAAGGAGTAATGATCGAGTCGGGCGTTCGTAAGCTTTCCAGGTACTATCTCTTACCCTTCTCTTCATCATCCTTTATATCTTTATTGCTTTCTCAGCTAGTTTTATTGCTTTGAAAAAAAAAACAAAAAAAAAAATACGGTTTGCGAAAACCCCTCTTGTGATGAGATTGAAAGGGGTGATGATTGATCGATCATGTTTGGTTGTGTGTTGAGGTGTGACTTGTCTTGTTGTGCGTTTTTTTTTTTTTTGCAAATTGGTTTGTTTTTATCATTCGTTATCTCTTTGCCATGTGTTGCATGATAACTACCCCTGATATTCATATGGTTTGACCTGATTGAACTTGACAAATGGGACATACTCTAGAGTAAGTCACTTGACTGTGGTAGGTCTACCTGTGAGATTTTGAGCCTAACGACTATTCATTACATATAGTCTCCATTTCCTTTCATGTGTGACTCCTCCATGATGCATCTCTAGAACTTGGTCTTGTTCTCCTTGAAACTGCATTTACCAATTGCATGTGTCGACATGATTGAGGCGATCTTTGTTCATGTAGCCACATTAGCCAGAAAGCCACCCGTTGTTGCATGCTATCCCTTTGCTAGCCCTTTGAGCCTTTCCCCCGGTCATTGTTGTTGCACCACATTAATTACACACTTGACCTGTGCATACTTCCTTCATCCTTATCAAGGTCTAGTGGGGCGACACTTCCATAATGTAGTTGGGCATGTTTAGGGCAATTAACTATCACTTCGGGTATAATATCAGTGGCTCATTTGGGGAAATTGCGAATTAGTTTTTGTTCCTCCAACGCTATCCATATGCGTCCGTTTTTGCTTCTCAATGAAAAAAAAAAAGAAAAAAAAGAAGAGAAGAAAACAATGAGCAGTTGCAAATAAAATGGTTAGCATGGAAACTTTTCGCGGTAAGCTTGTTTGGTCCCCTCTTAGAGGTTTTTGCGAGCTTTGCGACTCGATTCGCAAGTATGGTGTGAAGTTGTGTCCTTAATGTTGAATTGTGGAAGTGTTCTTGCTCCCTAGTCTTTGACCAATAGCTCCATTTTCCCAAATTATTCCACTTCTCACCCCTGACCTTAGCCCCACTTCATCCCTATTGCAAGTCCTCATGATTAACATATTGCATATTGCATTCTCGTGGTAGAGAGCAGAGAACATTACCCAGCATATGGTAGTTTGACTGATTGGTTAGAGTAATTGAGCGTACCCTTATTACACATTTCAAACACATTGAGAGGAGTGCTCCACTTTGCCCTAAAAGTGAGGTCCTACTAGTATTACTTGCTCACCGTTTGTTGAGGAAAGTTATGTCCTACCATGCATTTCAATATTGGGGCGTTTGGTGTGTTTCATTTGGATAAAGTGATTTATGGATGACATTGCATACGTTTTATTGAAACTACTTTTCACACCTTGACTTGGCTACCTTTGATGCATAATCCCGCATGATTTATTAACTTATCACCCTTTCATTGAAGAGGGTATGCTTTGAGGTCCACCATCCCCCCCGATCTTTCATAGCATAGCCTTGCTTGGGGACAAGCAAGCGATAAGCATGGGGGAGTTGATAAACCTCTATTTTACACTCTTTTAGGCATGATTTTCACCTCTCATCTCAGCAGTTTCCGGTATATTTTCGAGAGTTTAGAGGTCGATTATTCATTATTTATCTCAAATCTACCTAAAAGTTGTGTTTTTGTATTTATAGGGGTTTAATTTGAATAAATGAGCAAAAAGGACAATATTCAGCAGAAAGGAGCGCCAAGAAAGCGACTTTGAGTCACGAAAAAGCGTCACACGAAAGTCCCGGAGAATCGAACACACGCGACAGGGCAAACCACGAAGACCCGACAACCCGAATCGGCCGCCACATGGCACGGCCTGACTATGCCATGTGGCACGACCGTGCCACGTGGCCGGTTCAGCAAAATGGTCTGGGCGTTCTCCAGTATTTTGGCACGGTGTGGCCGTGCCTCGGGGCACGACCGTGCCACCCCCGTTCCGCGACGCGACTTAAATTTTCCTTCGGGGCTGTTTTGAGGGACATTCAGTTTTATGTTTTAGTTTTTTTTTTTTTTACGCTTAGTTCTCTCTTAGAATGCTCTCTAGGCGATTCTTAGGTTTAACTTTAGTTTAATTCTTGTTCTTGAGAATTGTTCTTGGATTGAAGATCATTTTCATTCAATTAATTCCAGGTTCTCGTTCTTATCTCTTCTCTCTCTTGTCTTCTTGTTTTAGAATTCAATTATCATGACACTTTGGTTGAATGTTTCGATTATTGCGTTTAGTATGATTGTAGGCTAAATCCCCAACTTAGGTTGGGATTAATGTCGAGTATGTATGATTGAATTGTAAACTAGCCCAATTCTTGCTCCCCTTTTGTTTTGTAATTGCGAATTCTACTCTGCACGCCACATGCTCGACGAAATGCTCGAAAGAGTATTCGTCCATTTTTATTGGGGTTTAAGGGAGCGTTGAGAGATGAAACCTTTACCTAGTGCGACTTAGTACACAATTAAGGTATTGACAGGAAAATAGTCAAGCTTTAATTGGGATTTGAGATTGTAGATCTCGTAATCCTTCAACCTTTAGTCCCATGAAAATAGACGACTTTGGCTCTAGGATTAGTCTTCGACCCTTGAGAGAGGGAGGGGATGGGCTAAATTGACAATCTATCCATTCGTATTACATTCATGGGACTGCTTGATTGGGTTAGTAATTAATTCATCTGCGTATTCGTGTTATTAATTCCAACCTAGGTGCTTTTTATTCTGCTGTTTACTAAAACCCTGAGTTATCACTATCTCTCGTAGTTTATCTTCCAACCACGACTTGATTGCCTAGCTTGAGTTAGTCCAATTAGTTCTAGTAGTTGAAACCAAGTTCCCTGTGGATTCGACTCGTACTTGTCGGTTGCTAGCTACAGCTACGCCGTGCACTTGCGGTTAAGTAAAACTGCTAACACACTGAAACAACAATGAAGGTACTCCGTCTTCGATCTACTCACTCTAAAACCTGTAGATTCCAGAGTGTGCCTCCAACGCTCCAACTTGTCATTAATTCCTTGTCTAGTCTCATCAATAAGAATAATGTCATCTGTAAAAAGCATACTCCAAGGTAACTCATCCTGAATCCCTCTCGTAAGTTGATCCATAACTAGAGTGAAAAGAAAAGAGCTCAAGGCGGAACCCTGGTGCAGGCCCATGCCAATGAAGAAGTCATTAGTGACCCCTCCTGGCATCCTAACACTCGTTCTACCTCCCTCGTACATATCCTTAATAACTCGAATATACAAGGGTAGTAATCCTTTCTCCTCCATGCATCTCCATAAAACTTCATGCACTCTATCGTAAGCTTTCTCTAGGTTAATGAACGCCATGTGAAGATCCACTTTTCTATCTCCATACAAATTCATGAGTTTTCTAAGGAAGTAAATCGCCTCTATGGTCGACCTGCCTGGCATAAAATCAAATTGATTCTCTGAAATAGAAACATCCTTCCCCAACTTCCTCTCAATCACCCTTTTCCATAACTTCATAGTGTGACTGAGCAACTTTATACCCCTAAAATTATTACAATCCTGAATATCAAATTAAACAGGACATAACAAGAGAAAGATCAAAGAATAAACTTGGAAATTGATTGATTAGTAGTGCGCCAATTTCTCAAATTAGAAGCACATCTTCAATTCCAAGTAGTACTAGCCCAAAGAGCGATAATATCTGAAAAACTCTGCATATAAAAGCGAAAAACTAAGTTTTCTCACAAGTCCCATAACATAACGCTTAAATAAAAACTAAGTTGACCGAAATACAAGGATACATGGGCATGCATCTACAAAGTCTCCATATGCACAGTCGTGCATCTCTTCAAGATTTTAGCCGTCATAGTAATCTTGTATGACCATGCACATATGCACGACTAGCCGTGCAATACTTAGTTCATTTCTTGGCTCTTTGACTTCTCTGCCGACCCCTCGAACGTCTTTCTTAGCTGAAATATTGCTCGTTGGTCATCTCTAAGCCTTTGGCTGTAAATTTCTCAAATTAGGACTAAGATCCCTGCAAAAAATGAAATTAATCCAAATAAGATGATTGTGAGCCAAGATGAGCAAATACGATCAAATTCCTGATTGAACCACGAAAATGTGTAAAGAAGATTGGTTAAATGGAGGGACTAAAAGGTTTATCAAGTCACCTTGACCACTTTTAAAGGAATAGATCAATCCAAAACGTTGGTTAATCATAACAATGAGGTCAAGAACCCTTATAATAATAATATATTCAAATTGCAATTTTTTTTTTTTTCATTCAAAAAATTCAAGAATACAGCCATAGGACTTGAATTTAAGACCCTAAACATATGACTTTGAATGTAGCACTTTGAGCATAGGGTTTTGAAAGTAAGACTTTGAGTGCATTACTTTGAGGGAGTCTTCACATTTAAATGAAGAAACAGAGCAAACCACCCAAAAAAAAAAAGGGACATAGGCTATAACTGTAGCCATTTGATCACTTATCTTCTTCGAAGTAAATCAATTGTTGGATTAACATTAGCACTTAATTATAACAAAAATTTTTAAGAAAATTTAGTCAAGATGACACAAGACAATAAAAGTTAAGATCCTCATATCGATTCAGATAAGCGATGTTTGATTTATTTAAGTTAAGAGCGGACACGATCAAATTAAAGTCACTCATCACTTCAATTTTATTACAACATTGTCCAAGTCAAATTAATTATAGTATAATATCCAGCCATCCAATGTTGAATGGGTGATTTTGTCCTGCTGATTATAGCTGGTTTTGAAATAAAAGATATGCGTGTTGACAGGTCACGTAGCATGAGAATTGTATTGTTTTTGGAAATCCTTGCATATAGGAGTTTGACTCGGCAAGTAGTTCTAAGTGTTTGGGAATTGTATTTAGTTTTTCATATTGCACATGCACGTATATATTTAGGGGTCACGAACCTTGTATGAGAGACGGGCAATCAAGCATAATAAACACAAGGGGTTAAACCTAAATTCTCTCAGATTAGTTTTTCTCATGGTATCAGAGCATCAGGTTTTATTGCAGTCACAATGAGCGATGAAGAGTCTAAGGCTAAAAACAAGGTACCTCCGTTCACAATTTTGACGGACTCACCTTATTATCTTCATCCCTCTGAGGGACCAGGAGCCTCAATTACCTCAGTTCTGTTCAATGGCAATAATTTCGAGTTTTGGAGAAAAGCGGTTCGAGCCGCTCTGAATGCCAAAAATAAATTAAAATTCATTGATGGAAGAATAATCAAACCAACAAAAGAAGGAGATGAATTGGACGCCTTGGATAGGGTAAACTCCATGCTGTGTTCATGGATTCTCAATTCCATCAACCCTAAACTACACTCGACTTTGGCTTACACCGACACGGCAAAGGAGTTGTGGGACGATCTTGAAAAGAGATATTCCACTCCTAATACGCCTAGGATTTATCAACTAAAAGACGATATTGCGTCTTGTAAGCAAGGAGGGCTAGATATTGCCGAATTTTACTCAAAGCTCCGAAATATGTGCAATGAGCTAGCTAACTACGTCAAGATGCCAAAGTGCTCCTGCGGAAAATGCACCTGCGACATCGGGGGGCAAGTGACCAGACTAATGGACGAGGAGAGAACCCATCAATTTTTGATGGGATTGAATGATGATAAATATTCGGCTATTCGTGGACAAATCCTTGCTATGGAGCCTCTCCCGAGTCTAGAAAGGATATTCAATATCGTTCGATAGGAGGATCAACATAAGCAGATTGTGTTAGGGCGGGAGCACAAGGAAGATGCAGCCATGTTTGCCGTTCAAACTAGGCAAGGTGGAAGAGGAGTATTACAGGCGGAGAAGCCAATTTATTCACACTGCAGAAAAGTCGGGCATGAAGCAAGTGCCTGCTGGGAGCTAGTCGGGTATCCTCCCGGCTAGAACAGCCGAGGGAGGGGTCGTGGAGCTCGCGCGCCTCGAGGAGGAAGAGGAGCTCGCATGATTGATCGTGGGCGAGCGTACGGTGAAAGACGAGTAGGAGCCGCAGTTGCTGCTGTCTCGGTCAATGAATCTGCAACAGAAGATATTTCCATTGGCGCCGTGGACCGTGGGCAGAAGCCTGTCACGCAAGTCGTTCCAGGACTGACATCAGACCAAATCCAGCGTCTTCTCAGCCTGATCGAGGTTCCTAAGGATGGTAAAACATTGACAGGTAACTTTATCCTTGAGTCTCCTTGGTTGATCGACAGTGGTGCCTCCACGCATATGACCGAAGACGAGCACCTACTCGAGCGTACAGCAAACATCCCCTTGGTTGTTGTAGACCTTCCAAACGGGGCCAAAACGGTTGCTACGAAGCAAGGGACATTCCTGCTGGGAAAGAACTTGGTGTTAAAACACACACTGCTTGTCCCTTCTTTACGTTGTAACCTCTTGTCGGTTTCTCGCATTTGTAAAGATCTGAATTGTACAGTGTTATTTGATGAGAATACTTGTATTTTGCAGGACCGTACTACGAGGATTCCGATTGGTATGGGTAAGCAAAGACACGGGGTTTACTACTTCCAGGGCACCCAAGAGAAGGAAGAACGTGTATGTACGGCAATGGCTCGGTAACTCTAGCATTACCGAATGGGACATCCCTCCAAAAGGGCTATGCCTACCACTTTGAGATTCTCTAGTAGTGATCAAGATTTTGATAAGTATTGTGAAACTTGTATGCGTGCCAAACAAACTCGCATTAAATTTGCATTAAGTCATGATCGAGTTAAAAATTTGTTTGAATTAATTCACTGTGATATTTGGGGACCATATAAAATTTCCTTTTCTTGTGGTGCACACTATTTTCTTACTATCGTTGATGATTTTAGTAGGAGTGTATGGGTATATTTGATGAGAGAAAAAAGTGAGGTTGAGAAATATGTCAGAATCTTTATTACCATGATTAAAACCCAGTTTGCTCAGGATGTTAAGGTTGTCCGAACTGATAATGGGTGTAAATTCAAAACCGGTTCAATAAGGGATTTGTATGCCCAATATGGGATAATTCACCAGACAAGTTGTGTTGAGACACCACAGCAGAATGGCCGAGTAGAAAGAAAACATCGGCATCTGTTAAATGTGGCACGCGCACTTAAGTTTCACGCAAGACTACCTATATTTTTTTGGGGAGAATGTGTATTAACCGCGGCCTACCTAATTAATCGGACTCCGAGTCAGTTATTAGGAGGCAAAACTCCATATGAGCTGCTATTTAACAAGGCACCACAATATGATCACATACGGGTTTTTGGGTGTCTATGCTTTGCTCGGAACAAAGTTGGGGATAAATTCGCCTCCTGCAGTCGGAAGTGCATCTTTGTTGGATACCCTTTCGGCAAGAAGGGATGGAAATTGTATGATCTTGAAGAGAGTAAATTTCTCGACAGTCGGGATGTGATCTTTTGTGAAAAAGTGTTTCCTTTTGCTGGCCAATCTTTACCTCAATCTCAAGATGATTATTCAGCCCCTAAGCCTGGTACTATGTGGCTAGATGATGAAGAGGAAAGGGGGAGTTCGCCTGATCGAGATGATGCCCAGCAAGACACCCCGACTCAGTCAGCAGGAGGTACGGCTGACCCACAGCAGTGCGTTGAGCATGGTGACCTTGACCACAATACCGTGTCTGCGCCAAGTCGTGTTCCTACACCCGAGCCAAGTGTTCCTACTCAACGAGCAAGGCGTCCACCGGCTAAGTTGGATGATTATGTTTGCTACAGTGCCCACATCAAAAACCCCGTTGTCAATGCTGCCTCGTCCCATAAGAAACCTCCTGGTACGTGTTATCCTTTGCATAATTATATTACTTGCACAAAATTTTCTCCTTCCCATCAATAGGTTTTGGCAGCTCTTATGAAGGAGGATGAGCCCCGCACTTACTTTGGAGCCGTGAAGTACAGTCACTGGCGCCAAGCCATGCGCGAGGAAATCGCTGCACTTGAGGGCAATGGTACTTGGGAGGTAGTGAAGCTTCCCCCAGGCAAGAGAGCCTTAGGGTGTAAATGGGTTTACTGTGTGAAATATAACTCCGACGGTACCGTTCATCGCTATAAGGCACGTTTGGTGATACGAGGGGATCACCAGGAGGAAGGAATTGACTACACTGAGACATTTGCCCCAGTGGCCCGAATGACGAGTGTTCGATGTTTCCTCTCTGTCGCCGTAGCAAAGGGTTGGGCATTACACCAGTTGGACGTCAACAATGCTTTTCTTCACGACGATCTACACGAGGAAGTATACATGACAATGCCTCCTGGGTTCAAGGCCTCCAACTCTGGCGGAGTTTGCAAGTTGAAAAAGTCGTTATATGGGTTGAAACAAGTCCCACGGCAATGGTTTGCCAAGTTGTCAGCCAAGCTTTGTGAATACGGATTCATAAAATCCTACGCCGACTACTCGTTGTTTACTTATCGAAAAGGAGATATGTTTTTGGGCCTTCTTGTTTACGTGGACGACATCATCCTTGCATCCAACAGCACTGAGGCGTGTCAAGCTTTCAAAGTATATTTAAATGGGTGCTTCCGCATTAAAGATTTGGGACCTCTTAAGTATTTTCTTGGGATCGAAGTAGCTACAGGACCACAAGGGCTATTCTTGAGTCAACGGAAGTATGCCCTGGAAATTATTGATGAATGTGGACTATTGGCCGCAAAGCCTGCAACATTTCCTATGGAGCAAAATCATCGGCTCGCCCTGACCGACAGCCGTACATTGCGTGATCTGGGACCGTATCGACGATTGATCGGGCGCCTCATCTATCTTACCATCACGCATCCTGATCTCACTTATGCAGTTCATATTTTGTCCCAGTTTATGCAGGAGCCAAGAGAGGCACACATGGAGGCAGCTCGGCGAGTGGTTCGATATATTAAAGGTACTCCCGGGCAAGGGATCCATTTGCGTCGTGAATGTAGCATGCAACTTGTGGGTTTTTGTGACTCGGATTGGGGTGCTTGCCCGCTTTCTCGCAAGTCATTTACTGGTTACTTTATAAAATTCGGGGATTCTCCCATTTCCTGGAAAACCAAGAAACAAACCACCGTAGCACGATCAACCGTAGAGGCGGAATATCGATCTCTTGCAGACGCTACAAGTGAACTCGTATGGCTTCGCTCGTTCCTTACCACCTTGGGTGTCCCTTTGGACCGACCTATTCGCTTATTTTGTGACAATCAGGCAGCCCTCCATATCGCACATAATCCGGTTTTTCACGAGCGCACCAAGCACATCGAGCTTGACTGTCACTTCGTTCGCGAAAAGATCGAGGCTGGACTTTTGGCATTGTGCAAGATCTCCACTCACCAACAGCCAGCCGATCTCCTTACGAAGGCTCTTGGTCGGGATCATTTCCACTTTCTCAAATCCAAGTTGGGCATTCTCGATTTACATGCTCCAACTTGAGGGGGAGTGTTGACGGGTCACGTAGCATGAGAATTGTATTGTTTTTGGAAATCCTTGCATATAGGAGTTTGACTCGGCAAGTAGTTCTAAGTGTTTGGGAATTGTATTTAGTTTTGCATATTGCACATGCACGTATATATATAGGGGTCGCGAACCTTGTATGAGAGACGGGCAATCAAGCATAATAAACACAAGGGGTTAAACCTCAATTCTCTCAGATTAGTTTTTCTCACGTGTGAGTAGCCTGTACTGTCTATAAAACGTAGCGCATCGTTCACTTCTGTCATCATGTCCACAAAATAAAAACTGATCGAGTAGAGTAAGAGAAGACAAAGCCAAAGAAAAGCAACCAAGTAATATGGCAAAAGTTGCTAAACTCGTAGGCATCCTTGCCATCTACCTTTTTGTCGTGCTTCTTGTTGCAAGCCAAGGCATGTTCGCCTTAATCCTTTTCCCTATTTTCTTCTTCTATAACAAAAAATTTCCTTACAGTCCAAGGGAACAAGAAGATGCACTGCCTGATTACCTGAATTATCGTATCATTTAATTTTGCGACTTTTTAAATCTTATTAACAGTTAAAAAATGGAAAGAGACGAGTATGATGGTTTTTTAATATTTGCTCAACTTGTAACTATAGTTATTGCCAGTAGTGTACGTACACCCCATTTCATAATGCTACTAATAATTAGAGAATAACTATGCGTCGAAGCATAATCATCACGTGTTTTTTAGCATTAACGCAAGTACACGTCATTTATGCAGGTCCAATGCTGGCAAAAGCACAATGCAAACCGAATGGAGCAAGTTGCACTGAGAATAGCTATCCATGGTGTTGCTCGGGTTTTTGTTACCGCCAAGTTGGCTGGAAGACCGGTTATTGTAAGAATAGGTCATAGGATGCCGTCATGGAACAAGTTGGTTAAGTATGAAGCTGCTACAAAGTGAGTCTGATGTCGTTGATTATGTGACTCGAGTCGTCTATGAAGTTGCTATTGTTATTACAGTCATGTTGTTGTCATTGAGTACTAAGTTGGCCTTTGCTATTTGTATCATGTGTCCTCGCCAAAGTCACCATTATGTATCCTGCTTTTACGTAAGTTTATGCCACCTTCAAGGTGGAAATGTACTATTGTACTTATTTGGAGTCTAATAAATAGCAGCTTCGCTTCTTTAGTGTCACCATAATCTATTGTGTATTTGTGTCAGCTATACCATCGTTCTCATCGGTAATTTTCAATTATCATTGATATAATTGTAGGGTAAGAGCTAGAAAATTTTATTAGGGGGTGATTGAGATAATATGGTTGATGGTGCATCATTGTTATCTATATTAATAAAACTATTTTATTTTAAAAAAAACAAACTTCCCTATTAGTGCACAAAAATCCATCCTTACATCTATTGCCGAAGCTTAATATTTTTACAGATGTGTTGTTTATCTCTAGTATTGTCTTTCTGATGTACACAGTACACATCAATTTTATCAAATCTTGAGCATCTAATTTCACTTTTAACATCGGCAGGAAAAATTTTTGAGTTGCACTTTAATATATAATAGGTAGAGGTGAGCAGTTCCGGATACTCACCCAAATAATTGGGAACCGTAAGTGTTTCTAACCTGCCAAACCTTTTCCAAACGTTTGGGAACCAAAACCTGAGGTCCCAATTCCGATTCTAGGGTACCTGCATATCTAATGTTAAAATTTTTGCACGTAATAAATTAATTTTTTTAGTTATTTTGAGTGGAAAAGGAGTGTTTGATCGTTTCCTACATTTATCTTGTATCTTTACACAAAAAAGGAAGTTAAATTATCAAGTTTCTATTTTTTTTAATGTTAGTTAATTAAAAAATATAATGATTAGTTCTTCAATTACTAATAGAAAAATAATTGATTTTTCATTAAGTTCATTATTTAAAGAGTCATTTTTGGACGAAAAAATCAAATAGAAAAATAACAGAGAAACAAAAGAAATTGTAGTAAAAAATTAAAAAATTATTCATTTCGCCTCCCTAAATCGCTTCCAGGTTGAACCGATTGGACTGGTTCCTTTTTTTTAGGAATTGAAACCATTTAACCGATTCTGAACAAGTTTCAGGTATCTGAAAATCTTATTCACTCGTATAAATGGGTACTATATTAAAAGAACAAGGAAAAAATAATACTAATAAGCCTTTAGCAAGAATTAAACTTGGGCTGCTGGGGGGCAATGGGCTTGCACATGGAAACCAACCACTGGGCGCCAGAGCGCCACCCCCGCCCCCCTCCAGAAATAAAAACAGCCACGTAACTCTAGACGTTAGGTTCCATAATGGAAATAAAATACACGACAGAGATGGTTTGAATTGTTCTGTTTTTTTTTAAAAAAAAAAAAAGAAAGCTAGGGGGGAATATGAATATCAGACCAAATTTGCCTGTAATTTTGTGCTCTGGTTGCTGATTATGGAAAATGATGTACAGTAGATGTTATAGCTTCAAACAAGTTGAATAACAAACATTATGATTAATGCCCAAGAGATGAGGATGACTCAGATGCAAATGTGATTGACAGAGGAGATGTATTCTTGGCTAAAAGTGCCCAAGAGAGTGTTGATGACTTTATTGAGGGTCAAAATTCTCGGGTGTTGGATTCAGCTGCATCCGTGCATATTTGTAAGGACAAGAGCTCCTTTGACACCTTGCACTCACATGGTAATTATGGTTATATCACTGTAGGTAACAATAAGAAATTGAAAGTTGAAGGCATTGGAAGTGTACACTTAAAACTCCAAAATAATGTAGTGAGAAAATTTCATAATGTGAAGCATGTGCCTAGTGCTATTGTCAACTTAATTTCATTGGGAGAGTTGACGTTACAGGGGTACAAATATGTTGGAGTTCGTAAATGGTGCAAAGTGTATAAAGATAATCAACCGATTCTCCAAGGGGAGAAAGACAAGAAAAATATCTGTCGCTTAATTGGTTTTTGAGTGTTGGGAACTACCAATGATAGTAAGTGGTTTGAGAAGAGAAAACGAGTTCAATTTTTGAATGTGATTGAAGTATTTCGAAATGAGTCCAAGACTTTGGTGGTGCCCCCCCCCAAAACAAGGTTGAGGGAACTGGCCCGGTAATCGAATCGGTCGGCAGAGTGGGTCGATAGTTCAACCAGTCGGACCGTTTGGATCGGAGTTGGACCCGTTGACCCGGTTTACCATCAAATCGGGTTAGACCGGTACAACCCGGTGAGCCTGAAAAAATTTTTTTTACATATATTTGTTATATGTTTTCTTTTCAAGTTTTACTACATCGTTTTATACAATACAATCTTACGACGTAAACATCAAGTTGAATATTTAAGGCTCACCAATTTGACTCATCAACTAAAATAATACTTATGGAGTGCACCAATAAACATATTTAATTAATTTTACTCTTTTATTTTGTATTATTATTTACGTGAATAAGTTATCCAAAGTAATTTCTAAGAACTTGAGTAATAAATTTATGATAACAAAATCAAAATAATAATAATTATAATTGCAATAAGATATAAAAAATATAATCTATTGAAATCACATTCTTTCCACAAACCAAAAAACTAGAATTGTCATTTATTTGTACTTGGAACTTGATATTGCACATTCCCCAAATAATAAGTTAGTTTAATACCCCCCTCTCCCCTCCTTGAAAATAGGAATACTTGGTCTTTGCAATCCCCCGCCCCTCCCTCTCTCTCTCTCGGTCTTTGCAATACTCCCCTCCTCCGCACTCCGCAGACCTCTCCATTTGTTCCTCATGTACCTCACAAAGAAGGAGCTTGGTCTTTGCAATGGCAGGGACTCACTTTCTATGTACAATCCTCTCTCTCTCTCTCTCTCTCTCAATAATCATTTGTTCATGACCTTTGTAAACTATGGATTTGAATATTCAAGCCACGACTGCTTCTGTCAGAAAGAGACCTTGCTGGGTTTGACTCGGCTTTATTCTTCTCCTGTTGCTCTGCAGTCGGTGCCGTCAAGTCTAACACTGATTATCATATATCAAAGCACGCCCCAAAAAAAAAAAAAAGTTTAGCGGCCTCACGTCAGTCCCTGCTTGTTGCTCTTCTCCTTTCTCCATCATATATCAAAGCAGGCCAAAAAAAAAAAAAGGGAAAATCCGGTCAAACCCGGTTGGACCGGGTCAACCAGGTTTGACCGGGTTTTCCCGGTTTGACCTGCAAACCGGATTTGCACACTTTCCGGACCGGTTGACCAACCGGTTCCCGGTCGAACCGGTTGAACCGGCCGGTCCGGTCCGGTTTTCTAAACACTGCCCCAAATAGTTGGGAAGGGGAAAATTTGCTTGGTGTTTCCTCTAATTTGGTGGACACCAAGAATAATGATCATTTTAATTGAAAAAAAAAAAAGAATTGAAGAAAGAGGGATAGACTTGTAGGGATGGAGCAAGACTTTAAGACAATAACAAAATCAAGATTTTGTTAGTAAAATCTTGAATTTGTGGAGCTTTCATTAATGAGGTGTAAAAAAATGAAGGTAAATGGTAAACTACTAGTATAGCATAGATGGCTACATGTTGACCATTGTGAACACATGAATGAAATAAGCTTCTACAAATAGCTTGTAAATTCTCAAGATGCAAGCAAGCAAGATTGAGCAAGCTCAAAATAACTAGGAGGGAGTAAGAGCTTGTAGTGAGGTGTGTACAAATCCAAGAAGTGTGTGGGAGTGTACCAAAAATATACTATTGATGAGTTGATTAACTAGTGTGGTGTAATTAATTCTTTAGGTGAGAGAGTGAGAGAGTTTGTAACTTTTCCTTTCAAAAGTTGCATTGCATTGTTATAATATTATCATAGTAGATATTATCCTACTCAAATTAGAATCGTGGACGTAGGTATATTTTTTTTATGTTAGTTGATTAAAAATATAAGGGAAATGGGTAGAGGTGAGTGATTCCGGATACCTACCAAATAATTGGGAACCGTAAGTGTTTGTAACCAGCCAAACCTATTCCCAACGTTTAGGAACCAAAACCTGAGGTACCAATTCCGATTATAGGGTACCTGCCATATTTAATGTTGAAATTTTACAAGTAATAAATTATTTTTTTTAATTTATTTGGAGTGGAAGAGGGGTGTTTGATCGTTTCCCACATTCATCTTGTATCTTTAAACAAAGAAGGAAATTAAATAATCAAGTTTCTATTTTTTTATGTTAGTTAATTAAAAAAATATAATGATTCGTTCTTCAATTACTAGTAGAAAAATAATTGATTTTGCATTAAGTTGATTATTTAAAGAGTCATTTCTGTACGAAAAAATCAAATAGAAAAAGAATAGCGAAACAAAAGAAATGGTAGTAAAAAATCAAAAAATTATTCATTTTCCCTCTCTAAACCGCTTCCAGGTTGAACCGATTGGACTGGTTCCTGTTTTTAAGGAATTGAAACCATTTAACCGATTCTAAACAAATTTTTGGGTATCTGAAAATTTTATTCACCAGAATAAATGTGTACTATATTGAAAGAACGAGCAAAAAACAATACTAATAAGCCTTTAGGAGGAATTGAACTGGGGCTGCTGGGAGCATTGGGCTGGTACATGGAAACCGACCACTGGACTACAAAATATGAAATGTCCTTCCTTTTGAATGGAATTCTAAAAGGAAATCAAATGGACGACAGAGATGGTTTGAATTGCTCTATTCTTTTTTTTAAAAAAAAGAAAGCAAGGGGGTAATGTCAGACCAAATTTGTCTGTAATTTTGTACTCTGGTTACTGAATATGGAAAATGATGTAGAGTAGATGTTATAGCTTCAAACAAGTTGAATAACAACTATTACTATTAGTATTACTCTTGAAATTGTAAAATCACTTAATTTTATGGTTATTCTATTCATAGATAATATTTACGTTGGTCAAACATATGTATCTTTGTTGATGGAATATACTAATATTCACGTTGGTCAAACATATGTATCTTTGTTAATGGAATATACTTTTGGACCCATTTGTAGGCTAATTAGACTAATTATATTTTCAAAGTAACGATTTTATAATAAATTACATATGCCAGTTGTGTCAATCTTTAAAATTATACGGATATTACTTGTGAATCAGTCATATGCTAACAGTTTGACAAAAGGATATTGGACTTGTTGAAGATAATATGCCTTGCATTCTATGACGGAAAACGTGATTTATGATTGCATGATTATCTTCATTTTTCTACTGTCATAACGTCTGACATTATGTAGACTGTAGTAACTTCATTATTAGACATATCAGTTCGGGAGGGTGGATTATATACAGATCGGGTATATTTAGGTTCGGGTAAAATAGGAATCGCGTGTATTTCAGCTTTAGATAAAATATGGACGAACATAGTTTGATTTTGCAGATTTGGAGTCGACCTAGGGTTTAAAACGCTTTTTTTGTATGTGGTTTCTCTTTTGTCAAAATTTAGGACTTATCACATTTATTACTTTAATTGTCAATATTTGATGAGATAGGGTTTTAATTGTAATTTTCCAAAGAATATTAAATTTTTTCTGACTTTTCATTATGAAATATAAAAGTCATGTGTGGATCCGCAAATATTTGAGTCCGCTTTGGGTTAGGTGGGTCTGCCTGTGTAGTGAAATAAGGTTAATAATGGGTTGGGTCATTTATGGGTTAGCTCATCAAAAGCATACTAATGAGTCGGAGCAGTTCATCCTGGTCATAACCTTTTTAATAATTCAATATTTTCGTTAACTAAGTTATGATTATCTAAGCAAGTATATTCTTTAGTGGGTCGATCCTAACATGAACATAAGTCAGCCCATTACCTAACAGTAACATCAAAGTTTGAGAAAAATTAAAATGGAAACCAAATGAAATGATATTGGAGAAGTACAGGATATTACAATTATCTTTCAATTGTAACATCAAAATTTTAGATTACTACAAAGAAACACTATTTAAGTGTGGTGAGACATATTTATATCACCAAAAATGTATTGTGCATTTTAAATATTTGTCTTAGTCTAAATTGATTTTCTTAAGACTAAATATTTATTTGAGGTCATTTCATACCCATTTTTTAAAAGTTGTCCCATTTATAAGTTGCATATGATGTTATTTATAAGAATGAAATTGAGAAAGAAAGAATACTATTGTTTAATTTGCGAATGATGCGATAATTATATAACATCTTTCTAAACGATTCGATAGAGTGAATAACCATTAGCGTTAAGAGGGATAAATTGAGGTAAAATCAAAAAACAAGGATATAATATAAGTTAAGTGGGCGGGTTCGGGTTCAGTTGGATTTGACCCGCTAATTCGGAGATTTCACATGTTCGATTTATTTTGAGTTCGGGTTGAAAAAATCGTGTTCAAAATTCAAAATTTTTGGGCGGATTAGGGTCAGGTTTTCAAATCAGATCAGTTTTTGCGAGGGTTAGATATATGACCATGGGTATGATGTAAACTAATTGATTTAATTGGATATTATTTTATTTAGACCAAGTGTATTTAAATTACAATTTGAAAAAATTTGCAGGATCATTGATCTGGAGCAATATGTTCGTAAAATATTATCCCTCAAAATATTTGATGTGAATTATATTCAGTTAAGAAATAACTATTAGGTATGTTATCTTGACAACATTTGTTTCCGGGCATAGTACTATATGCAGATTCAATCTCTCATATTTCGAGGGAAGAAATGATTTCAAAGCTTTGAATGACAAGTAAGATCATGCATGGAAGAAAACTTCCTGTTCTGGATGATACAATGGCTAGTTGGGAACATTCTGCCTATAAATATACACCTATGCAAACTTGTCCATAATATTCGATCCCTAAAAACAAAACTTGTCCATAATGTCGAACCAATTGACATAATATATGGAGCTAACACTGACTATTATTATTATTTTTTGCCAGAAAAGGGTAGAATGCTTTGATTATTTAGCCATCCACTATCTCCATCACATAACCACTTTCACATCGATTGATCGCTCCCTCACCACAGTCATTATTTCTCAATATAATTTGGAGAAGATATTCATAGATCTACTGTAATATCTTCCTTGGAATTTACATGTTAGAGATTCTCTTGACACAAGAAAATGTGGTTGAAGTGTTGAATTCCATTAAAGGGCCGCTTTGCAACTGTATAGCAATTTGTCGCTTGCGCTACTAGTGAAAAACTACGGAAAAGTAAATTACATCAATCACAAATATAACTCACAATCGAAAAGAGGAAAGAACTCTCACAATTGTTGTAATGCCCCCAATGTCTAATTACTTAATTATCTTAGTCCAATAACTTATTATCTATGATTGTAGCGAGAGTCTTTCGATTGGAGGCATTATCATTGTCCCGTGACGGAACGAGGCCACCTGGAATAACATATCCCTCCATATCGTTCTCACATTCACCAAGTCCACTGACAATTAGGGATAAGAAAGTACCTTCACCAGACTGTTTAATTCGTAATACAACTTACAAACTTAGCAAAGTATTGTCAAATACTTCAGTAGACAATTTGTTCGAACATTACACAAGTGACCTGTTTTTAGAAGTGCTAACATATAAATCACTGTGAGCACTTAGCTAGCTAACTTGAAGCAAAAAACACTATCTCCCGGCTTGCTAGAAGGAGGGCTACTCAGTGATCCTTTACCTAAAACAGAAAATATGAAAATATTTGAACAATGAGCCCAAGCTCAGTACGTGTATCCGTATGTTATAAAATAAACTTCGTATTCAGCTTAGTTGAACGCCCACATTAGAACGTTTTAATTCGAAAACAGGATAGAAGGAGAATGTGATTAAAACTGCTTTGCCAGTTATTATGTGGAAGTGGACCTCTGTTAACGTCTAAAGCGATCTTTGAGATAGGTGCAAACCTCATCGGCCGATCGGGAAGCCCAACCTACAACCGCGCGGGCAAACTGATGAGCGTAAGCCCTGATGATTGATGACTGACGGGGGCCACTTATTTAGATGACAAAATGTTGCGTCAAATGGTTCATTACATGAATATAACGTGAATTCTGTATAATTTGAAAAGCATGTGAGTTTTCAATGAGTACAGATAATATACGTACTTGGTTTTTGAAATCTTTCTCATTTTAATGAAGTGTGTTCGTTACGGCTTGAAATGACAAAAGTGGCTTTGTTTCTGCTCCAAATGTACAACTTTATGGTTAGTGCGAGTTTACAAAATTTTATTAAATTTATGGTTTAATAGGTAATCCTAAATCTCTTTGAATTTTCTTTTAACTATAACATACACATTATTATTTACTTAAGTTGATTCTGTTTCACTTTGTTTCGGTTCTTTCTTTTGATATTGTTGACGCTCGTATTATTTATGTTATAATGGTGTAATGATATAACTTGCTCATTTTTATTAACTCAATGTTATATTATTGTTGCAAACCCAGTCATTGCCGTTGTTGCCTTATCAAGATTATCATTAAATTTTTTATTGTCATCATTATTAGAAGCTTATGAATACTTTTGGCACATTTATTAGTGTTAATGTTGTTATTATTATTATTGTTATTATTATTATTACTACTAGTACTGCTACTGATATTATTATTACTACTACTACTATATTACTGATATTATTATTATTATTATTATTATTATTGTTATTATTATTATTATTTCTTTGATAACGACATTATTGCTAGCCACCGTTATGACTTAAATCATTCAATTGTCATTCTGGTCATGGTGAAGTGTGTTTGGTTTCGGGTCCAAGTTAAGAGTATTTGTTCCATCTTCCTCGCTAGTCCCAAACATGTGAGCAGTCATTGGCATATCCACCATTGTTAGACTTATTAACTAATCTAAGAACCAAAAATGAAGCTTACCAATAGTTTAGTTACACCACAACTAATACAAAAGTTTATACACTAACTCAATGAAATCCCCAACTTAATTCCCAAATTTACATTAAAAATAATTGTCTAATTAATTCCCACATCTAATTAAGAATAATCGTCTTCAAATATTTCAAGACAATGCATTTGCCTCCATTCTTTCTATCCCCTCATGCTACAGCAAACTTATGATTATTATCTTAAATCTAAACTTTGTTAATTAACATTTCATTTCTTTTAAACTAGCCCACCAATCTATATTAACCGAAACAATTATTCAAACCCCTTAAAGTGAACTCATTTCCCAGCTTTCTTCCTTTTCATCTTTAGTCCCAAAATCATTATCAACGTTAGTCAAAAACAACCCTTTAACATTCTAATCATGTAAACCAACTAAAGCTCATACTTATTTGATAAATTTACAAAACAATCAAGGTTATTATATTTTCCCTTCTTCCTTCTTCTCCACCAACCTCACATGGCAACCAAGTTTACGGCAGACATCCACAATACAACATATGACACACATATATTTCACTAATCTCATTCAATCACTCGGCAACCAAATTAATGAAATTAGATAGGTCTTCATACCCATTACCCCATCAACAAACCCTAAACCACCATGCCTATCGTCAACCTCCAACATCACCAAATTAAATCTCAACATCCAAAATCAAAGAAAACTACAAATCAACACTCACCAAATTTAAACACATCATCTACCACACAAATTCAATCATAAAACAATAAAATCGAATTTAGGAGGGGGGAGGACGAGTTAGGGTTTCACCTTCTCACCCACTTGGGCACATAGAAGACAGGTGAAGAGAGAGAGGCGACGGCAAGCCCGATGCGCGGTCGACAGACGGCGCAGCGAGGCTTCGCGCATCGCTAGGAAGGCGAACAGAGAGGCCGAGGGACAGGGCTGGGGGCTTAGGGAACAGAAACGGGGGGGTTTCTGTTTGGCTGGGAAGGGGGTGTTTAGCCAGTCTCAACCTTTTTTTTTTTTTTTGGCTTATTCTACTTTTATTTTAATTTTAAAAACCTGATTTTTGGGTGTTATTTCCAGATTTTCTCGTTCATTAATTTCATTTAATATTATTTATTTTTCCCACTCTCAAGCTTAGAAAATATTTGAATCCAAACATAGCGCTAGTATATCGGTTTATTAGTGGAATTATTTAAGAATATGTGGGAGAATCTGAGTCCTCTAAATTAATTTATTCAACGAACTTTCTTTGTTTAGCCCACACGTTATTACCATAGTTTTATTATTGTGCGTATATATATACAAACATAAGCATATGTACATATATATATATAGATATACATATATATATATATATACACACACACACACACACACACATATATATATATATAT
>JAKOGI010001578.1:75000-212087 GCA_029747015.1 Carnegiea gigantea | reverse complement strand
TATATATATATATATATACACATATATATATATATACATGTACATATATATTTATATGTATACATATATATATATATATATATATGTATGTGTGTGTGTGTATATATATATATATATATATAAAATTTTAAATCTCCTATGCCAAACTACGTCGGTCGTTTATTAACTAGTATAATTTCCTTCCAAGTATATAATGTGTTGTCAACAATTTCAAACGCCTCTGAAATATGTAGGTTGCTAGATGTTAATTTAGTAGTAGTAGTATAGTTGACAGGTTAAAGGTTTCTAAAATGGGAGGCTTGTAGTTACAGATGATTGCGGTAATGTTCTTGTGCAACTTGGCCAGTTTGTCATACTAGCTTGTTATATAATAATGGCACACAGATATAATATCTGACAGTACTGTACACCTTACTTTCAAATATCCTGCGTAAGTACAAAGATATGAGAAAACACAGTGGAGTGAAACATGAATGCAACTTGTCTCTCATGCAGGGAACCGTAAAACCTAGTTTCTGAAATATGACCCAGAAATTCATTCAGAAATTAAACTTGCTGATAAACTGGATTCTTGATAGAATTCTTGATAACAAGTTTCTCCATATCCTTGGAAGATATGACCATCTTTTGTTTTTGTTAGGAATTAGAGCAAACTAATAGCGGAAACAATAGGATGAAACAGATATTCAGAAACTTAAAGAACGATAACAAGAATAAAGCAATGACACACAAGATTCACGTGGAAACCCAATGTGGGAAAAAACCACGGACGGCGACGAGCACAATCAATCCACTATATGAGTAAGGAGACTATAAAACGATCACAATCACAACAAGTGATTTGATCCAATAGCAAAATTACAACCTCTCTTATAATCTCTCTCAAAGTCTCTCTACCTCTCAATGTGTTTAGGAATTCAGGGATTCAGGAGTGATTTTAGATCCTAGGCAAAGCCTCTTTATATAGAGTCTAGAAGTCTAGGGTTTTACCCCTAGAAGAGGACCTTAGCCGCCAAGAAGACTGCACGCCAACGCAAAACCCTAGCCGCCAGAAAAAGCCCGTGTTAGAACAGAGCACGGCACGCCAGTGCCATTTTTTTGTCTTCCTTCGACGCTCCGCTTCTTCGCCCTGACACGTCCGTGTCGTCTAGCACTGTCCCACCATGCCAATTCTTGGATTTTGGGCCACGAAACCCAACATTTTTAATGAATTTCAACAAATTGAACACTTAGGCTCTATTCTTTTCGTTGGTAAATTCAAATTTACTAACCTCAATTAATTTCAATCCACTTCAACCCACTTTAACTAATTTCAATCATTTTTCACTATTTTAAGCAATTTCTACCCATCATACCAAAAAAAAATTCAACCCATTTCAACCAACTTCAACACACTTCAGCCCATTTCAACTAAAAAATAACCCACTTCAATCTATTTCAACCTACTTTTGCCAATCTCAATCAACTTCATCCGTTTACTAACCTATATTTCCCAACGAAAAGAATAGGCCCTTATTATAAAAGTTGTTGAAGTTTCATTTTATCTTAAAGTCAATTTGACATAAAGTAGACTAATTTATTTAATTCGACTTATATTGATCATGCATACTCAGGACTTTTTGTATATTATTAATATGGAACAAACTAAAGAATGTATTCAAAGTTGGTGTAGGTGGGTAATTAGATTGTATCACATGGTTCGGTTTTGGTGTTACAGTTTAGAGGCTATTGATGAATGTTTGGTAAGTTAGATTAGTTAATTTATCATTTTGTGTACTTATTTAATTCTTTATGAGGCTTCTCAATGTTTGAGAAAGGGGTAAAATTAACGTTTGGTTGGAAGGGGCTTGCCAATGGGGTGGAGTAATAATAAGTTAGAAAAAGAGAGTGTAAATAAAAGTTGATAACCTACTTTTACGTGGAAGGTTTTTGAGAGTAAATAAAGTAAAGAAGACTAAATAAGAGTACAAATTATATGGTAATTCTCAATCTATGGAGCTCTACATGCTCAGTTCTCACATTTCTGACCGTTCCCTTGTTGAGGAATCTCATCAATTGTATCCCCAAACTTGAAAAGTACTTAACCCCCTCCCTCCTCTCCTCCCAATAGGTGCATTTGCACTGAGGGCAGTTGTGATTTGATTGTCTTGGTTTGAACCCGAGTTGAGCTTAGTCCAACCATGTTTAAGTTGAGCTTTGATTGAGCTAGCCCCAGTCTAATAGTGTCTAAGTATCAACGCCATATTTATTTATCATATATGATCCAAATCTTTACATGGTTGGTTTCAAATTCATCTCAATGTGAAAGTAAAAGTAGCCAAATTAATTCAAAGTTTAAGTATACTGTGGAGTCTGCCCCACTTCCTTTCTGAAAATAAATCAACTAGCTTAATTGAGTCATGGCGAGTAGTGAAATTTCATTAGACCTGGCTTGCTAGTAATTTGAATTAATCTCAAACTAATAGAGTCAATGTCTGATCAAGCCAAGCTCAAGTCAAGTTTTAGCTAAGCCAAGCACAAGGACTTGTTGCTCTGGTGTGGCTTATTATGATCCTGAGGATACAAGGGCAATATATATAGATTGAATTTGAATTCATTTTTCTGTCAAAAAAAGCTACCTATTGAAGAAATCGAGAAACAAAAATTTAGAAAAGTATTGGGTACCTACTAACCTACTACTATGAAAATAGGGCATTAAACGTCGCCTCCTTCTTCAACGCCGCCTCCTTTTATGCCCTCTTCATAGTATAGAGGGGCATAAAGAGTTTTATAGTCTAAAGTCCAATGTATAATTCGAACGTACATCTTAGTTAGCATCGCTGAAAATTTTACGAATAAAACTTGCTGATTTTTCAAATGAAACATTGACTACCTACCTTGTGTTTTGCAATAGGATTAGTGGATTGACATTTTGGGAAGTTAATTTTGCTTCAATCTAATATAAGCTTAAGTTTGCCCAATATTGATTGTTTTCTTGGTCTTAGATCATCTATTTCATTAGAGCCGTGTTACTGTTGGCCCAATAAAGAATAGAGCTCTCCCATCACAGATTTTTTTTCATTCATAAGACTCGAACCCGAGATCTTACTTAAGAAGAACATGTGACAAGCCACTTGAACCAACCTGTCTTAGTTGCCCAATATTGATTGTGAAAGCCCAATGTCAATAAACTCCACAGTAGATTAAGAGAGAACCAAAAATTTCTCAAATGCCCTGGAAAAATAGCCAATAATGTGTAGCAAATGCAAGTATCAACAGGGCTTAAAAATCTCAAAGAAAGAAAGATGACAGCAGGGACAAAGGAGGCTAAAGTTTGTTAACTGAGTAAAAAATGCATTCCAAAATAGTTTAAATGCATTTCTTAATTGATCCTCAAATAATTAACAAGAGAGGAGCGCTAATATAATTAATTAGGAAAAGAGTGACCAGATAAATTATTAACATTACCCAAAAATTAAAAAGAAAAGATTAGGTATATATATATGTACTAACAAAGCATTACTGATTGCTAACTAATCACGTGAAGGTGGAGTTACTCCTCCAATTTACTTTCCTAGAAGGCCCTCTCCCCTTCTCCCACCCCTCAGCCAAAATCCTCTCCATCTCGCTCAACCGGCAAGGAATAGTAAGAGCACCACCATGATCAAACCCATACTCCTCGGCGGCTCGCTCCAACAATGCAAGGAATGTAGGGTGAGTCAAGCACCTCAATGGCACCACGAACCGCTTTGCTAACCCATATTCCTCATCTACCGCCACCACCGCAAAGTGTCCTTCTTTGACGTCCTTAGGCACCCACCCGCCTGAGTTGTCCCCATATATCCCCGCCTCATAACCATCGTCGACATCTGCATCGGATGCAGATGTCGATGATGTGGGGAACTTCTTCCCTAGTTGGAGACTCCTTTGGAGCTTCTCCATCGCTGTTTTGATCTTGACCATCTTTTTGTTCTTCTTGGAAATGAACGCATTTGTCATTTTTTCTATAATTGGCTAACAAAAACTGCCTCACGAACGTGAAACAACAAAAACAATCGGAAGTTTAAGAAACACTAGACGGTACAATAACGGATTACAGATGTACAACTAATCACTTTATTTTGAAATTGGGTGTCAACACTTTTGAAGAAAGTGAGGGTATTTATAGAGGGTGTGGAGGACCAAGGAAATAATTGGTGAAGACTGAAGAGATAGGAGCTAAGGCAAGAGAGACAGGGAGAAAGAAACGACAAAAGGAGTGATAATAAAAGAGAGGGAGACCGAAGCATGTGAAAGAGAGCTAATAGCTTTCTCCCTCGCCTATGTAATGTCATTTTCTTACTTCTCTTTGGGCCATGCGTGCCCCTCTTACTAGTTATTCTCTCTCTAGACCTGCCAAACAAGTCATTCGATTCGGGTACAAGTCGGATTAAGTTTAGGTCAGGTCTTACTTCGGGTCAAGCGATATTTCGGATCGGTTCGGTTTGGGTCAACCAACTTCTGTTCCAATAAGCTTGTCATGCAGAAATAAGTAACTTTGTCGAAAATTTTGGATCGAGTATGGTTCAGTTCGGATCAATTCGGATTTCGGTCCACTTCTGAGTGAGCCTATCTCAGATGTCGAGTCGCGTCTTAATCCGGATCATTCGATTCAGATCTCCAATCTCGGATTAGTTTTACCAAGTCTATCTCTCTCACACCCACACAGTGAGATAGATGTGAAAAAAGCTAAGTTAATTAAGCTAGTTAGCTAGCCTGAACTTCTTGCATCTTCCCTCTTCACGTTATTAACTTTGACGTTTCTAGTTTTCCCTACTCTATTTTAAGTTTGAGCTGCATGTGTGTTTGCATCCTGGATTGTGGATTTTCCAATGGGCGGAGCCACAAGTCAGATGTTGGTCGGAGGAGTAAAATTCTCCATTAGTTGGCATGCATAATTAGTGACTCAGATTGTCGATTCGACTCGACTCAATTTAGCTGTATAAAAAAACCGACATAGGGTTAGATTAAATATGAAGATAAACCGACTTAATGCTTGTAATGTACGAGTAGGCCTGGTAAATAGGTCATTCGGTTCGGATATGGATTGGGTTAAGTTGGGGTCAGGTCATCTTTCGGGTTAAGTGACATTTAGGGTCGGTTCCTGTTTGGTTGGATGGACTTTGATTCGGGTCGATTTCGAATCAATCAATTTTTGGTCCAATATATCTGTCATGCAAACATAAGCAACTTTGTAGAAAATTTTGGATCGGATATGGTATGGTTCAGGTCAATTTGAATTCCGGGTCCACTTTTAGGTGAGCCTATTTCAGATGCTGGGTCAAGTATAGATCTGGATTGTTCGATTCGAATTTTAGATCTCGGATCAATTTTATCAAATCTATCTACAAGTACAAACTAATAGTTGAATATATATTTGAAACAAGGGTTATATTTTGGAGTCTGATGTGACTTCTAATCACATGAAATCATTTAGATTCGGAGCATAGACATTGTTTTAATGTTTTAGTTAAGTAATAATCTAATATTCAGACTGTTTATACCTAAATTTCTGACTGTTGCTTGGAATTACTCAAATGCCATTGTTATGCACCACATCAAAAGTTGAAAATTATACTTATGAATAGTGCGGCTGAAAAATTGATGAAGGTACATATAGCACAGATCAATGCTTTAAAGGACAAGCTAGGACAAGCTAGTTATACTTTATGGTGATGTGAATCTAGGTAGGGGGCCTTGAATGTGTTAGGGAGCCACATTTTGTCTTCCATTTTTCAGTGGTACAGTATATTGTTACTTCTGTACTGACTTGACCTCTGCTAACATTAGCAATAGGAAAAAAATTAAATACCGCTATTCATAAGATTGTAAAGTCAATTTGTTATGACCCACAAACTTGATCTAACTAAACTCATTAACCTCTTCAAATTCAACCGGAATATATATCAAATTGTTCAAACTAAGTTTTGTTGAACATGGTGAACAGAGCAAGCCAAAGAAAATAGGTTTGAGCCACAGCTGCATTGCTTAATTTTTTAAAAGGCAATTGCAAAGGTTATTAGGGAATCCTTCTCATGAGATTCTCCTAATGAATTGTCTATGAGCAGTGGCGAAGCCAGAAACTTTTAAGAGGGGGGTCGGAAATATAGATGCATTTTTGACCTAGAATTGAAGTTAAATCCATAAATTAACTAAATTTGTAATGGAAATTGCAAATAAACTCACAAATTAAACAAGAAAAATAAATTAAGCATTTCGACTTAGACTTAAAATTAAATCCACAAATTTAAAAAATTTAGAATTAAAATTGGCAAATAAACTCACAAATTTAACAAGAAAAGTAAATTCGGCATTTTGACCTAAAATTGAGTTTGTGCTTGAAAAAATGTTGAAAATTAAAAAAATTAAAAAAATGAATAAGCATTTCAACTTAGAATTGAAATTAAACCCAAAAATTAAACAAATTTATTAGTGAAATTGGCAATCAAACTCATAAATTAAACAAGAAAAGCAAATTTAAGCATTTTAACCTGCAATTGAGTTTGTGACTTGAAAAAATGTTGAAAATTTAAAAAGTGAAGGGCTAAAGAGAAGAATTGAACCCACAACCTATTAGTAAAGGAAGAGCACATGTGCACCAAAAAACCACTGAGCCATACATACTTTGCTGTAGCAAATTGCATTATGTTTTATTTATACTAATTTTACAGTTTTTTTTTGGCCACATATTTTTTTCTTTTTTTTTTGAGAGGGGGGGTTAGTTGACCCCACTGACCCCACCTTGTATCCGCCACTGTCTATGAGAATCGAAAGAAATTTCGTAAATAAGGTAAGGGGAGGCTTTGTAGTAGTCACGCTTCAAGCCCAAAGAGCATGCGCATGAGGGAGCGTGTTAGAGTACAAACCTATTTCTGAGCGTTCAACCATCAGTTTAAACTTTTGGTTGAGATGGTTCCTGAACATAATATTGGTCGGAAAAATTTTAAGTCATGTTAAGTAGGCCTTAGTTGCCATCAACATGCTCTTCCATATCTCACTTTGCCTGTAATTCCAAGTTGTTAAGCATTTAGTCGGGTATGAACCAGTTTCATATGAAAATGATTAGGGCTTTACTGTACGTTCTACTCTATGTTTCTATGAAAAGGTCCTCCCATTTTGGGGGCTAGGTCGTATTGGCCCTTTGAAACAGAACTATCCAGGGCTGTTGATAAGGAAGTATCAGACCATGGCTTTTCATACATAAATGTATGACACCAATAGTGAGGAAAAAAAACATGCACACAGGAATCCTATAGAGCCAATTTTGATCAAAGTAACGGAAAATTAAATCCAAATCTATCCATACTATTAGAGAATATTCCTTGCCACATATCCTATGTGGTACCTTTATCTATTTATTTTTAAATTCTTCAACTTCATCTTATGTTTAACTGGAATCAAGCTCCTATTACTTTGTAAGGACTAGAACTCTCTTACCAAATTTTTTATCATTCATAAGACTCAAACCTAAGACTTTATCTAAAGCAAACAAGTGTTAACCGACTTGAACTATATATATATATATATATATATATATATATATATGTGTGTGTGTGTGTGTGTGTGTGTGTGTGTGTGTGTGTGTGTGTGTGTGTGTGTGTCTAGATATATATAAGGTGAGAAGAAAATTCTAGATGGGCAGGTTAGTGACTAATACATAGCTAATAATTTTGAAGCTACCTTTCAATGCTATTGCCTCTCATGATTTTGCACATCAAGAAGACTAGTCATGAAATTGGAAAAATATATGACAGAAGACAGATCTAGCAAACCATATTAGATATGCACATGTTGAGATTATTAATGTAGCTACTATAGTACTGAATGATTGTGGTGCTGATATTTAATTGGCGTTGATATCTAATTTGTTTAGGACAAGAGAGTACAGTACTTTGGGTAGGAAATCCTTGCAAAGGCAAATTCCAACCCACTCTACCCAACAAACTCTGATTTTCCCTATGTATAAGTTGTAACATGGGTGAAATCTAGTACATAAGAACAGGATTGGGTAACCCCGCATCTTTTCATGTATGTAGTTTTAGAAAAATGAGAAAAATTAATAAAGTACTATAAGAATGATCCAGAGTAGTTAACTTTTGAGTACTCGATATATGTGGTATTGATTTTTTCGGGCCTTATCTTTTCAACCTAATTTTTTTTATACCCTCACCGTTGCGAGTGGAAGAAAATAACGGCTTAAAATTTGAATTTTCAGTGACATGCTAGGTTGGCGTCACGTAAATGGTGAAATGGTAATTGAATCCCATAATTGCCCTATGGACTCGCGCTTTAATGTTCTTTGACCAAAATTAGTATATAAAAAAAGAGAAAATTTCTTCCTCTTTCTTCCCACAAAACAATTCCTTGATTTATCCTTACAACTCCATTGCAACAACCCCATTGCAATTTCTCCTTGGTCGTCCATAGCTAAAGCAGACCAAAAGGTCAAACGCAAAGGTAAATCTCTTTGTAATTATGTAATTTTTTTTTTATTTTGACATGCCATGGAATTAGGGTTTTGCAAATTTGTACTCTTTCTGAAACTAATTCATCTCACATAGTGGTGCGTAAGAATGAAGGGCTCTGGTAGCTCTTGGAGTGGAAGAAGATGTACTTGTTATGAGTGCTGCACTTGTGGTGTGTAATAATACAATACCAGATTTCAAACTCTTCAAAAAACCCAGGTTGACCTTGTTATGAGTGCTGCACTTGTGGTGAGTTTGTGATGTGGGCAACTCCAAAGGGAAAGATTCATGAAGCTGAGGCAGCAAGTCATGGACCAAGCGTGGAGATGCAAGGAATTGAAGATGCCATGCGAGATGAAAATCATATCATTTTGATTCAAATATGTAATGAAATGAAAGATATGAAGATGGCAATGAAGCCAACAGAAATAAGGGTTCATGATGCTTCGAAGATGTTTATGGATCTGAATGTTGCGGTTTGCATCTTCGTTGTGATGATCTCAATGAAATGAGAAGATTTAGGAAAAGGTAATGTATACCGGTACGGTTTGGGAGTGTATGTATGCAAGTTGTTGGTAATAACTCAACCCCTTGTATACTGAATATGTTTTAAAGCAATGAAATTGGCATGGAATGACTGTATTTCGAAGCAATGTTGTGGCTTGCATTGGTGTTGTGATAATGTCAATGAATGATTTGTCATATGTTGAATCTAGACCCATCATATCATATATCATATATATAATATAAAAATGAATGGGTTGAATAGATTGATGGTATTTTGACATATATTAAGTTCTTATTGGTTCTTTGTAATTATTTTTTATTCAATCAATTCAACCGTCATTAATTTTATTACCCATATTCAAGTATCAATATTAAATTATTGTTTCTTTTACACAATTTTTGTAACAGCTACGAATTTAAAATAAGCAAAGATTATAAATAAAAATGTAATTTTAATTATGATAATGAAGACACCTATAATTTATTCAAATTTGAAGAGACATCCCCACCCCCTAGGCCAAATGACATTAAATATATGCCAAGAATAAAAAATATGTTTCCATTGCTAAGATGAAGTATAAAGAGTTAGGAGAACAAACCTCATATTGGATTTTTTTACCAAAAAAGGGAAAAAATGGTGAATAGGTTAGTGTCAAATGATACACATATTTAATATTGTATATGTAGTTTTGAAGTATGTAAATGCATTCATCATACATGATTTAATGTTCCTTATATCTTCTATTTTTCTCTTTTCAATAAAAGGACCTTTAGATAATGATGTTTATTTGTCAAATATAATAGAATCATTGGATGCTTATATTTAATTATGAGATCTATTTTACAAATATATCCATACGGACCGCTAACTAAATTGTAACATTTAGGAATTGAGATCCACAATTGATGTATCTTCAAAATGATGATATATCTTTTTAACAACCAAATACAAAGTGATACATTATTATATATATCAAATTACATGCAAACATTCGACGACAAAACCTTTGATTTTAAATTCTCTATTATATGATAAATGGATTTACATACTTCAAAGTTATATACAAAATTATTATATATGTACACCATTTAACACTAACCTCTTCACCCTTTTTTCCCTTTTTTTAATTTTTTTCCTAAAACCATGTAATATAAGAATTGTTCTCTTATCATGTTTAAAATAATGTCTAACTCAAAACATAGTTATTAATCTAAACAATATGTCAACAAAAAAATATGTCAAACAATATATCAAAAATAAAAATAAGACCACAAACTCTTTATAAAAAAATGATAGGACTATAAATTTCAATGAAGCACGACATGCATAGTAGTATATATTAAAAGTTGGATTGAACTCATATATAAGCGACACATGGATGCCACATAGGATGTCATTTAGGGTGCCACTTGAGATAGGAATGCTATATAGGATAGCAACATAAAAGACATTATTCTTGAGATAAGAATATATTGGACATCTAAATCTAAATATATTTATATTTTATATATTTATTTTTGAGTGAATATATCATGAGTTGATACTTGAATGCTGATTGAGCTGCTTATTTTGCATATTGTAAAGTTTGATTACTTAAGCATGTCACATAATTTGATTTCGATAATATGAAATATAGTAGGACCTTAATGTGATTGTGAGTTTCGCTTATGACTACTTTAAGTTGGTATAATATTTAGTTTCTTTTCACATTTGTAACTTACATTCATGATATTAAAAAAAATATTTTAGTGATTTATTCAATTTTCATTTCACTTAAGATTATATTTTGCACTCAAAAATCACATAGTATAATTAGTTCTTTTAGAAAATTTAAATTTAAATTTAATAGGTAAATTATATAAGAGTAGTTTGTCTATGTTCCCACAATAGACCATAATTGACTTCATAAATTATAATACTCCCTCCTCCTCCCAAAACAAGAACGTTAAAAGTTTTCCTAAATACAAATTGTACTAAAATTTCTTCATCTGCTCCTAATATCCCTTTTTATTTTTTTAATTTTTTAATTTTTCTTTGTTGGTTATTTTTTGTAAATAATTACACACCAAAGAGATAAGATTAAGGTCAAAGACTTGTCTGTCTTTTTGTTACTACTGTCAACAATTTTTTCATACTTTGTTGATCACGAGAATAATTAATCAAATTTTATTTTTATTCAGATCATGGGTCAAATATTAGGAAGAACCATTATCACTATTAAATAATATTAAAGGTACCGTTAGACTATTAAAATAATCTACAATGCACATATGAAGTAAGTGCATGCGTAATAAATATAATTAAATCAATAGGAATTTGTAGGGAAAAAAATACACCTTTTGTGATAGTTTTAATTGACATACATGACCCTATAATTTTACATTTGGTCTCACATGCGCTAACTGGTCTTTTGCTAATTTATTCTTATTGGTAAATTACCTTATGATTTCAGTTGAATATCCATCTTTAATATTATACAACCTCTGCTAAATTACTTCATTATTTCATTTTAATGCTCACCTTTGATTGTTATATTATATATTATTTTTGAAATAATTACCTCATTATCCTGACAGTTATTTATTATACTCTAGAGTTTATCTTAATTTGCAATTTCAATAAATAGCGACTTAATTTTGTAGTATCTCATCTAAGTTTGTGTCATCATTTGATCAAAAAGAAAATTGATGTCCCCATATAATTCTTAATTGTGGAAGGATACAAAAATGAGTCCTAACAAGCACCGGTTAGCTAAAATATTAATGAAAGAATCTTATTCTTTTCTTGATCAATGTTAGAATGAAGGTTACAATCCATAGAATTATTTTACACTCATATAAGATGAAGTGGTCATTGGTATTAAAAAGAAGACAATTTTCTATTCATGTTTGCTATGCAGCAACTATAAATAAAAGTCAAGATAATCACTGAAATGTGTAGGAGCTTACCTTCAAAAATTGATATTAAGTCATGGACAACTGAGTTGCAGCATTATGGGTGACTTTACTAAAGGGTTTGAAGTTTATCATTAAATATGGCAATAAACACTATGAAGGATTCACAAGAGACACTATCCACAAAGAAGTGTTCAATAACTTACCAATGGTATGCAAGCACTTAAAACAACTTTACTACTACAAATTACCCAAAAAAAAAAAAAAATTGGCATTATACATCTTTTATTGTTAGTAAACTCCTACAAAATGTTAGCTCTAATTATACAAAGACCATGAGATATTATCATTCTTAGAATTAAATATGACCGAAGATTAAAATAATAACAATTAACAAATTACTCCAAATTGGGCAGCAACTTCAGCTAGATGAAATATGTAAGAAGTCCACAATTGAAATATCTCTCTATAGGTCAGTACAAATCAATACAAAATTGTTATCTCATATTTTTTTACTAAATGTATAAGCATGCAAAAAATCATTATATACATTTAACAAAACATCATTGATGACAAGTAGTTAGGAACAAATAAAAAATTAAAACCTAACTTAGTATAATATATGTTACTTTTGCAGGTTATTTAATCTAAGAATGGAAGTTGGTGGCTAATAAATAGCAAAGACAATAAATCTAATGTGTTATTGAACATTTTATATTAGAATTACTTTTCACACATTACACTTCACATTGCCATATGATGCATTTTAAAAAATAAAGTCCAAGTTTATGAAAGACAACATTAAATTATTAAAAATACTACGATTTTACTTTGCTCCTTTGCTCCCACTATCAATATGGTTATTTCATAAATTATTTAAAACTTAAAAAAATTACGTAGCGTCAAACCACATAATATCTTAAAAAAAAAATAATTAAAAACTTCTTGACTAATATGATTAAAAAAGATAGATTGCACATCAAAAATTCAAGTACATATAATTAAGATAATTTCATATGAAATAAAGTCAGAAGAAAGGTGCTACCATCAAGTTCGTAGAACTCAGTATGGTAAAGCACCAATAACAATATATACAAGAAGATACTGATACTTATCAACTGAGAAGTGATAGCCATCGTGCAACACATGAATAAAAAACTAGTAATTATAATGCATGTGTCCTTTGAATCAATGAAATGGAAGGCATTGATAACTTTTTTATATGCAATTCATTAACATTGTCTCAACTAAACCACAAACATAATTGCATATCGACAACAATTGTTGGGAAACATATACATGAATTCATCCTTAAAAGACAACATCCTAGGCTAAAAAAAATTGTCTTAATAACGTAATTGTTTCAAATTAAACATTGAGCTTCAAATGTAGAGGATCCAAAGATGATGGCTGGATGACTGAGGCTAGCTGGATGTGTGAGGCTGGCTGAATGACTGAAGCTAGGTGGATGTCTGAGGCTGGGTAGATGACTGCACACAGATGTTGAGTTCTGGAGCTTGCTTTCTTGGCCTTCCTTTGGTCTCTTCCCCTCTGCATTGCCATCAGAAGGGAGTTTTTTTTTCTAATTATTTTGGAAGGCCTATTCCATTGACCTTGACAGGTGGTTAAATTGTCGTGAAATCCTTCACACTACTTGCGTCTCACAGTTTTGCTTCTTTTGAGTTGCTTCCTTGACTCCTCAAGCCCCCCTTTTCCTCTCTTTTGCTGTTGGTCCTCTCTTCAATGCAGTCAGAAATTGATCAAGCAAGGGCTACTAGAATTTTGGCCAGAATTTCTCATCTGGAATTAGAATCATCAACCCACTGTAAATAGCTTTATACATATCAACTGAATAATATGTGCTAGTATAGTCTTCTAGCCTATAGTTACAACGAAGAAGGCATCTAGCAGCATGTCTAGATGGTATACCATTTATCCCTCACTGGCCACAAACACAAAGCTCCTTATTCAAGTTAATAATATAGTTGGTTCCTTCATTATTCGTGACATCAAAATCCAAGTATCCATCATGAACTATATCACATTGCTGAGCCTCCTTTGCTATCTGTTTTAGCTCACTTGTCACAGGAGAAACAACCTCTCCCTTCCAACCCTCATCTTCTTCCTTCCGTTGCACATTCCAACCAACCATATGCTTCCTAATACCTTCTAATAGGGACATACTTGGTTTCTCTCTCAATTTTCTACAACCATGTTGAATATTTTAACAAAGTTGGTGGTGTTGTCTGGAGCTTAATGTTCAAACACCTGTACTAATGTTGTTTTAGCTCTCTAAGCAACCAAACATAAGCTGCTGGATTGACTTCTTGTGGCTGTCCTACTACTATTTCATATTCCCATATATTGCATGAATTAGTGGCTTTCCAAATAAGCACCTTCAACTCTGGGCTAGAAACTCTTCTTTTCATATTTCTTTTCAGATGACCCAAACATTATCTCCTAGAGCTATCAGGCATGCACTGCTTCAAGGCATGAATAACTCCCTACTCACCATAAATCAAACAAAGTCAATATTAGTCTCTCAAGGTATTGTATGCATTTGCTCATCAAGAATCAAACAAAGTTAATTTAAGTAGGTTTGGGGTGGTTAAATTACCTTGCATCTGTCTTATATAATGGTAAACCTACCATGATGCTCAGCAACCATAACATGCACTAAGACATTAAAAAAGTAAGTTCATCTATCATTATTCTCTAACTCCACAACTGCTACTGCTCAGGGTACACAATGGTTAGCATCTATACCCATTGTAGTAACTAAAACACCTCTAAAAGGCCCTTTTGAATGAGCCGTACCTACTCTGATAATTGGTATACAACCTCCATGAAATCCATCAATCATACCTTTAAAGCTTATAAACATCTTTTTGGACCATGTATTTTGCAAAATCCTTTCCTGATTACTTTGCTATCCTTATAACTCTTCATCAGGTGAAGTTTCATGCTAGCAAATGTAAGCGTGGGATCCAAGATTTATGTTTGTCATCATCTCAATGTACCAGGCAAGCTTTTGTTATGACTGATCATATCTTCCTTCAATCTTGAAAAAAACTAGCTTCATTCCTCTCCTAATTACTTGATCCTTTAGTATTAACCCATATATATATATGAGCATATTTCTTATATTAATAGGCTTCATATCAAGGCTTTTTCTGAAGTAATCAAGTAAATTTTCAGATATCAATCTAAAGAAAACCATAGGATTGTCCATCAACCTTAGACAGCTGTCATGATGTTTATCATTGTATGTGGTCACTTGAAAGTTCTCCCACTTATAAGTGTAGAAGCATGAAGCCTCCATGAGCAAGATTTAAATGCATATTTGATAGTGTATTTAGTTATAACATTCTTTAGTCTCATCAAGTTTTTACTGTTCTATATACAGTAATCTTTCATCACCTTTATGCATTGTGCTTTGTTTGTGAACATGTCTCACTGTCTAATATTAATTCCCTAATAGGCTTAGGTTCCCAAATCTGTCCATCATACATGTTCTCATTGGGGTCAATACTATTTGCTTCTTCATCATCACTAGACACATAGTAGTCACCTATCTCCCATTAGATTTGTTCATCTTTTAATGAAGTATCAGACTTATAGTATTCTTCCTCTGATCTTACTACATAATCTCCATATTTAGAGTTAGATCCTATCATATCACTGCCCCATCCTTTATCTTCCTCAATAACAAGTTCATTTCCCTTCCCAATTGTGACATTCATAGCAGGTACTTCAAAGGAATTCAGGATGATAGAGCTGCTAGCAATGTTCTCAATGGATTTGGTAGTCTCTAAATACATAATAACATGAGCTATGGGGGGAGTACCTTTAGGCTGGGTTGATCTTAGGCTTCCTTCTTGGCTTTTTCTAAGTAGGATGAGTGTGCTTTATCTAGTAACATGCATGTTCCTAGGTGGGCTGGATACTATTATGGAGTGCAATAGTTTAAGTTAGGCTGATTTAGGCTAGCTTCTTTGTTTGTAAGTGGCTTATGTGAGCTACTTCTAGTAACAGGCCTACTTTTAGGTGGGCTAGATATTCTTGTGGAGTGCACTGGTTTGGGCTGGGTTGATTTAGGGCTTGGCTCTTTGTTTCTAAGTGGGGTAAGTGGGCTGCTTCTAGTCATATACCTGCTTCTAGGTTAGCTGAAAACTTTATAGGGGTCAGTGGATTTGGGGAGGCTTGAGGTATGACTACCCTATTTATTCCTCAATGGGCTGAGAGGGCTTTGTCTAGTAATAGACCTATTGCTAGTTAGGCGAGCAATTATGATAGACTGAATGAAGTTGGCTTGAAGTAGGGCTAGTTGGGCTAGAAATAATGGTAGACTGAATGGGTTTGGGTTAGCTTGAGGTAGGGCTAGGTGTGCTTTGTGTGGAAAATTTGGTGGGGTTATTTGGGTTATAAGCCTTCACGTAAAAGCCTGACTTTGTCCCCATAATGGAACTCTACTTACAGGGGACTTACTTCATTGTAGAATTTCCTCTGGACTTGTGATAGGCCTACTCTTGAATGGGCTGTTGGAAGTATTAGGCCCGATCAATTTAGTAGTCCTCTTAATAGGCAACTTTTGCATTGATCTCCTTGCTCCAATGCTGGCTTCAATCTATGCTGCTTGCCTTCCTCCTTCACCTTCATTGTGTTTTGGTTGACTTAGAATGAACCCATCAATGTCCTCTAATGATACTACTAGTTCTTCACTCATATATATATATATTGCAACTCAACATCCACTATCTTTCTTGAAGCCCTAGTGGGACTAACTAACATAACATCGTTATCACCATCTAGTCCCTAACCTTCCCCTTCTTCACTCACTCGAGGGTTTGTTGACTCAATTCTATTTCCTTTGCTACTTGTTGATATGATCCAAAAAGGATGTAAAATCCACAGGGACAAGGTTGAATTTATGCCACTGCAACTAGGGGTGATCAAAACCGATTAAGCGGAAAGTCAGTTCGCAAAAACGGTGAATTGATAACTGAACAAAAACTTTCGGTTAACCGAAAATTGGTTAATAGAATTTTTCGGTTCGGCAAAAATGTAAACCGTAACCGAACCGAAAACTCGATTAACCGGATTTTCGGTTCGATTACCGATTAACTGTTAATTTAAATTGTTAATTTTCAATTTTCACTCATTTTTTTACTTAATTTAACCATTTAAGACACCAAATATTAATTTACACATTATTATGTGTTCAGTCTTATCTTTAATAATTATAAAATCTATACTTGACTAATATAAAATTTAGATTTTTTTAAATAGAAGTGTAAGTTTTGGTTTCGGTTAACTGAATCTTAAATGGCCAAACTGAAAACGAAACTGAAACAGCAAAATTTTTTCAATTCGGTTAACCAAACCGAATTTTTACTGGATTTTTTAGAAAAATCAAATCGGCTAACCGGTTTTTCGATTTTCCGGTTTAGTTTTTCGGTTTCGGTTTTTTGTTTTGGTCACTCCTAACTGCAACTAAAACTAACTCATATTAATTAAATTAAAAGCAAGAAACAGTCAAAACAGAATCATTCGACTAATAGAATTGAAACTAATCTAAACACGATTGAAACTATAAACTAAATATTAACTATTAAAGAAATTAGCACAACTACTAATGAAATTATAAATTCTAATTAATCAAGAGACAAAGGAGAGGAAAGAGATGACTGAAACCGTTAAAAGCCAACAGAGAATATCAAATCTTCAATAGGTATCAAATTATAAAAATTTAGCATCCACCATAAACCGAAGGGGGTAGCAAAAATTGAAACTTTGAATGAAACAATTTTGATAGAGACAAAAATTAAACTAGAAAATTGAAAGTACAAAACTTGAATTAAAACTAGAGCTAGAAAACTTGAATTGAAACTAAAACAAGAAAACTTGTATATAACTCAAATCAAACAAATTCCTAAAATTACATTAATTTCTTAAACTACTAGAAACTAATGCTAGAATTAAGAAGAAAAGAAATTGATTATTTACAAAGCACTCAAGGACCCCTATTTATATTAGAGCTAAGTCCCCCAACTTTCCTAATTATATTAGATTTCTTATTTTTAAAGTAACTTGCCTACTTTGCTATACCAATTTCTAATTTCTTCATTGATTTGAAAAGGGACTCTACCACCATATTTCTTCAATTTGTTCATAGTTTCAATCCAAAACTTTTCAATTTTCACGTGTTAATGGCCATATGATCTACTAGGTTGATTTGTGTGTCGAAGGAGACCGAGGCATTGACTTTTAACCTGGGGACTAAAATGAGGATCGGGCTGCACTTACTCAAGAGTTGGACTGTCATGATAATTAGTGAAAAATCATCTATTCAACCTTTAATTTTCGAGTCTTTTCCTCATCCACTTATTACCTACAAAACTACACAAAATCCTATTAAAGTTGAAAATAAGCTCGTAGATAAGTATAATTTAGGTGAATAGAGATATAATATTTAGCACTTTTGGTGACTAAACACTTGTCTGACATCAAGGCCCATTTGCTCAATTCATTGGGTTCAGGACTATCAGCCATGTTTATGACAATCACAAGCGCACTCTCCCAACTTGTAAAATAATCCAATGAGTTCTAATCTTTCAGAATCTAATGTTTTTTCCTCACTTGTCCAAGTTTACCGTAACAGAAAGCGGGGAACCTTGAAAAAATTTAGAGCATACATCTCATCCGTGTCGCACTGCCCTAAATCAATGGTCTTCCCCTTGTACTCAACATGCAGAATCTTCATAGTCATTTTGTATTTCTACACACATGATCAATTTTCGTAAGTCATCAGTTAATTTTTGTACATTTACTTAAAACACATAACCTACACCACCATATTACATTTTGAAAAGGTCAAGACAATGCATCATTTCATTTAATCACTAAATCCTAATTTCATTCACCCACTTCTTTATTTTCTACCATACCTACAAACCATCACAAAATTCTCACTTTCAATTTAAATTAGGCTGCATTACATCATAATTTCACATTGTTGTACCCAAATTTTCAATTTCACAACACCCTATGTTTTTAAATCCCAAAACGTAATTTTACAAAAATATGAAAACCCCTCTTTCCATCAACAACACACCTATCCACCCTAATGTTTTCAACTTTGTAAACTTACAAACTATTACACACACGCAATCAACATCATTATACAATAATTTTGAAGAGATATGAGATTTTTGTGGGTTTTTACCTCTTCTCTTTCTTTGTTGATGTTCTTCACACTTCTTTGAATTTCGCTGCGACGTTAAGTTTTTCAAATTGATTTTCATTCTAATGTTTCCAATTAACCCTTCTCCTTCAATTTGTAAGATGTTGAAGCTGTGCTAATAGAGTGTTGGGGGTTTTGGGATTTTAGGGATTTTTGGTTTCTCTTTTCCTTCTCTTTTCTCTAACAAGTAGGTGGATGAAAGTCAAATCACTCAATTACTTCTTTTTTCCCCCATTTCCCCCATTGCAGAGGGGCAAAATTATCTTAGTCTTGCTCTGATTACACTCTTGTCAGATTTGACTCGGTTTAATTAAATACGTAACTGAGGGCATAAAAAAATTAGGTCAAAAAATTGAGGCTTGAAAAAATCAATGTCACATATGTCAGGGTATTAAAAAGTCAAATCCTTGGATAACCCCCTACTCTATATTTTTTTTTGTAATATAATTAGACTTGAAGCATCAAATAATCCTTACTCTACCAATCCTATTATTCACTGTGATAGTTGTATACAAGGTAAAACATTATATATCTTACTACTTTAAACTTTTAAAGGAAATACGACAAGTTACTATTGAAGGTAATTTTGTAATTTTAAGGGTATTTTGGTTATTTTAAGCTAGTACTTGCTCTCTCAATGACAGTTAATTTAGGAGCATTTAAGTAACTTTATACATCAAAAATGTATCTCATAACATGAGTTGCTATTGTAAGCAACAAATAAGATACAACTTTGACTTTACAATGCAAATCCTAATTTTTATGACTTTTATGAAAAATAAATAAGATACAATTAAACACCCTAAAAATCATATTTATTACACACTAAAAAAAGATGTTTTTTAAGGGTGCGAATTTTTGAACGAACTGAAAGATAGCACCAAGAAGGAGAGTAAATTTTTTTGGGTTGATTGATTAGTTTTAACAACAAGGATGACATAAGTTTTTTAAAAAATAACTTTCATTTTGTAGTTGATGAGATGGAGCAATTTAGTACTCTGCTCTCTCTGTCTCTATCGGTCCCCTCTCTCACCTGATGTTTCAATAGTTAATTTTTCTATATTAAATTATATGAATTTTGTGAAGACTGAATTAACTCTCATTGTTTCAAAAAGAGCATAGACTTAATTTAAATTGAATGAATATCTTGTGAATAAATATCTTTATTACATATTATTCTTCCTATCTTACTTACTACGGGATATGTTGAGAATGAGATTGTGCTGCATACTTGGTAGTTGTAGCCTATCTTTTATAGTTCTAGATTTTTTCATTAATGTTACTACAATACCTTCTATTTGATTATCCGCCCAAACTTACCAACTCACCTTTCACTAATCTCATATCTGAATTCATTAGCATGTTTTATCAACTTCATTATTTTAAGTGTAACTACTCTCATTTGCATCAAACTCACACTTTTCTAATAATACTTAGTTTAATAAACCAAAGTTAAAAGCTGAAATTAATTAACGACTTCTCAATTTTGCCAACAATCACAATTTTTAATTAAAAAACTTCACATTATTGCTAGCAAGTTTTCCTATTAACTTATATATGTCATAACTTACCCGCGCATAAAGTGCACAAATTCTCACCCTCATATATGTATATGTGTGTATGTGTACATGTGTATGTATGTGTGTGCATATATAAAGGGATGTCACACATAGACATCCATACATATGTGTGTGTGTGTGTGTGTGTGTAGAGAGAGAGAGAGAGAGAGAGAGAGAGAGAGAAAGACATGTTCACAAATATATGTGTGCATGCGTGCGTGTGTGCGTATCTATGTATAGAGGCATTATCTCTTTCTCCCTCAGAATTTATCAGTAAAAATAGCATTACTGATCACTGCAACTAAAACCATTAGTCACCAATCATATTCATCACAAACATATATCTTCTTATAGTGATCATAAGGGTCATATATGTTTGGTGATTGTGTCTATTATCGATATGTGAGTAGAATATTTCATTTATATGGTGGTCGTGAAATTATAATAGGTGGTCATTGTAAATATGGTTGTTGATCATAAACTATGCACTTAATTTGTTGTTAGATTAGGTTTTTTTTTCCTTTTTTGTAAATTTAGCTTCATTTTCATCAGAAACTATAATATAAGTTTTTTTTACGATCTTAGTTTGTGATAAATAGATCCAATTTTAGTGATCATCAGAATTGTATTTGGTGATCAATTGATCTATCTATGGTGATCATTATAAATAGGTTCATTGATCACCAACTACATCCTCAATTATAGTTAGGAGAGCTTTATTTTTTTACCTATTTGAGCGTTAAATTCATTAAAAATCATAACATATATTTTTACTTATAATTTTAGTTAGCGATCAATAGTTTTAGTCTTAGTGATCATTAGCATTTTGTTTGGTGATCAATTCTACGTGAAACACGGACATTACCTCCATGCACTCTTCCTACTCATCCCATTGAGCAGCTCATCCTACTTGAGTAGTCCCCTATGAGTGTGTGTGTATATGTGCGCGCATGCTCAAGTACACACATTTATATATATAAGCGTGTGCTCACACACACGCGCACACACACACGCAGATATATATATATATATATATATATATGATATATATATATATATATTACTATCTATATATATATATATAAATATTTATATATCTATCTATAATATGTATGTATGATATATATATGTATTGTATATATATATATAAATATATCTATATATATATATAATATATATATATATATATATAGTAATATATATATATATATATATATATTATATATATATATATATATATATATATATATATGTTATATAGATGTGTGTGGGTGTGTGTGTTGTGTGTGTGTGTGTGTGTGTGTGTGTGTGTATATATATTTAGATATATGTATACGTGTATATATATATATATATATATATATATATATATATATATATATATATATATATAGTTATATATAATATGATATATTATATATATAGATATATATATATATATTATATATGAATATGTATGTAGATATATGTATGTATGTATGGTGTGTGTGTATATATATATATATATATATATATATATATAATATATATATATATATATATATATATATATATATATAATATGAGTGTATATATATATACGTATATATATGTATATGTGTATGTATGTATATATATATGTGTGTGTGTGTGTGTGTGTGTGTGTGTGTGTGTGTGTGTGTGTTTTGGAATATTAATTTATAAATAAAATAATTTCAAAGTGTGCAATAGTTGAGGTGCTTGCCCTAACTAAGGTAGCTAATCATGTATTAATACTCACAATTAGGGTTTACAAGGGTACAAGAATTGCATCCAAGGCCCAATATAATTAACAATTATATATAAGGTATCACGTCCATCAATCTGTTTGCGCTGGAACCACAGAGAGGATTGCCTTGAATTGATGAAACTTTTGTGATGTCAAGCCCTTGGTGAAGATATCAGCTGTCTGAGACTGAGTAGGAATGAATTTCGCCTGTAAGTGGCGATGAGAAACCATATCACGAACGAAGTGGTAATCCACTTTGATATACTTACTACAACTATGGAGAATAGGGTTAGCAACAAGATAAGTGGCATAGATGTTATCATAAAAGAGACAGATAGGGACTTGTACCAAAGTACCCAACTCAAGAAGTGGCTGATGAAGCCATTGGATTTCTACAGTAGTGTAGGCAGCTGCATGATACTCAGCTTCAGTAGAGGAGTGAGAGACTACAGGCTATGACACATAGGGTGTGCACGGATGTGAAATTTTCTAGCCAAGTTAGTGACATACGTGTGTTGAGAAAGAAACAAGCTAGCGGAAGTGCGCACCACTTGCACCCCTAGAAAGTAATGAAGGACACTGAGGTTCTTCATTGCAAATTGAGTGGATAATGTAGTGATGAAGGCATTGAGAATAATAGGATTGTTACTAGTGAGAAGCATGTCAGTAACATACAGAAAAAGAATAAGTATACTAGTATGATGAGGATACACAAACATGGAAGTGTCAACTTTGCTGCAAACAAAACCATTTGAAAGAAGAAAGGTACTGAAGCATATATAGACCTCCTCATTAAGAAAACCATGTAAAAACCCATGTAGTAAAGCATTTTCACATGATGAGGTTATTACATATAGACTATGGATAACTTTGACCCCTGCTCTGTAACACTGTACATAACAACTGAGAAGAAGATAGAGATAATACCAATGGATGTGCATCTCACATTGGCACTCAATTGGTGAAAGGAAGGTTGAAGAGTATTATGGCAAGAAGCCAAAAGATCTCAAATACAATGAAGTCTTTTCAGTATGGAGGAAGGAATGGAATCTTGAAGATGGGGCACCAAAACGCAACCAAATGCCACAGCACATACTAAACAAGGCTGATGCAGGGTAAAGTTTCAAAAGAAACTTTGTTTTGTACATGGTGTCCTGTTTCTTTAATTGATCGAAGAATGTACATTATGCACCTTGTTTTGCAGAGAATGTTACAACAATTGATTGGTGTCAATACACCATTGACAGATTGTGTGAATTTATTTAAAAAAGACCTTCAAAGTTCAAACTTTGATGGCTCTTCTATTCTTAATGGTAAGCTCCTTCTTTCTTATCAGTATACCATATAAAACACGTTTTTATAGAGCAGAACATTATTTTTATCGAGTAAAACATATATTTTAGTGAGGAAAACATTATTTTTAGTAAGCAAAACATATATTTTAGTGAACAGAACACATTTTTTAGTAAGCAGAATATCATTTTTAGTGAGTTGTGGGGCATTTGTTCATAGTTGACAATTATCTGTTACAACGAACTAGAATGACCATTTTAGTGAGCGCACATCACTTTTACATAGCTATAGCAACAAGCAAACCAGCCTTGTTATTAGTGAACATTAGTTTATTTTAGAGAACTAGTCTGCATTTTTAGTGAGCAGAACATATATTTTAGTGAGTAGAACATCATTTTTAGTAAGCTATAGAGAACTTGGTGATATTTGACAATTATATGCTACAGGGAGCTAGAATGACACTTTTAGTCTGCACACATCACTTTTAGATAGTTATAGCAATAAGCGAACAACACTTGTTGGTAGTGAACATTACTCTATTTTAGTGAGCTAGTACGCATTTTTAGTGAGTAGTATTTCTATATTAGTGAGCAGAAAGTCTTTTGTTACAAACTAAATATTATTGTTTTTCTTGACTTAACATATATATTACAATCAGAAATAGTACCTCTCTTTATTCATACAACATATATTAAATTGATTAGAATAAATAGGCCCTATCAAATGTTATATATTAACAGAGTTCTCTTTACAAAGAGGACTGTTCAAAGACAATTTCGAATGATCAAGGGTTGGACTACAGAAAAGCTGAAGGAAAGGGTGAAAGAAGAGAGAAAATCTAATCAACTTGACAACAAAGAAGCGACAAAAGGGTTTGGAAAAGTAGAGTGGAGGCTTAATACAAACGAACAAAGAAAAGCATGCTGCACCAGCCATAAAAAGTCAGCCAGAAAATGATGAATAGCTAAGGACATGTTCATAAAATAATAAAACATCAGAGTTAGAGGTATCATTTAATTCAATTATATCAACTAAAAAGAAGAAAAATAAATAAAATATATATCTATCTTACATCTTACAGTACTTGAATGAAGTTTACATATAGAAAGATATGGAAGAAATGGCTGAAGTAACAAAGGTTTTAGCAAGTGCATTCAAGAGATACCAAACTTTTATAGAATACTTGTCAAAAAAGTGCCATAACAATGAAGTACTCAAGAAAATAAGAGATGCAGCTATATGCATGTTCTCATATACTGAACTTTTATAGAATATTTATCAAAAAAGTACCATAACAATGAAGTACTCAAGAAAATAAGAGATACAGCTATAAGCATGCTCTTTTCATATTGTCAAGCTCAAATGTCAAAATCACCACCAATGGAACAGAAAGACAAATGAGGGGAAACTCCTAAGATACCATCATTTAGTTAAGATGATGAATGGTGGAATAGAGTTGTTGTACTAGCAGCAATAACAGAATTAGAATGCTTTTATAAAGCACAAACAAATGACTAGTAGCCCAAAAGCCAAAAGTCCAAGGAGGAAAAGCCCTAGATGCGGAACAAGGGACAATGACTTACCAAATTTTAAGTTGATTGATGATAGTCAAAGCCTAGCTCCTCCAACACCAGCACCCCCAGTAACACTTCAGACACCACCACCCTCCCCACTCACACAAAAACTTGACATCCCTACCACCCCCACCAACCCTTCAGACACAAAAGCCCCCATAGCCACCACAAGCTCTTGAGACACAACCACCACCAGAAACATGTAAGACACCCCCAGCCATGCCAAAGACATTGTCATAGCCCATGGACAAGGATAGCACAACCCAAAAAAATCATCCATCGGCAAAGAAAAAATTGAATCAAAAGGACAGAAAGCAACAGAAAGAAAGCAAAGAAAGCAAAAATCTCCTAGAAAAGAAGATAACCAAAAGATAAGAACACATAAAGTTGGTAAGAACTTTGGAAAATTGAAAAAATAAAGGTGAATAGCACATTTTTTTAGTGAGCAGAATATTATTTTTAGTGAGCAATCATAATGTTTAGTGAGTTACAGGAAAGTTGTTGATAATTGACAATTGCATGTTATAGTGAGTTAGAATGACACATTTAGTGAGCACACATCGCTTTTACATGGCTCTAGCAACAAGCAAGGAGGACTTTGTTTTTAGCGAATATTATTCTATTTTAGTGAGCTAGTATGCATTTTCATTGAGCAGAACATTATTGTTGGTGGGAAGAACGTTATTTCTAGTGAGCATGACATTATTGTTGGTAAGCATAACATTATTTTTAGTGAGCAGAATATAAATTTTAGTGAGCAGAACACATGTTTAGTGAGCAAAACAAAAAGGATTTGTTGATAGTGAACATTAGTCTATTTTAGTGTGATGGGAGATAGTGTAGTGAGCTACAGTCAGGCAAGCAGTGGGCCATAATGTGTATTTAGTGAGCTATGTGATAAACCTCTATTTTACCGCTTTTAGGCATGATTTCTACCCCTTATTTCGGCGATTTTCGGTAAAACTTCAACAGTATAGAAGCTAATTTGTCATTCTTTACCGCAAATATGCCTAAATGTTGTGTGCTTGTGTTTTCAGGAGTTTGGTTGAAAGAAATGAGAGAAATAAGCTAATGCTGAGCCAAATAGGAGCCAAAAAGGTTGATCTTGAGCCAAGAGGAAGTGGCACCGTGCCAGGCAGCATGACCGTGCCACCCAGGGAAACGGGAAAACGCAAGGCAGCAAAGGGGCACGGTGGCCCCATGCCACATGGCACGACCATGCCACTTTACTTTCTCTCGTTTAATCGCGATCTTGCATTGTAATTGACAGTTAGTTTTTTTCTCTACTTTTTCTCTCACAAAAACGGCGATTAGGGTTCATAGGATTGAGATTGATTGTTATTGGATTCAAGACATTGGATTGAAAGTACTTTATGCTTTTGGTAGATTGTTGCTGCAAATTGCACAAAGTACATTCCTCTACCTTTTTTTTCCTTTGCGTTTTAATTCAAAGTTGATACTTTTGAGCATGTTCGTTTTCTTGATTGTAATTGTGATTAGAATGACGATTAGAGGCTAAATTTCGTGTCTTGGATTGGGCTTAGCCCCTATGATGTGATTTGGATTGGTATTCTAGGTTTTTGTGAATTGACGCCGATGTTATAATTGAACTCTCACTTAGCATGCCAGGTATTCGATGAATTGCCTGAGAGGGTCATATTCATGTTTGTAATTGGGGTTTAGGAGATTAACGAAAGTTAAATCCTCTACTTAGAGCGGCTTTGCGAGCGATTGAATTTCTTAACATGAAAATAGTTAGGGTTTCAATTGGGAATTAAGGATTACGCAATCCTGTGGTCTCGCGACTCTAGTTTCATGAAAATAGATAACTAGAATAACTTGATCAGTCTAATAACCTTTGAGAGAAGGCGTAGATGCATTTAACTTGTAACCATTCCATTTCGGCTGTCTCGTGGGCGGATTCACATGATCTAGTTTATAATCCAAAGAATATCAAAGCGTGGTGAACCCAAATACAGGATCCTTATCACTATTGATTTAGATAAAAGCAGTAACTTTAGATTGAATAGAATTAATGCCCAGTAAAACCCATTCTACTAAACTCTAGCCTAAATTGAGTGTTAAAGGTTGGTTCGGTGGTTGAAACCGAGTTCCTTGTGGACACGACCCATACTTACCGTTGCTGGCTACAAGTGGCATCGTGCACTTGCGGTATTTTTAACTCAACACTATGCCATGATAAACTATGATGTAATGTTTTGCAGAAAAAAAGCATAGCAAGAAGACAAGACATCAACTGCAGAGAGACTAAGAACCCATGACAAAGCCCTACTACTCACCTTTTGTGGAAAGAATCACAAAGCTTATGGGGTAATTGTCAAGCCAGGAGAAGATGGTTACTGATTATGTCTTTCATCAATCAGAGGACATTGATTCCAAGTAACCACAAAACTCCTAAATTTAAAAAATTAGTAACAGAAAACACCTAGAAAAACATAAGTTACGCTAAAATTTCTTTCTTTTATGTCATATCAGTGAAGAATTTGTTTGTCATCAAAACACATGTTGCAAATCGGTAGCACTTGTTAACCATACGTCCAAGGGAATACATTGATGCACATGTGGTTAATGTCTGGGCTGCTATCGTTAATAACTTAGAAAGAAAAAGAAGTGAAGGCTCTCTAAGAAGATTTTTTGTACCGGTTGATGCAATGGTAATTATATCGTATTTCAACATATATTCAAATATTTAAACATCTATTGATACTAATGCAAAAATGCAGTCAACTTTGGACCCCATAATAAATTTAGCAAAATTAGAAGATGAGAGGAATATTGATTTTGAAACAATACATGAGAGAGAATTTCAGAGATGTGACAAATGGATAACGGGCAAACAGTTGCAACTGATAGATACTAATATAATACATTTAATTATATATTAGATTACCATACTATATAATATTATTCATCTTCTAATTTGTAGGTATTCTTTCCAGTATGTCACAAAAAGCACTTCTTCATTTTGCTTCGATTTAAAGGAAGAAAGGCTTCACATAATGGACAACATACAAATAACAACTTCATACAAAAGCGCATATGGTGAAACACATGTATTACTGGTATGTTTCAAATCTTTACTCATTCATTTAATTTTGAATAAGTCAGTAGTTGCATTTGTTGAGGCACATTGTTGGTCAATGGAAACTATACTTTGGTGAGCTAAAAGTATCTGAGGGTATTTGCTAATGTTTATGTCACCAATGTCTCTTAGTGAGCTATGCTTGTGTTCTAGTGAGCTGAGGAACATTATTTGTGAGCTGAACTTATTTGGTGAGGAACATTATTAGTGAGCCGGGAAATTACTAGTGTTTATATCAACCTTGTAACTTAGGGAGGTGTAGATGTACTCCAGTGAGCTGGAAACATAATTAGTCTGCTGAACTTATTTGCTAGAAAAATAGTTAATAAGCTCAACTTATTTACTAGACCAATATTTTGTTTTTATCTGCTGTTTCAATTAGTGGACTATACATGTCTTCTAGTGAGCTGAAGAAAATACTTGGTGAGCTGAACTCATTTGTCGAATAAACTGTTGTCTTTTTATAAATCATGTTGCTTAGTGAGCTAACACACATATTTAGTGAGGTAAAATGAATGTTGGACAAATTGTTGTTTTTTTATCAATCATGTCGCTTAGTGAGCTAACACACATATTCAGTGAGCTCAAAATGTTTGATGGGGAACTATTTGTGTTGCAATATATTGACAAACTATAACAAATTCTGATTGTACACAGGCAAAAGCTTTTAGAAGATTTCTTGAGGACAGTGTTAGCCATCCAAAACATGAAGCTACCAAGAAAATGAAAACAGTACAAACGAGAATGCCATGAAGAACAATAGATAATGTCATAGACTATGGGGTATTTTGCATGAGGCACATGGAGTCATACTTTGGCCAGACAGCTAAATGGAAATGTGGTTTTAAGATAGGTGAAGTAACTCTTCAAAGATGTCTTGAAATAAGTATAACACATATTAATTAAAGAACAACAAATATATCCATAATTACTATACATACTTGTTTCTTTCCGTTTTCAGGATAAGAATCTGCTTTATGTAATAAGAGCACGGTACTATGATGAGATCATCAATAATAAAGAAATATATACAGGAATAGTTGGGAAAGGAGTTGCATGATAGACAACAGGTAGAAATTGATGCAAATGCAAGCCAAAATCCAGTGCCAGAAGCATAGGTAATGAAACTTGAGATATGATCAAGTTCTTGAACACTAACATTACTTTAATTAAGCCAACTTTCGGAACTAATGTAGACAATACTATCATATAACACTAATATTGAATATTTCATCTCTTTTAGTATGCTTAAACTTAATGATGGTGAAGCACTAATATGCAACATTTAATATTCAATCACTAATATTTCATATTTCATATCTTTTACTATGCTTAAAACCAAAAAAATAAAATAAAATCTTAACATGTAGTCAGCTGGGAGGAAAAACCAGTGAGCTCCAAGGATTCTACAGTAAGCAATAACATAAACTAATCTAGATACTAATATGATATAAACTTACAACTATTATTACCAAAGTGTTTCATATATTGAAGCATGCACAATCTCATTATCAAAAAAGTACTATTCTTTTATAATGTTAAATCACCAACAAAAGCTATAAATAGTTTTGTAAATTCTAGTGAGCTAAAGGACAAAACTAATGAGTAGTGATATTTCAGTAATGAGCAACATATTGCAAACTTTAAATAAAAATTATTATTTCTAAAAATTTAAAGATACTATTCATTATGATGACTTTAAATCACATATTATTTCTAAAAATTTATATTATTATTTCTAAAAATTATTATTTCTAAAAATTTAAATTATATATATTTTTTCAACTACTTCAATGAAGATAAAAGTTATTATTTTCAAAAATTTAAATTATAAGATTAATTATAATATTTCTAAAAATATTTTAACTAAAATTTTAAAACAGACCGTGCGTAGTATGAGTTTAAATGCTAGTATATATTCAAGATCTCTTATAGTTTTAATATAAAACAACACCCACTTTTATAATTTCAACACACCGAACTATAATAAAGCCTAGGTGAAGTTCACTCCTAAGATTTGATCAAGTGAGGTGGCGGATGTAACCTTTAAGGTTATCCGGTTAAGCCAATCATTAGGCCAACTATCCTTTGATTAGCTCCAGGGATACATGGGACGTTGTTCCTGATATTATTTGATTCTTTTTAAATTATGCTTTGCTTTTAAGAGTGTTTAAGTAGAAAGACACACATAAATATGTGTTTAGAGTTTATGAGAGGGTGAAATTTCTACCATCAATATTTAAGGACACTAGCAAGCTAAGTGTTGGAGTATGAAAAGTAGGTGTTATCCCATATTGATAAAATGAAAGAATATGAAAATAAGTGTTGTACCACATTGATAAAATTAAAGGGCTTGAACACGTATATAAGCTTGTGAGTTACTCTCCCTATTACCAATTGATTTTGAGTTGTAACCTCATTTGCACTTATAAAAAAATTTGTACCTCCACCTATAAATTGTCGATCAGTATAACATCAAATTTATTCAAGCATAATATGCATCTGCATACACAGTTTGTAGATATGGGTATCTACTTCTATACATATGATATAAGTGGTTATTTAAAATTGCCAACTAAAACATTGACGTTTATACATGTCTAATGATTTGGCATCATGCATGAAAATTGCACCTGCATCATGCTACTCGTTAGATGCTCATAGATTTATTGAAGCGAATGTGTGTGTTAATGAATTTAGTATCGACTCCGTAGCTAGGTCCACGCAAGAGGGATAATATGCATGCACCACAAAATGATATACACAATGTCCATTGTACTTGTACTTTAAAAATGATAGTCAAGTGCATCTTCACCACTTACACAACATATATACGGCGGCCAAAGCCGTTCAAGTAATGTAACATGCCTTGGGTTTTGCAGTCCAGCAAGGTATCCTTCACCTCTTGGACCTGTATCCTTAATTCCAATCTTATATGTCACTTTTTTTGGGGCAAAAAAAGAGATCATTATGGTTTTAACTAGCAAAGTTTGTAACGGTTTCTCTCCTATTGATCTATTCTCCTAGTTTGTCCCACATTGATGGGGCAGTGACTATCTTTTTTCCTTTGAAATGGTACAGTAAAGAAGAGATTGAAGGGGACGCCCCATTGGTGCAATGAATAATATGTCCATTTCAACTCATTATAAGCATTTGTCATCAAATTTCAGCACTCACAAGCATCCATTGGCTCTTGGTTGTATTTTCTAATTATAATTTCCTACTATTCAGCACTTATTAGTATTTATATACACCAATCAATACTTCTTAACAATAAAATAGTACTTATAATTGGCAAATTATTATGTACACCCGGGAGCAAGTGCTCCTGGGTCTATTTTATATAAATTTTTTGGAGTGTATTTATCATATATTTTATATTTTAATATATAATTATTTATGTGTCACATGAGAGTACATACACTCGAGTATATGATGCAGGCTTTGCTTATAATTAGTTGAAAATAACATATCCGAAAGTAAAGTTGTTTAGCTCATCTGTAAACCAATAATCCCTTTTCGGTGCCCACTTTAATTGTCTTGACTTGGGTGGACTTCTGATTTGGGGATTAAGTAACCGAATAGGATGGGATGTGAAGGGCGCGAAGATGAGGGACATCTTAAGTCCTCGGTAACAGAACCACAAACTTAAGCTTTATATTACTCATTTCAACCATAAGAGCCAGCTCCCTTTGTACTGCATAGAAATTACATATATACGTACTTCGTCTTCAATCATTCTTTTACCTGAGTGAAGTTGTTGTTGTTCGTAAACAACAAACGTCTATATTACAGGTTTTCTCCATTAATTTAGAGAATTTAAACTCGAATCCTTGATTAAAGATAATAGCATTAAACCACTTGAACAGAACTTATTGTGAAAAGTAAAAAGTGACTTTGTCTCGAATTGATACAACAGAAGGCCTTAAGCATACTTATAAGTTAGTCGATTACTTCTCCATTAATTTAGAGGATTTACATGCATAGCTTGTTTATTTTAGACCCCATTTATGACATGTTAACTCAATAGTTCACACACAAGGACATGTGTGCAGAGGAAAGGGGCTAGGGTGTGTGAAGAGTAAACGTTGTCATCCCACATTGATAGAATAAAAGGTCCTAAGCATGTTTACAAGCCAATGAATTACTTCTCCTAATTGAATTTTCGGCTAGAATCTCATTAAACTTAACAAGATTACTTATTTGCTTTTACCTTGATATAAAATTTGATTTGGTATTTACATTCTCAATATGAGCTAGTTCATTTCGTTGGTAATTTTACCGACTGTTTCTAATCATTTCTGATCCTTTACAGTCTTTACTACCCTTTGGCAAAAATTTTCTGGACTTTTTCCAATCCTTTCCAGTCCTCTTAAAATAATCTATTCCTTCCCAACTTTTACCAATTTTTTACAATTCTGTCATTTATTCAATTCTTATTGACCAACGAAAAAGAACATGTCCATAGATGACCATATTTGATTGTATAATTATGCGATGGCATCCACTTTTGCACAAGGAAGCTTGATAAATGGTTCAAAGGAATGAAAGGAGTGAAAGGAGACACACTATCATGGATGACTCATTTGAGGACCCCATGTACTGCACTCTCCACGGAGATAATAGTTTCACATGGTGTAAATGACGCGTTTTTTGCGTGTGAAATGTCAAATTTTATTTTGGAGTCAAAATGGTCATTTACAAAGACGCAGTTGCGTGTTTGGACGTCCCAGCTGTGTATATACAGCTTGAACACCGTAAATTATTATGTACAATCAGATGAACAATTTAATTGTCCATCTGGGCCCATTAACAGTAGTTTTGTTCTTCTAACTGCTGAGCCTGACCCTTTTTTAAAAAAAAAAAAAAATCATGCTCCTCAATTTTTTGAAATCGCAGTTTTCATTCTCCCTATTATTTGATTACTCTTTACTGCTTCGATTGCTTTAGTGTTCAGCCATTATTGAATGGCTGGATTTAATCTTAACGTCGCTATTGATGTTGAATCATCATCAAACGGAATTGTTCGTCAAGTTTGATAACGTTTTTTCGATCTTTATTTTTGTTTTCGGGATCGAAAATTGTGTTCGTTATTTTGTATTTTGACGAATTAATTTTGAGATTTTTCAACTGGATTGCATTCATTCCATGTAAATTTTGGTTTGTGATATACGAGAAATAATAGCTCATCATTATAAGTTATGTGCTCACTAAATATAGTCGTTGGCTCATTAGAGGTATACATTTAGCTCATTATAAAAAAATATGTTGCCCTATGCTACAGAGCATTTTTTGCTCACTAAAAGAAACGTTTGGCTCATTAGGATTGACCTGTGTGCTCCCTGATGTTGCATTATAGCTTACCACAAATGTTATGGTTGTTTTTCCAGATGATATTTTCATTGTTGCTATGTACATATGAGAAACAACAGCTCATCAATATAAGTTATGTGCTCACTAAATATAACCGTTGGCTCACTAAAGAAATACATTTAGCTCACTTATATTGAGCTTGTGCTCAACAATCATAAATCAGTTATCTGCTTACCAAATGTAATCACTATAATTAATCTGGTGCCTAACAGGGAAAACAATAGCTCACTCTAAAAAATATGTTGCCTTGCAGTACAGAGCATTTCTGCTCACTAACCCAAGCGTTTGGCTCACTAGAATGAAGATTGCACTCACCAATTATGCGTTATTGCTCACCACAAAAATTATATTTTTTTTCATTTGTTCACTCATTTTTTATTATGAATGATTAGTATTCCACGCTAAATCATATTGGTCACAAAATATATTTTATAACTCACCAAATATCTATCATGGCTCAATAAATAAATAGCACAGATCACTAAAAAGAATAGTATAGATAGCCAGCAAATAATATTGTGAAGTACTTGGATTATGCTACAGCTCAATTATTTTTTACTATACCATAACGGTGTTTGTATTATATTTTATGAGTATAATAGAAATATAGTGAATTTATTAAATATAATCCAACTCACTAAATATGTGCCATACCTCACTAAATATATGCCATAGCTCACTAAACATATGTCATAGCTCACTAAAAAAATATAGACAATTAGCATATAGTTTAGTGAGTTTCAGATGCACAATAATACTTTTTTTAGTACAATAGCACATTTTAATAAGTTACATAATATTTTTACTAAGTGAAACCTAGGATACATAATATGCATTGGTTTGATCGATCTGCTCACTAAAAATATGTATTAGCTCACTAAAACTGTATCTCAGCTCACTAAGTATTGTAGTGAGCTATACATTTTTAGTGAGCTGAAATTCGATTGTACAATTGGTTCTATACAACTAAGTTGTATGATATACCAACTCAGTAAATAAATATGATAGCTCATTAAAAAAATATAGACAACTAGAATATAATTTAGGGAGTTTCAGATTCACAATAACACTTTTTTAGTACAATAGCATATTTAATAAGTTATATAGTATTTTTACTAAGTGAAACTTGGGTACACAAGATATATTAGTTTCGGTATGTCTGGTCACTAAAAATACGTATTAGCTCACTGAAACTGTATCTCAGCTCACTAATTTAGTGAACTATACATTATTTTTAATGAGCGAAAATGGATGCACAGCAGCATATTTTAGTGAGCTATAGGGCATTTTTGATGAGCCGATATCCGGCGGTTTTCTTTGTGTTTTGTACGTGGGAGCAATTTGTGGGCCCGATTGTACAATTGCATTTGTACAACCGGGTGGACGATATAATTTCTGCTTGAACACGCCCAAGTGGTCAGAGTGCAAGTACCATTGAACATCTCTTTTGAAATGGAGACCTGGTTTAATTCTTAGTTAGTATAGATTATTTTGTGCCTGCATTTGTGTGAAGTTTATAACTGGATCCTTGGACCCGAGCTCGTCCCATCTTTCGTTTCCCTATTGCAAAAGTCCTATAGACATCCTAAATTAAATAATAGCTGATGGGTCAATCTAAACCAGTCTAGCCATGTAAAAATATGTATATACAGCGCTAAACACTTCAGGAAACGTGTTGTATGTATCATTCTAAACGGTTCATAGTTAAATTACTTAATTCCAATGTCTTAAACTTAGACATGAGATTAAGACATGAGATTGACATGTAGTGTCGGATTATTTATGTCAGGTAAGTTAAGACTTTATCCAATACAATCATTGGCTGAAATATTATTTGAAATATCTACATAAAAATGTCGAAATTTTTTAAAGTTGATGGCACTCATACGCAAAACTAATATAGACCGTACAAATTTTAAAAAGTTGGGGGGCTAGGAGGAGGACATTATACAATGTAATTATATATAGATCTACACCATCGGCACTTTTAATGACGTGTATCCATCAGACTTCTATACAAGGCAGCAAATGAATCTTGTGCAGGGATTGTTCGAAATATCTACACTAAAATGTCTGAATTTTTTTAAGTAGATGGCACTCATACACAAAACTAATATAGACCTTACAAATTTCACAAACTCGGTGGGCCGGGAGGAGGACATTATACAATGTAATTATATATAGATCTACACCATCGGCAGTTTTAATGACGTGTAAACACAGTCAATCCATCAGAGCTCTATACAAGGGAGCAAATGAATCTTGTGCAGGCATAACGAAGGTGTTGGGTCGGGCCCATGGTACCCGGATCTAAAGGCTTGGTTGTTTCCCTACAAATCTTCCACAACCAAGAGAAATGTGAATGACAGGATTCGATCCAACGTCTCCCATGTGAGAAAGACATGCACATGATACAAATCGAGCTACATGCTCTTGGGCTACACTTAATCGACATGTCTCTTTCTTAAATGTGACAAATTGATCAACATGTGGGAAAAGATCGCAGACAGGACCATGTGAGCCATGAAGTTAATGGCACCACAATTTTATTTTATATCTTTTTTCCCTGTAGGGAAGGAGCACTACTGATGAGTGATGAGACTAGAGCTTAATGTTCATAATTTAGAGGGTACAGATTTGCTGGGGAGGATGAATCTTCCTTCTCTATGTCAGACAATGATTCATTTGGTGCATGGCTCGTGCATGATATCCTGGAGCAAACAAAGGTGTTACTATGCTAATAATTAATTAATGGCCGTTAGCGACCTGAAGAGGAAAAAGAAAAAATAAAAAAATGACATCCACCCCTCACCTGTTTTGAAAAGATTTTTTAAAACTCAAGGTTTTGAAATAATTTTTACCCCTTTTACAATCGGATGTAATATTGCTAATACATACGTGACATATGAGAAACTAGCTATGTATAAACAAATGACTGCCAAGTTATATATCTTGATCTAAATACTGTCTATCACATTAATCTCAACCAAGGTAGCACCGGGGACTTTTGCAATTGTCTATTTAGCACACTATGCATATGGTTATTTACATCAAGTTGGCTAAATCGGAATATCATCTTTGAAACGTGCAACTAAGATCGCTTTTAATCTCTCCTGCTAATATTGACGGGGACGTATTAAACATGCAATATTTTCATACAAAATAAGACGTTTCATTTAAGACAACATGAAACATACGAAGCAATCATGTCCGACTTGCCCTCTCACAAAGTTCCCAAACTTGATCATTTCTACTCTCAAATTCTGGCACATTTTCTATGAAATTTTAGATGATTACAAATGTTAAAAGATTATGACATGACCTTCCCATTTTTACTAACTCGATGCAGCACTTCTTTTTAACAGTTTTATATTGTTTGAATATATTCAAAAAATTTTCATCACGATAGGTAACAGTCAATTTGTCTCCACATGGCCTTAAATTGAATCGAGGACTTGGCACAGCTGTACATGGAAAATCCGAATGTTGAGCATCTCCACTTGTGGCTAACTACATGGCAAATATGAAGGATACGTTTACAATCAAGGCAGCCTTAGCGTTCATAATGTTGAATGAAAAATTTTATTTTTATCTTTTTAATTATGCTTCTTTATCTAGACGTACGACCTAAAATCTTCTCGGTTAATTAGAATGAATGTTGCATAATAGATAGGGATGGCACAAGCGCCAAGATATCATATCTTGTATTTATATGTGGGACTCAATTATGTGGGTGTACAGATAACGTATGCATCTTGATAAATGTTTCTTATAACTATTGCCTCTCAAAAAAGAACCCTTAACTATGATTGTATTAAAGCACTTAGACTGTTATAATAAACAAAGTTTCCAATTGAAAAATACTTGATTTCTTCATTAAATTTTTGTAAGTCCGCTACTTAAAAGTACTAATTTTGGGACTTTAAGGTCACCTGAATTGATCACTCCCATGGAGTAACATAACGGATCGATCTTTTTTTTGGCTTAAAATTATATGCACAAAAATGTTGGCCACAAATACTTCTAATATCGTCAATGTCATATCGTAAGACCTGACACTCCCTGTAATTAGGAGCTTCCACAGTGACTTGTCTCATTTCATTTTATTTTTAAAAAAAATCACGGTGTGAGTAACTTCCTTTTTTTAAAAAAAAAAAAAAAAAAGCGAGTCCAGTCCACTGGCCCCTATTTCAGGGGTACCCAGTGGACCTGAACGGGTCAGGAGAAGGGGAATGTCAAAGCCCAAATTAAAGCACAGGATCACAAACCTCCCACACACAATTACACAAAGGCAGAATTGTACCCCCCAGGTTTGAACCCGGGTGGGGGGGATGGTAAGACAAGTGGGGTGTTGGCCACCCGGCCAACTCCTCTTCGACGGTTTGAGTAACTTGAATGGTCATGGTAAAAGTTATGTACTTTTTTGCGTGTTGGATCCTCTATTTAGTGGAGTCAAGCTACTGTTAGTCAATAAGAGATAAAGCTCTCTCATCACATATTTTTCTCTATTCATCAGTCTCGAACCTTAAACCTTATTTAATAAGAACAAGTGTCAAACCACTTGAACCACCCTGTGTTGATATATACTTGAAGGTGTAATCTACTTTTTAGTTATGCTTACAATAATATCCATTATCAGCTTGTTTGTTTTACTAGTTTATACCTGTGCCATTTAAATTTTATAATAATCTACATGGGCCATTTAAATTTTACTATAACACTTAGATATAATTAGTTCTAAAATGGAAAAAAAATAACTTGATAGTATAAAAAATTGTTCTTATCATAATCTTCTATTTTAATAGAAAAATTAATATATTCAATCCCTCAAAAACACATCAGGAGGATATTAGGTATGAATTTGGATAGAGATATTGCAAATTCAAAAAATACATAATGTACAGTAATTATAACATGATAAAATTATACAATATAAAACACGATATAGATAATTAATATATACACATAGTGCAAAATATTAAGAAGGAGTAGAATTAAAATGAAACAGTGCACAATAACTAATACCAAAAAAGAGTAAAACATTAAAAATTTTATTATAAATTTAACTCTTATCTTCTTAAAATTTGAAACTATTTTTTTCCTTATATCTTGTTTTTTTAACTTGAAAAAGTCAAAAATACTATCATCAATCTGATCCTATATTTTTTTTTTTTTAAAATGTGATCCTATGCAAATCTAGATTAAGGTGTGGGCCTCAACGGTTTTAAGGTTTACGGTTGGTTTGAAAATTTATAGCTTGTAGGCTTAAGGCTATTGTTTTGGGTTTAGGACTTAATGTGCTCTTTGATTTAATATTCATATGTTTATCGAGATTTTAAACTGCTCCTACTGACATGTAGTTTAATACTTACACGGATTTAAATATAAGATAAGCGCTTGAACTATTAATCTTCAGCAATACTGGGGACCAAAATTTATGCATTGAAATTTCTAAAATCCTAATGTTAGAAGTTTCAAGAGTCTGTCCTCTCTGTGTAATGTGACTCTATTGATCAATAATGCAATTATATACATTGTTATGTAATCTTCATGTAATATAATTTAGTTGTTTTTATTATAAAAATTCACAGAATAAGTACTATAGGTAGCTATTATTTTCTTTTCTTTAGAAATAAAATATTTAAAATTAATTATCTCCTTTTCTTCTTTTTTTAATAGGAAGACAATCCTATGTTATTGTCCAAAAAAAAAAGCAATTATGAGTTGAATAATAAAAGCAAGTCATATCTTGTATTACAAATAATTAATCTTAATATTTGAATATTAAAACTAATTAAAATCATCATTTAGAATGTAGCAATGAACTTCAAACAAATAAAACATGTCTTCTAATTTTTACTATGTTTACTACTTATAAATTATTTTACTTTTTATTCTTAGGATTTATAGATGTAACTTATAAATGTAGCTAAAGCTTTTCATCATCCACAAAATAATTTAAATGTAGTTACTTATTCTTTTTAGGAATGAACTTCATTATTATCTTTCTAATATATGCATAAAAATTGATGTTGATGTTTTCAATGTTGAATATGGTTTGTTTTTATAATTTTGTCTGCGAACAATATTTATTTCTAAAAATGCTAACATTTTCAACTTTACATATAATTTATTGGGTGATCTCTTATTTATTTTTTCTAAATTTAACTATATAATCTATTGGTCTATGGAAATTGATGAGATAAGAAATAGTTATGGGTGGTGCAACAACGGTTAAACTGAAGAAAGGGGGCTACGGGAATTGTGATATTGAGGCAAGTATGAGATTGAATTTTTTTCCCCCAAAAAAACTAAAAATAATCTAAAGGGTAAGATTTATGTTTTTTTTTTTTTTTTGTTTCAAATGAACCATGAAGGCAGTACAATACAACAAGAGGAGGGAAAAGCGAACCTGAGACTTAATGTACTCAGGACCTCAATGGCTAAGGTTTATGTTGCAGAATAATCAACTATTTGTAAGTACTATTGCTTGAGATTTTAGAATTGGAGGAGGAAAGCTTTCTCAACCACTTATACATCTTTATATTTATTATATAAAGATTAGGTATTATTTTTCCAATTACAGTTTTTTTTAATGGGATTAACTCCCGATGTATTTTCTATATTGCGTTACTCTTGTAGAATAAATTGCTCATTGAGAATAATATTATAAATATTGGATTATCCAATCATGTAGTGAGATTTGATAATCCTTTATCCCTAATTTGGATATATACTAGTTTGGGCCCGTGCTTTTGCACGGAGCATGTTCAAATAGACATTATGTGTGTGTACATATATATATGTATAGGTTACACACACACACACACACACACACACACACACACAACACACATATATAATATATAGATATATATATTATATATATATATAATATATATATCTCTCTCTCTCTCTCTTCTCTCTCTCTCTCTCTCTCTCTCTCTCTCTCTCTCTCTCTCTCTCTATATATATATATATATGTGTGTGTGTGTGTGTGTGTGTGTGTGTGTATTTCAGTATCTATTTCGAGGAAATTTCAGCAGCTATAGTGCATTGATCTGCTTTTATCTCAGCTTTTGGTTGTCGACTTTATCAATTATCTGACTGGTTTAAAACTCATCCTCAAAATTTTGGGTCATTTTTGCAGACATCACAATTCAAGATATTCTTCCTAAACAAACTTTGAATACACACAGAAGAATATAGAGAGACAAACACAAAGATAGATCACATAAGGATTTAATGAAGAGAATTTGGTTGTTAGATTTGTATGCTTTAAAAAAAATTTCTTGTTTGTTAAATAAATTAGATTTGGGTCATTTTATTTGAAACATTTATAAATAAATTATAATTTTACGGTTTAAATGAACTTATTTTAAATTTAACAGTTGTATATACATATATATATATATATATATATATATATATATATATATATATATATATGGATCTATCCAATACTCTAAAATTTTGAAATACGAAAACTTTAAAACTCTAAGTAGGATATGTTTTTGCCAGAGTGAATAGAATTAAGGATTTTCTATTTTGTCATCAATCAGCCCCCTATACAATGTTGCAATTATAATATAAAGATAAGGTGTCACATAAGGTTTTATTGAAGAGAGTTCGATTATTAGATTTGTATGATTCAAAAGAAAATGAAAATTATTTATGGGTATCTCACCTGGTAAATAAATTAGATTTGAGTCATTTTATTGGAAACATTTAAAAATCACTTATAATTATACGATTTAAGTGAAGTAAATTTAATTATAATATATAAAATTCAAACTAAATATTCAACATAATTTTGTAGGTTTTTTTTAAACAATTAAATCAATTACAGTCATCAAATTGAAAAAAATGTCAATTTCCATGGGAAGGTTGAATTCAACAAAGTTTGCCAGCGACAAACCCAACAAATATGGATTCTATAATTTCCAGACCATAAAACCTTGACATTAGAACGCTGTCTAGGTCCTACAACATAATTAAGTCCCATGAGGAATGTGGGAGTGGGCTGTTTTCTTATCACTATGTATGTGTATGTGTCACATAAGGATTTAATGAAGAGAGTTTGATTATTAGATTTGTATGCCCTTAAAAAATGATTTTTTTAATCTCGTGTGTTAACTAAATTAGATTTGGGTCATTTTTTAAACATTTAAATATTAATTATAATTATAAGATTTAAATGAAGTAAATGTAATTGTAATATGTCATAATTCTATTTTGATAATAGCATCAAGAAAATCTAATGTGATCGATTCTCCTTCAGTATTGGTGATAAATCATTTCAATCTAGATAATCATGCTTTAGAATCAATTCAAATTTATTGGCAAGTATATATAGTGTCTGGACTTGACTGCACCATTATTAATTTTTTTTTTGGATCAAATAACACTTTTTAATTTTAATCTAGAGAAGTTTAATTTTAGCTTTATTTGTGAGACTTGAATCTTAAGTTATTAAAAGAGAGTTGAGAAACAATTATCGTTATACTTTATTATAACTCTACTCTCTTCACGTATCATTCTTCATCAAAAGTTAAGAAAAGCATTAAGTAACTATATAATTGTGAAGATAACAAAATTGTATTGCAAAATCATGTGTACATGCCTACAAAGCACTATTTTCATTAGTACAGAGGTAGGAAGAGAGAATTACTGGGTATCAATATCTTAAAGTCCCACTATCTAAAACAGATTGTAGAGCCTTGTATAATATCTATATTTTTTCTTAAGAACTCTCTGTCTCTCTCTATATGTGTGTGTATACACTTACATATAATGTTGTATATATACATGCATATATACTTATATTCCAATACACATCTACTCCCTCTCTCTCTCTCTCTCTCTCTCTATATATATATATATTATATATAGAGATTGGAAAAAAAATTTCAGAAAACCATCACAATCTCTCATCATCACCTTTCACCACCCCTTAAAAAAAAAGGAAAAAGAGAGAGATATTAATGGTAAAAAGCATAGTAGATAAACACAGTCTGGACTTGTTCTTTTGCACGAAGCATGTCAATCATTCAAATTAAACAGAATCACAAAAATATTATCAATGAATTGAACATCAAATATTGTTTTATCATTTCTACATAACAGAGACAACAGAATTAGAAGGCAAGCAAACAAAGCCCAAAGGCAAATGATGGCTTTCAGATTGACACATCTCCATTCTTCCTTGACAATCTCTCTCCTCATTTTCCCGAAGAACCTCCCACACTCTTCATCTGCCTCATCAGTCTCTCCCCTCTTTCTTCAAAGAAGAAGAACAACTGCCCCCTTCTTCTGCTTCTGCTGCTCTTCCTCGTCTACCTCTTCAATGGCTTCCGAGTCATCCTCTCTAACTCACATCGTCACTCTTCCAGGTCAACCTGGTAACCCGGTCCAGATTGTGGTGGCACCCGGCATTGCCCCTTCCGAGTTCAGGCGAGTTTTTCCCATCACCATTTCAAATCCTTGATTTGCTGAATTTCAAAGGGTTGTTGCGTAGAATGTTGAGAAATGAGTGCTGGAATTGATTTTGTGGGTGCAGGAGTGCAATTGAGTCGTCTTTGTTTCAGCAATGGCAAACCACCCTCAAATACAATTCGCCTCTTCTTTAATTTGTAATTAGCAATTGGCAAACCACCCAAAACTTTAAACAAAACCAAACCAAGAAAACAATCTAATCCAATGTAGGTCACCTTTTGACAAACACCTAGTGGGTATCAAACCTCACTTCTGCACCATCAAATCAAAGGTTTTTTTGGGGAAAGAATTTAAAATTTGACTGAAAACTGGTGGTGGGGCTGGGGAATTGGGATAGTGTTTAACAGGGTGTGAAACGTGGGAAGGCAGTTACCATGATTCTTCAAGTAATGGTGAGTGAAAACTGCATATTTGAGTGAAAACTGCTGGCGGGGCTGGGGGTGTTTAACAGGGTGTGAAACGTGGGAAGGTAGTTACCATGATTCTTGAAGCAAAAGTGGTAGTCAGTTAAGGAGAGAGAGAAAGGGAGTGATGAGCGGAGGTGTACTTTTTTTTTGAAATTATTAAAATTATGTTAATTTCACGGTGAGGATTTATTTAGTAAAGTAAACCAGGGGTGGTGATTCTTCGAATCTCCTAAATTCACTCCTGTAGCAGCATTCCTTATTTCCTCAACACTGAGAAGTTTACCCATTTTTGCATTTTATATATAGAGATTGCAGCATGAAAACAATGCGTAAAAAATTATGCGAAATTCAGAGATATGAATCGACCCAAACCCTCCTCACCCTGTCCCTCCCCATAATAATAGACCTTATGTAGGGCATAGTTATCCTATTCATATAGAAGATGCACATAATTGTTGGTTGGACAAGAGAAACTGGTGGTGGTGATAACAGTTTTAATATGAAAAGTCATTCGTGTGGGACATATATATATATATATATATATATATATATATATATATATATATATATATATATATATTACATACATACATACATATACATACATACTATATATATATATAATATATATATATATATCTATATATATATATATATATATATATATATTATATATATATATGCATGTATGTATATACATATATGTGTGTGTATATGTATATATATATGTATATACATATATGTGGTGTGTGTGTGTATATAATATAGGTTTCTGTGTGTTGTGTATATATATATATATATATTATATAGAGAGAGAGAGAGAGAGGAGAGAGAGAGAGAGAGAGAGAGAGAGAGAGAGAGAGAGAGAGAGATGTATGTATATATATATATATATATGTATATATAGACACACACACACACACACATATATGCATATATATACACACACACACACACACACACACACACACACACACACACACACATATATACATATATATACACACACACACACACACACACACACACATATACATATACATATATACATATATATGTGTGTGTGTGTGTGTGTGTGTGCGCAAGCGCGCGCGCACACGTGTGTGTATATATGTATTATGGTCACGTGGCTCTGATACTAGTTGAAAGAGCGCTCGAGTACTACTTATAAGAAAAAGTACACATACACAAATTTCAGATTTTCGAAAGTAAGTTTTTAAGGATTTGAGCTAAAATGCAAATATGAAAAGTTTAAGGGCTAAAAAGTAAATGAAAACAATGAACGATCTCCTTAAAATAGTTTTTACAAAATATTGACCATCTTAAATATATTCTAATAACGTGGTCCCCTAATTATGATTTCCACACAAAGCACGGTACCTGACAGTGATATTTCCTCTATCTATATATATATATATATATTATATATATATATATATATAATATATAATATATATATATATATATATATATATATATATATATGCCAAATAAACATTAGATTAATCAAGGGTCAAGGCTAATCACAAATGAAATATAATAAGAGATAATTAAATGAGACTTTTAAGTGTGATACAATCTAATCATGTAAAACCACAATTATCACGAATATCCTAATTAAGGCTGGTAAAAATCTGTTCGACTCAGTAAAAATCAGGCACGTTTACAAAATTCATGATCAAGTTTAAATCCATATCAATTCGAATTTGGGTATCTGGGTTTAGGTTGTATGGATTTTTGAACCATTTCGGGTTCAAATAAATTCAGACAATCGAAAAACCAAGTTCGACATCGGATAACCATGTTTATGGGTAATTTTGGTCCAAATTCTATAAACAATTTTATAAAATAATTTCGGACAACCTAGTTCGGACATTGAAAAATTGAGTTCGGGTTCGGTCACAGAAAATTTCCGTCAGAATATCCAAAAATCATATCACAAATTCGGACATTCGGACAATCAGGTTCGGATGTTGGATATTCGAATCTAGGTCCGGGTCTGGCTAGAGTGTCCAATTTAAAATCTGCATAGGATTCGGGTATGAAGTTTTTGTCCGATTGTCCGATTTGTCCAGACCCGAATCAGTTCGAACCCGAATTTTTGCCAGCCCTAATTTTTATTAACTAACAGTATCATGCATAAGAGTATAGCATACATGATGATCATGTAAGAAACTCACAAAATACCATGAAACCATGTCATTGTATATATATAATTCTCTTGAATTTGTCTCCCTATTTGTGAGAGTGAGTTTTTAACTCTCGTTGGCCAGGTGGTACTATCTCTTTCTTTTCGAGAGTTTAAACAAATTCAATTTCACATTTGTCAGATGCAGAATCATATTGTTAATTGACTACAACGCGGGCTTTCACTTTATGTTAATTCGAATACGATATATGATAACATGTAAATGTTTTCCACATGATAGTTATAGTAGATGTACATATTTGCTTCTAAAAGCCTACATCATGAAACGACAAGTGGAACACAAGTGATTAGCATGTTAGCAATTAGTTTTCTTAAATGAGAGATGTATTATGTTACTTTAGATCTGTATTTGCTTGAAGTTGACATCTTTTGTAAGTGTCATATACCTTTTAATCACTGAATTTATCTTCTATTTTATTTTAAAAAAATTATCGTACACAATTCCTGTTTGTCTAATAAATCCAACCTTTGGAATATGTTGGCAGAGATAGAAGCTATATAGGGACCTTCTCATTAGTAGAAACTGACTTCATTAGAAACTTAAATTCATGAGATCTCTTATAGTTAGTACTTTCTTTAATAGAAACTTGAAAAATGCAGGAGTGGAACATGTTACAAGTCAAGAGATGGAATAAAGCATACGCACCTACTATGGGGGTGTTTGGCAAATAGTTTTTTGAAGAGTTTTTTAGACAAAAAGAGTTTTTTGACCAAGATTAGCTGTTTGACGAAATAAAAAGCTAATTTGAATGTTTGGTGAAAAGGCTTTTTAGAATAGCTTTTTGGGTCTAAAAAATTAATTTGAAAAAGCTAATTCCATGGACTTTTTTGGAAGAGCTTTTTGAAAAATTAGTTTTTGGTCTTAGATTTTATCAGAAACAGCTAATTTACCCAACAGTTTTTTAACAAACAGCTAATACAAACAGCTAACTTAAACCGCTAATACAAACAGCTAATAGTTGCTTGCCAAACAAGGCCTATGTCTAAAGTATTGGTCAATTGACAATTTAGACTCAAAGATTATATGGAGAGATGAGAAGAGCCAATAAAATTTCTCGCAATTACAGCAAATTAAATATGTAGAAACATGACAATTAAATTTTCATGTGCGAACATCAGATATTAGAAAGCATTCATTAAATTCATTGAAAAGAAGAATTGCATTGCATTCATTAAAGTTCATTGGGGAAAAAAAAAATTGCTGAAGGAAGAATAGCACTTAATTGGTTGAAAGATTTTTGAGCAACCCCAAGCTAATCATAATTCATTTAATTTTGAGCAAAGTAGTGTACTAATGTTGTTTTTCTTTCCTGTTTTTCCCTCAAAATGCCCATGTTTTATTAAGTGATTCTACTTTGAAAATCACATATGTACAATTTTAAGGAGTATCATAATATTGCTAGTTAAAGGGCTGGTCGACCTTGCTTTGAGGGCTTAGATCTACCCTTACTTATAGTGACATTAGCTAGTTTTGAGCATTTCGAGCTGCATTACTACAAAGCTAATAATATTAACTTTTGATTTTCAGAAGTAGCATTTCATATTTTCTTGATTAAAAAATACCATTTGGAAAGTTTATATTTGGAAATATAAATATCTTTTTATGTTAATTACGTTAACCAGCCAATCCAACAATTAAATTTACTGAACAAATTTTCTTTAGCTGCTCATCTAGATAGCTATCCACTAAGGACTAAATTTGAAAAACTATCCACTGTAACAACTATTTGTTGTCTTACAGGACATGGCCTTATCAATATCTGTAATACCTTGGAAATTTATCTTTATTAACATGAAAAGAACAAAAAAAAAAAATTATCATCATCACCATGTGGACTTAAAAGAGTGCTCTAATTTTGATGGAGAAGTTGGGCTTGTAATACCCAAAAGGGGAGCCAGCGAAACCCAACCAAAAAAAAAGGGTTAGTGGGAATGAGTAGATTATGGAGAATACCACCCATTTAATTGTTTTATCTAGATCATTAGATTATTAAAATGCACCACCTTGGAAATTATTAGTATTAATCATAGTACATTCCCGTTGCCATTCCAAAAACCTTTGTGCCACAGACGGGGAAGGCTAATCTAGCAACCAAAACCCTCTATAAATACCCCCGAACCCTTTTCTTCACTTCAAATCATCCCTCTCAAGTAACTTTCCTCTCATGAAAAAATGAATCTCCCTACCTAAATTAGTGTTGCCACCATTGCTAGTACAAAGTGGTCATTTGCTTGAAGATGGATCGATAAACTATTCCTTCACACCTAATTGGGAACTTTTAACTTCAATATTTGACCCCAAGATAGTTCAGATTATCATCCAATTTAAATCATATTGTCATCTCCAAGTTATAGTATGATGGTTATGCCTTTATGGTTATGTTGTTTTACTTAATCCTTATGACTAATGAAGTGTAACAGGAAATAATTGTTCTCATTGTTTTGTCACATTAACGTTGATCAAAGAAGAATGGGCTTCCCGATCGGCTCAAGTATGTGCATATATGTTCAATGATCGTAATGAAGATTTGGTCTCTTACTGTTAAATATTTTACTAATAGGACGTTAGTCCAATAATGTTGGGCGCCACCATAAGATAATTAACGGGATTCAAGTTCATCTTAAAAGGGGTTCAAGTGTCGAGAGAGATCACATATAAGAGATATGGCTCACTATTTACAGTGTTGATTATTTATATAATATATGACTTATAGCAATGACTCTATCGAACTATCCAATCAGAATAAAATAATTAGTTCCTTGTTACCTCTTTTCTTATTACAACTAATGTTATTGTTCATAGTATGAGTCTTGTGTCGCCTCTTTGGTGATAAGGCATAGAGCACCTAACTTTTAAGCTTCTGCATAAAAAGATATTTCGAAGTAATTCTCCAAAAATGTCAGAGCTTTATAGATGGTATCAGAGCCTTAGATTTACAAGAAGAGAATAGAATATGGAATAAAATAAGTAGCTGTAAGATTGAGTAGGCATAATACTCTGGGCATGGGTATTACACTGCTATTATATGATACTATGTGTTTTAGCTTTGCATGGCTACCACAGTTTTATAGATTTACATGTACGCATCTAGAGATTAAAATGGATATAGGATGATCTTCTAAGCTTATCGTTTTTAGTGAATTGATAGGTTGTATGTTTATAGATTTTGAGCTTTTCTGAATAAAGTAGAAGTGTATATGCATAGATAGATGGGATGTATGAAAAGTTTATTTGAGGAACTGTTTGAAGGTTCTACTAAGTTTCTTGGATCATGAAAAGTCTAGCATGATAATGTGCATAGTGTCAGAATTATGTGCAAGAATACATGTTTATGTGTAGGATGATAAAGAATAACGTGTGGATGTTTAAAATGTTTTAAAACATTTTATGGTATCGATAGCTATTATGTTCTACAGGTCTTGCAAGCTATTTAATATGAGTGACCACAGTTCTTCTTGCTAGTTTATTTTGGGACAATATACAAATAAGGGAAGAATTAAGGATGGAGAAGACGTATACCTAGTGATTTTGACATTACATAAGCTATTGTATATGTGCTTATATTATGATATAAAGAGTTAATAATGCTTGTTCAAGCTATCTGACTTACCGGGAATATATATATGTGTGTGTGTGTGTGTGTGTGTGTGTGTAAATATAGTTCTATAGTTTTACATGCTAAATGGGTTAAATAACAAAGACATGATAGTAGTATAACGTGTATTATTATTATCTTGATCACTTGGGAAGCGGGTTACAAAAATGTGAAGAGTTTACAGGATGACTGTTTTGTGAATATTTGGGATGAGACCTGATTATCCAAGATGTAGTCAATCAACTAATCAAGGCTTTTAAGAGGTTTTAAAAAAAAGTTCTAAAGGGTTCTATAGTTTAGGGATAAGATATCCTTTGGGGTTGTATTTGACTGTGAATTATACGGGATATATGACGAGTTAAGAGAATATGTATTTATTATTAATTGTTTGAACATTTTGGGGGAAACATAGAAATATTTAAGCCATATGATATTATATTTATATTTGATTATAGTTGATAGTTATTTACTAACGATAAAAGTGGGATGCTTATAGGAAAGTGTGTATGTATAAAATTCTAAAATATTTTATATATTTTTGGTACGTGATATATTCATTTTGGGTAGTTCTCTTTTGATAGTCTTATGTGGCAATATATTTTGCTAGTTTGTGTTATTGAGGCTTGAAGCTAGCTTATATTGATCCATAGTTGATTTACAATATGGATATCAGCATATATTAGAGTTCATAGTTCATTAAATTATTCATAGTTCACTGAGAAGATATTCCATTGAGGTTGGATTCAATGTTGGATTAATATATGTATATGAAATTTTTTGTATATTTGATTGTGGCTAATAGTCGTTTAGTTATGATAGAAGTGACATTAGGTGTTAAGGTCATGATATATTATTTATATGAGTGCCAATATAGGGTAAAATTTTATTTCCTAATGTGAAGGTATGTATGAGAATATATATATATGTGTGTGTGTGTGTGTGTGTGTGTGTGTGTGTGTTTCATTGTCACCTTGGTTGAGGTTATTTATATAATGGGAAATACAGATAAATGTCCAGACAAAATTTAAGGTTGGAAAATACATATGATAATTGGGGTGTTATATGAGGCATCATATATAAACGTCAATAGCATACGGGAAATTATAGTGTTACTTGATATCAAGGAAACTATAAATATGATTGTCTTCCTTGTTTATACGTTAAATAGTAGAGATTTTATATCTATGTGAAGGGTAATTTCGATTGTTTTGATGGAACCAGATAGAGGCTAGAGGGTCTATAAGATAATTGGATCATCTGCAAATTTTGGAGTAGTGTTATTCAAGGAGGAGTCAATTGTGACCCAAAATCAAAAGGAGATCTCAGGTATTAAGTTCAACATATAGAGAGGTGTATCAAAACATATGACAATGTGGATGGACTTAGAGAATTTTCTTTTTTTTTTTAATTGCAAGGCTTGAATGGAGAATTGGAGAATTTAATAATGGGTAGCAGTTTCAAGGACGAAATTTTCTTCAAGAAAGGAAGGATGTAATACCCCAAAAATTTATCATTATTAACATGAAATGAACAAAAACAATATTATCATAGCCATCACTTTGTGGACTTACAAGAGTGGTCTAATTTTGGTCGAGAAGTTGCGCTTGAAATACCCAAATGGGGAGCCGGCCAAAGCCTCCCCCCCCCCCCAAAGCCCCCCCCCCCCCCCAAACAAAAAAAAACGGTTAGTGGGAATGTGTAGAATATGGAAAATTAAATTGTTTTGTCAAGATAATTAGATGATTAAAATGCACCACATTCGAAATTATTAGCATTAATTATAACAATTCACCTTATCATCCCTAAACCTTTGTGCCACGGAAGGGGGAGGCTAATTAATCTAGCAACTAAGGCCATCTATAAATATCCCCCAAACCCCTTTCTTCACTTCAAACCATCTCGCTCAAGTAACTTTCCTCTCATAAAGATATGAATCTCCCCACCTAAGTTAGTGGTGTCACCATTACTAGTACAATGTGGTCGTTTGCTTGAAAATTGATCGATAAACTATTCCTTCACACCTAGTTGGAACTTTTAACTTCAATATTTGACCCCGAGACGGTTCAGATTATCATCCAATTTAAATCATATTGTCATCTCGAAGATACAGTATGATGGTTATACCCTTATGGTTATGTTGTTTTACTGAATCCTTTTGGCTAATGAAGTGTAACATGAAATAATTGTTCTAATTGTTTTGTCACATTAATAGTGGACTCTTTTACTGCTTTATTATTCATTGATCAACGAAGTTTGGGCTTCTCAATCGACCCAAGTATGGGCATATATCTTCAATGATCGTAATGGAGATTCAGTCTCTTACTATTAAATGTTTTACTAATGCGACATCAGTCCAATAATATTAGGTGGCACCACAAGATAATTAAAGAAGCAAATATTTTAACTTAGTTTGCTGAATAAAATGAATTTAATTGTACATTAAATTATTTTACCATGTAATGTCATCTTGTACTAGACCCGTTTAGTTTACTATTTTTGTATTTTGTATTTTCAAGTTCAACTCAAAAGGGGTTCAAGTGTCACAAAAAAGATATAGGCTCATTATTTATAGTTTTGATTATTTATAGAATACACGACTTATAGGCCCTGTTTTTTTCGTAGGCTCTTTAGGATTTACTAACCTCAACCCATTTCAACTTATTTCAACTTACTTCAACCTACCTCAATCTACTTCAATTCACTTCAATCAACTTTAACACACCCCTTCATAATTTTAATAATTTGTAAAGTGTCATGTGAGATTTAATTATTTTTGTAAAGTAATATGATTTGAAAATGGTGAAAATTTACAAGTAAATTGAGATGGGTAAAAGGGTGTAGTAGGTTAAGGTAGGTTAAAGTAGGTTGAGGTGGGTTGAAGTATATTGAAGTGGGTTGAATTTTTTTACGTGATAAATTGAAGTTGGTTAAAATGATGAAGGTAGATTGAAGTAGGTTGAGATTGGTATTTTAGAATTGATCCACGAAAAGAACATGACCTAAAAAAATAAGAAAAAAAGGATTCCGTCTGCAACTATGAAATTTGATAATTTCTTATCATGTTCAAAATCCATACCTTCGAGAATAATTTAATTTCTAATTACAATTTGTAAACGTGAGATACAGATGAAGACATTGAGATGTGGAAATGATTATAGGAATGCATCGTACAAATTAAACGACGCAAAAAATTTAAGCACATATCAGTGCCACCTTCTATATTTTAAAATTAACAACAAATTTATATTGCTGATATATTTTGTAACAATTATGATCATACTATTTTCTTATGTTACATTTGAATTTTTCAAATACGGGCCTGTTATTTTGTGGGTAAATTGGGGTGATAGAAGGGTGAGGTGGGTTGAAGTAAGTTGAGATAGGTTAAAGTACATTGAAGTAGGTTGAATTTTTTTAATATCATAAATTAAACTTTAGTTGATAATAGAAGTTGATTGAAGTAGGTTGAAGTGGGTTATTGAAATAGGTTAAAGTGGGTTGAAGTGGGTTGAGATTGATATTTTCAAATTTATCGATGAAAAAAAATGGCCGTATATAAAAAGTTGTCATTAATAAGTTTTGTAACCCAAATTGTCAAAAATAATTGACAAGTCGTGCCAGCCTCCAACTTCCAGAAAAATAGTTACAAAATTATAAAATTACCATTCTGCGGAAAAATACACTAAAAATTACAATAACTTTATAAATTATCACACAGAATTATATTCTCATCATTTTAACCCACTTCAACCCACCACAAAAAAATATATCAACTTCAACCCACTTCAATCTACTTCAACCTACTTTAATCCACTTAAAAAAAAAAAAATCAACTTCAACTCACCTCAATCCACCTCAACCCACTTCACCCTTTTACCCACCCCAATTTACCCACGAAAAGAACATGCCCATAGTCATGGCTCTATCGAAATATCCAATCACAATAAGGGCCTGTTCTTTTTATGGATAAATTGGGGGTGGATAAAAGGGTGAAGTAGGTCGAGATATGTTGAAGTAAGTTGAAGTGAGTTGAAGTAGGGTGAAGTGAGTTGAAGTGGGTTAAAACTTTTTTATATGATAAATTAAACTTCGTTAAAATACTGAAAGTGGGTTGAAGTGGGTTGATGGTTGAAGTGGATTGAAGTAGGTAGAAGTGGGTTGAGGTTGATATTTTAGAATTGACCAACTAAAAAAATAGGGCAAAAAATGATTAGTTCCTTGTTGCCTTTTTTTTTTTTTTTATTACAACCAATATTATTGTTCATAGTATGAGCCTTGTGTCGCCTCTTGGGTGACACGGCGTAGTGCGCCTAACTTTTAAGCTTCTGCATAAAAAGATGTTTCTGAAAGTAATTCTTCGAAAATATTGGGGTATTACAATAATACATTCTAAATTAGTTTGAATTGAAATGATCACATCAAAGCGCAAATTAAATAGAAAGTTGCTTCAATTTGAAAACAACACAATTTAAGTCAACTGAAGTCAATCACAAATTGAATCTGTGCCTACAAAAACGTTTTTTGGGGGGGGGGGATGAAGCTTGCCTACAAAAACGTTAGGCTTAGGGCCTGTTCTTTTCGTGGGTCAATCCATATTTATCCAGTTCAATCCACTTCAACCTACTTCAACCAACTTCAACCTATTTCAGCTCATTTGAAAAAAAAAAATATCAATTTCAACCAACTTCAACCTACCTCAACCCACTTCAACCTACCTCAACCTACTTCAACCAATTTCAACCCACCCCCTTCATAATTTTAATAATTTGTAAAGTATCATGTGAGATTTAGGGTCTGTTGTTTTCGTGGGTAAATTGGATGGGTAAAAGGGTGAAGTAGGTTGAAGTAGGTTGAGGTGGGTTGAGGTAGGTTGAAGTTGGTATTTTTTTTTTTGAGGTGGGTTGAAATAGGTTGAACTAGGTTGAAGTGGGTTGATGTAGGTTGAAGTACGTTGAAGTTGATATATTATTTATGTGATGGGTTGAAATGGGTTAAAATAATAAGAATGTAATTAGTGTGCAATAATTTATAAAGTTATTGAAAATTTGTGAAAATTTTGTTTATCCTTTATTCTTTATTATTTTTTATTTTTTATTTTTTATTTTTTTAGGTTTTATTTTTTATTTTTGCTTTTTATTTTTTAATTTTTTTAATTTTTTTAATTTGTTCCTTTTTTTTTATTTTTTATATGTTTTATTTTTTATGTTTTATGTTTTATGTTTTATTTTTTATTTTTTTATTTTTCAATTTTTTATTTTTTGTTTTTTATTTTTTATTTTTATATTTTTTAGTTTTACATTTTATTTTTTATATTTTAATTTCATATTTTTAATTTTTAATTTTTAATTTTTAATTTTTTAATTTTTATATTTTAATTTTTAATTTTTAATTTTTCGTTTTTCATTTTCGTTTTTTATTTATTATTTTTCACTTTTTATTATTTATTTTTTTATTTTTTATTCTTTATTTTTATTTTTTATATTTCATTTTTTGATGATTTTATGTTGTTTATGTTGTTTATGTTTTTATTTCTTATTTCTTATTTTTTATTTTTTACAGTAATTTTTAATTTTTAATTTTTATTTGACATTTTCAACTTTTTTATTTTTTATGTTTTATTTTTCATTTTTCATTTTTTATTTTTTGTTTTTGATTTTTTTATGTAATTATGTAATTATGTTTTATGTTTTTATTTTTTTCTTATTTCTAATTTTTTATTTTTATTTTTTAAATTTTTAATTTTAATTGTTTTTTATTTCTTATTTCTTAATTTTTTATGTTTTTATTTTTTATTTTTTATTTTTTATTTCTTGATCTTTATTTTTTTCTGTTCTTTTTTTTTATTTTTTATTTTTTGTTTTGTTGGAATTTTCTGTAACTTTTGCAATAAAAATAAAAAGATAAAAATTAAAAAATAAATATAAAAATTAACAACAAACAAAAATACAAAATAAAAAATAAAAAATGAAATATAAAAAATTAAAAATTAAAAACAAAAAATTAAAAATAACAAATAAAATACAAAAAATAAAGAATAAAAAATAAAAAATGAAAATATAATAAATAAAAAATAAAAAATTTAAAAGCAAAAGTAAAAAAGAAAATTAAAGTGTAAAAAATTTAAAATAAAAAATAAGAAATCAAAAACAAAAACATACAACATCAAAAACTAAATAAATAAACAGTAAAAAGTAAAAAATAAAAAGTAAAAAATAAAAATAAAAATAAAAAATAAAAATAACAAATTAAAAATGAAAAAATAAAAAAAACAAAAATTTTAAAATAAAAAATAAAAATAAAAAACTAAAAATGAGAAATAAAAAATAAAAATACGAAATAAAAAATAAAAAACAAGAAATTTTAAAAATTTTCAAAATAAAAACATATAACAAATAAAAAATAAAAAATAAGAAAATAAAAACATAAAAAAAAATTTAATCAAAAATAAAAAATAAAATAAATAAAAAGTAAAAAATAAAAAATAAAAAATAAAAAATAAAAAATTACAAATTAACAAATTAACAAAAATTAAGAAAATAAAAAACAAAAAATAAAACATAAAAACATAAAAACATAAAAAATAAAAAATAAAAAAATAAAAAATAAAAAATAAAAAATAAAAAATAAAAATAAAAATAAAAAATAAAAAAATAAAAACATATAAAAAATAAAAAATACAAAAATACAAAAATAAAACATAAAGAATAAAAAAATTAAAATAAGAAAATAAGAAAATAAAATAATGAAAAGTAATAAGTAAAAAATAAAAACTAAAACTAAAAATGAAAAATAAAAGTAAAAGTACAAAATCCAAAATAAATAAAAAATAAAAAACTAAAAAATAATAAATAAAAAATAAAGAATAAAGAATAAAGAATAAAAACATAAAAACATAAAAACTATAAAATAAAAAATAAAATAAAAATTAAAAATTAAAAATTAAAAAATTAAAAAATTAAAAATTGAAAATAAGAAATAAGAAATAAGAAATTAAAAAAATTAAAATTAAAAAATAAAAAATAAAACATAAAACATAAAAAATAAAAAATAAAAATTAAAAATTAAAAATTAAAAATTAAAAATAGAAAAATAAAAAGCAAAAAATAAATAATGAATAATAAATAATAAATAAAAAAGTAACAAATAAAAAATTAAAAATTAAAAAATTAAAAAATTAACACCTAAAAAATAAACATGACAAATAAAAATTTACAAATAACAATTAAAAAATTAAAAATTAAAAAATTAAAAATTAAAAAATAAAAATAAAAAAAGAGTAAACAAAAATTCCATAAAATTTCGATAATTTCATAAATTGTTACACATTAATTACGTTCTCATTATTTTAACCCACTTCAACCCACCACATAAAAAATACACCAACTTCAACCCAATTCAACCTACATCAACCAACTTTAACCCACTTCAACCTACATCAACCCACTTCAACCTGCTTCAACCTATTTCAACTCATCTCAAAAAAAAAAAAAATCAACTTCAACCTACATCAACCCATCTCAACCTACTTCAATCTACTTCAACTTACTTTACTCTTTTACCCATTCAATTTACCCATGAAAAGAACAGGCCCTTTAATGTCTATTCATTTCATCATTTTGGATGAGCAGTTAGCAGGTTGGAATATATTGAAGTAGGTTGAAGCAGACTATAATAGGTTGGAGCAGCGATTAACAGGTAGGAGCAGATAAGAATAAGTTGAAGCAAGTTGAAGATGTTGAAGGAGGTTGGAGTGTTTTGGAGCGGGTTTATAGCGATTCTTCAAATGTTATGATTATCGATGATTTTTATCGGGTCCTTTACATTTTTGCAATATTAGTTCATAATAGATTTACGAAACTAACACAATAAAAAGATTTTAATGTTATTGTAATATATTAGTAAACAGCCCATTAATGCAATTTATTTATATATAAAATATAGGTGTGATAGTTGAGTATGTACTATAGTGTATCAGATATATGTACATTTTAATGTAAGAGCGTATATAAATTAGTAAAGTTAAATTACGAATTATTAGTGATATATTGTATTTTAAAATTGCAGCATTAAAAATTATATATTATTTTTTTTGAACAAAAAACTATATATTATTTTAGTACAAAGTCATGTCACGGTTTGACAAAGTTTGAGCACGATTTAGTCAAATCTAATTTGATCAAAGCTCAACTGCGTTGGCGTTGCTTATCGTGCGAAGCCAAGTGAGACCTCGATCTTGAATAGACTTGTACCTTCTATTTTTTATTCGAGGTGTTCGTAGTGGGTTGCAGCGAGTTAGAGTGGGTTGGAGCTAGTGAAAGCAAGTTTGACAAATAGTTGAAAGTAAGTTTGACTAGCAGTTAGCAAGTTTAAGTAGGTTGGAATATGTTTGAACAAGTATCAGGTGAAAAATGCTAAAAAGAACAGACCTTTAGGTAATGTTTGGTTGGATGTAAACACCCTTATAATATAAACATGTAATTGTGTTTCTATTATTTTGTTTGGTTGTAAACAAAGTGTTGTAACTAACAATTATCTTATATTTGTGATAACAGTAAACTATGTGATCATGATTGCATTATATCACATTAGATATAGGCGTGTTCCGATTTGATCAAGTGCCCTGTGTTAGTACTGAAACGATGCGTTTAAGGAGCAGGATGCAAATTGAGGGCCCCCTATCATTTCAAATCAATTCAAAATTTGAAACTCACAACGTCTCTCTAGAGTCTAGACACTCTCTTCCTCTCACCCACCCCCCGCTCCACTCCTTTCTGCGAAACCCTAAATCCTAAATCAATCTCCAAATTCCCCAAAATCCCTAAATCGTTCTTCAGTAGTTCATCCTTCTCTCCCCTTTTTTTCCGCAAATGGCTTCTCGTAATCAGAACAGACCTCCCAAGAGCCCTCTACAGGTACTGTCTCTCTCTCTTTGCTACTAATTTTTAGCTTTAATTTGTTTTCTGCTGATTCTTACAATTTTTTCTTATTTGATGTGCGCATTTTTACCAGAGGAAGGATGGAGGTGATGAGGTTGCAATTGATAAGCGCCGGAAAGTCGGTGTTGGAGGGAGAATGACGGGGCCGACTGCCACGAGTAGGGCGAGGCAGGTCCTTTCCACTGTCACTTCGAATAATCAAGATCCGGGCAATGCTGCACCTGCCGATGTTTCTGAGAGTGTTGAGTTCACTAAGGAAGAAGTTGAAGCGCTGTTGAATGAGAAAGTCAAGGGCAAAAAGTTTGATCTTAAGGTTCGGTTCTTGGGCACTCAATCTTCTTTTACCGTGAATTGTGAATGTGATTTGTCCTGATTGATTTGGAGGCTCAATTGGTTAATTGGATGTTGCTTTTGAAGAATTATTTGAATCAAAATTGGATTTGATGAAATGATTGAAATGGAAGACGTGGGTTTCTTCATGGTTTTCTTAGGGTAAATTGGAGCAAATTACGGAATCAAACAAGAGACTGAGGCTTTGCGTAAAATGGTTTCAAGGGATTGAAACGAATCTTGTTCAAGAGCAGGAAAGGCTGCAGAACTCTTTAAACGCTTCAGAGAAGAAGTGCATGGAAGTTGGTAATTTCTTCCCCATGTATAAGGTGTTTTAAGATGGCAAATGGTGGAATCATAAATAAGAATCAAGCGGAGTTATTGGTATTTTTTTTTTAAAGATGGCAAATGATGGAATTATAGTGTTTAAGTTGTTTTTCCCCAATGAAGTACCATATTTTTTTCCCCCTATTTTGGATGTACTCGGACATGATTTGAGCCTTCAGCCATGTTTAGACGCTCGTTTCTCAGGTGTAAATCCAATCGTCATGTTTCATGTTGTATCCAAGTGACAGTTGTTTCTCTCTGCTCTCGATGTATAGTTAGTCGTAGATCCGAACTTAAGTAATTGTTATTCTAATTTTGTGGCGGTCCATGCTTTTGAATCTTAGAGACTGAAAGGAAGAAGAATGAAGAGGTACTTAATGCAATCATTGGGGAGTTGAGACAAAATTATAGAATTTTACAGGTGAAGTTTGCAAAGGAAGAGGCAGAGAAGTTGGTACGTTTGTTGCATAAATATCATTGTAGAAGTGATTATTAATTTGCATTTTGTGTCCAGTCACTTTAAATTCCATTGATTTGACTTCTAGGATGCAATTGAGAACCATGAAAAAGAAAAGGAAGCAAGAGTAGCTGCAGAAACTTTGAATGCTTCCCTTTCACAGGAGCTTGAGAAAATTCGGCAGGAAAAATTAGCAGCTGACCAGAAGGTAATTTAGCGTTGGTAATGAACTGAAGCTTTAATGCATCTATTACATTTGTTGTGCCTCATTAATCTGTGTTCTAAACTTAAACCCTTAGGTAATATCAGTCAATGATATGTACAAGCGGTTGCAAGAGTACAATACAAGCTTACAGCAGTATAATAGCAGGCTGCAAACAGATCTTCAAACAGTTAACACGACACTTCAAAGGATAGAAAAAGAGAAATCAACAATTGTAGAGAATTTGGGGACCTTGAGGGGACACTATGCGTCTTTGCAGGACCAATTAACATCATCTAGGGTATGGTGAACTGATGGCTGATTACTTATTCATTGTGTCATCTACTATTTGTTTGAATTCTTGAAGTTGATTGGTTCATAGATATGCAGTTCTATAATTCTGTTTTTCAATATCTATGTCTGCTGCCGTAGTTCTATGTTGATCTTATTTGTTTGGCTTAAACCTCTGTTAATCAAGGATTAAAAAATCATTATGAAGCCAGGCTTACCCATGAGTTACATTTACTGTTTGAATACCATGCTTATTTATTACCAAGGAAAGCCCAAAATTGAATTCGAATTATGCTGTGTTCTTTATTGCTTAGGAAGACTTTTGTTGTTTTCATAACCTTTTAATAAAGCAAATACGTGTTAGTATGGTAATGAAGTTTCCAAGCACGAAGTTGCTAGCTTCACTTGGTTGTTTGGCACAAGCACGTTTATTTTGTGCGGAGCTTCTGAGTAGTCCTTTGTGATGGTGGGGAATAAAAAAAAATCTTTTGTTCTTACAAAATACTTGCCGTTGTGGATGAAACATATACCATATCCTTACAAAGATTTATGATGGTATTGGTACTAGATCCTAGAAGGGTAATGTTGTGTTCCATAAAATCTTTTATCCAGGCTTCACAAGATGAGGCGATAAGGCAAAAAGAAGCATTAAACCATGAAGTGAATCGCCTACGTGGAGAATTGCAGCAAGTGAGAGATGACCGTGATCGTTTGCTGTCACAAGTGCATGGCTTGACTAGTGAAATAGAAAAGTACAAAGAAAGTACTGGCAAATCAGTTGCAGAATTGAACAAATTGATGATAAAATCTAATGCCTTGGAGGTTTTTCAACTCAATTCCTTTTAGTTCCTGATTTATTATGCCCATCTATTTGTACTTCCTTAGCATCTATGTCATTTCACTCTTGATAGGAGACTTGTGCTTCCCAAAGGGAGCAGTTGCAAATGCTTCAGCATGAATTAGCTGCAGCAAATGAGAAGCTAAAGGTGAAAATTTCTGACCTTTCCTGGTATCCTTTGTCCGGTTGTGCTGTGTTGATTATCAATTCGATGTACTGTGCAGTTGTTGCCTCTCCCCTGCGTGTGAGATCTTAAGAAAAATAATGTTTGCGCAGATGGCTGATCTTTCCGTATACGAAACAAGGTCAGAGTTTGAAGAGCAGAAGGAAATAATACGCCAGCTGAAGGATCGTTTGGCAAAGGCAGAGCTTCAAGTTAATGAAAAGGAGATGTTGAGGAGAAAGCTTCACAACACTATTTTGGTAATTTGTTTTTCTTGCATAAAATGTGCATCACAAAGAAAAAAAGTGGCTCTTTCATAGTATATAGTGTTATCAATAAGTAATTAAAAAGGGAAATAAGAAATGGGGGAACAAATTACCTAGGTGCGCCATGAGGAGAATAAAAATCGGGGAGGAATCATGAAAGCTGCCTATAGGTTAGTGAGCTCTTCAGCCCATGTCAGCTCTAGTGTTATTTTAAAGTATCATGAGTATATGAAAACTCATTTCCGGCTGATTCGAGGTGTTTTTTTTTTAAAGTTTTTTTTTAAAAACTTTGTCCATAATTTGTTTCTTACTGAACATTACACTGACCACCTAAGATAAAGATAGGAGTTCCATGTTATGAGTGTGTTGCTGAATGTACGAAGGCTTTTTCCCCCTCTTTTAACATGAAATGGCCATGCCTGTACAGAAACTTTGTAAAAGAACCTAGTCATGCCAACAGTGGGTTAGTTATTGCTGCGCTTTTGTAAGAAAGGAACTGGGTTCTGCTGAAAGTATGTGAAACATTGTGACAGATTGGGTAGGAAACCTGGATTGTTAGACTTGGGATATGTTGATGACAATTTACGTCCAGTGGCAAGTCAGATGAGTTTTGTTTTTCTTATTTTTGTTTTCTTTCTTCTGCCTTTGCAAGAAAGGAACTCGGACTCTTCAAAACGTATGTGCAAAATTGTGACAGATTCGGTAGCAAACCTGTTTCAAGACTTGTGCTACGTTGAGATATGTTGATGACATTATGACAATTTAGGTCCAGTGGCAAGTCAAACAACTGGCATTGTTTTTCTTACTCTCTCTCTCTCTCTCTCTCTCGTCCTTCAGGGGCAGGGGTGCAGCCGAGTAGTTGTTCTAATCCTTGTTTAAGCCGACAATGGTTTTGGTTCACTGTTTAAACTATGTTTGGAATAGATATTCCTCAAATTACCACAGTTGCCCTCTGTTGCAGGAACTAAAAGGGAACATCCGCGTTTTTTGTAGAGTGAGACCTTTGTTACCCGAAGATGGGTGTTCATCAGATGCACCAGTTATAGCTTATCCTACCCCAACTGAAGGACATGAGCAGGGCATTGACCTGATACAAAGCGGTATGTAGCAGACGATGTGCTTATGGAACTGGCCTGATCTTTTTGGTGCTTTAGTCAATCATCTAGATAATTGTTTCCAATTTCCATGATCAAAGCTGAAACAAATAATATAAAGTGAACTTATGTGGCTGCTACTGCTTGCAAAGTAATGTAGGGCACAAATGTAAGTTTGTATTTGGTGAACATGGATGTACTGCAAATGTAATTTTGTGTTTAGTGACATGGATGTTGCACTGACACATATTGTACAACATGCAGGGCAAAGATATGCTTTTACATTTGATAAGGTATTCAGTCACGAGGCATCTCAGAACGATGTATTTGTTGAAATATCGGAGCTGGTGCAGAGTGCTCTCGATGGATATAAGGTGATTTCATTGTTTTCTACTTATTTGCCTTTTGGACAAAATATATAATCAATTTGAACTTTGCGTGATTAATAGTTTGTCTTGGTGCAAAATCAGTTTTGCTGTTCTTTCACTTGACTGCTCCAGTTTTTCAATTTGTTTATTTTTTATGGTCTACTTCTTACGTTATGTTATGTACACAGATAACTGTAGACCTTTGTTTTGTTGCTGGTTGGTTATGCTAAAATGTTGTCCTTCAGGTTTCTTCTGAAGTTTTTCATATGTGCATTAAAATCAATGATATGCATTATTTTTTGCAGGTTTGCATATTTGCCTATGGTCAAACTGGTTCTGGTAAAACTTACACCATGATGGGAAGGCCTGATTCCCCAGACCAGAAAGGGCTGATACCTCGCTCCTTGGAACAAATATTTGAGACTAGCCAGAGGCTATCAGCACAGGGTTGGAAATACAAAATGCAGGTGAGCATGTGACTACGACCTTTATTCCTTTTTTTATGAAATTTTTTTTTTGGGGGGGGGGGGGGGGGGGGGGGGGGTTGTGTGCAGTGTTGCTAATGCAGCCCAATCAGAGGCCTGGTACCTCATGGCGACACCCAAGCAAGGGAATGCATGCAAGATAGGAGAAAAAGGGACAGTAAAGCTCTCCAATGCCTCTTGTGGGATTTCGAACCCTATACATCCTGGGGTGAAAAGGGGGGGGGGGGATCTTTCTAGGCCACCCTTTCTTGATTAGTTTGTAATATTTATTTTACAATTCCTCATTTGTCTGAAGTTGATGCTTTAAAAGATAAACTAGGAGGATGCAATGTGAATTCTACAGTGTATTATCAAAGTATACTGATCTTTGTGGAAAGCCAGAATGAGCGAGAATTTCTAATTAACTAGTTCTGCATTCCAGGCATCAGTGTTGGAAATATACAATGAGACAGTTCGAGATCTGTTATCATCTAATCGATCAAATTGGGATACATCACGCACTGAAAATGGCCTTCCAGGAAAACAGTATGCTATTAAGCATGATGCAAATGGCAACACTTATGTATCCGATCTCACCATAGTAGATGTCTGTAGCTCAAAAGAGGTTTCTTCTCTTTTGCACCAAGCTGCTCAGTGCCGGTAAGTTAATGTCAATAGTTGTTTGTCATGTTTATTCTGGTGCGTGTTTAGTCTGAAGGGAGGGCAGGGAAAGAGAAAATAGAAGTAGGAACTAGGAAAAAGGGGGTTAGGTGGCTAGTTGATAGATTAAGGATCATCCCCCCCCGCCCAAAATCACTGTTTTTGAGGTTTGACAATGATGGCATGAGTTCTTTCTACCAGATATGATTGTATAACTTGGTCCACTTTGACGCATATGATGGAAATAGAATTGTAAATGCTGCTTGGGTGTTGCTTTTTGTAAGGGCCATTTTTTCCTTTTGGTTAGTGTCTTAGTGATATAAGTTTAAAGGTGTGATAGAATTCATCAATTTTTTTTTGTTTTTTGAAATTGTGTATTTGGCACGGAGTGGTTATAACAAAGGGTTTCACTTTGCAATTCCTCAGGTCTGTAGGCAGGACACAAATGAATGAGCAATCGTCTAGAAGCCACTTTGTGTTTACTCTACGAATATCTGCTGTAAATGAGGTATGCATTCTTGTGGGTCCTACATTTCTGTTGCTGTCTATTCTACCAGGTGTATTGTGCTGATGAAGTGTTCTGTTTCCAGACCACTGAAAAACATGGTGTCTTGAACCTCATTGATCTTGCTGGCAGCGAGCGGCTCTCAAAAAGTGGGTCAACAGGAGATCAACTGAAGGAGACTCAGGTATTCTCATGAGGGGCATTTAACTTGCATTTCACTTGTTACGAAATTTCCTGTGTACTCCACAGTTTTCAACCAAGTAAAGAATTAATTTGTCCATTTGTATTTATTAGGCCATCAACAAGAGTTTATCTTGCCTTGCCGATGTCATATTTGCACTGGCAAAGAAGGAAAGCCATGTTCCTTTTAGGAACTCAAAGCTCACGTATCTTCTTCAGGTACACAGACACATGCTTGGATTGTGGAACGATACTAATTTGCGCTATGACTGTTTTTGTGGCTTCATATATGAAGATGTGTTTTTCGATTTTCACAAACATCCTTCCATGTTTAATATGTTGTTTTTCTCGATCAAAAAAATACATTGTTTTTCTACTTGCCTTACAGAGGCACGAGTGCAAGTACCTTGACGTCCCTTGATCTGGTTTTAACAAGAACCACAATCAGTCTTTTGTTGCCATATCTTGGATTCATTACTTTCATGTCTCTCATATGCTGTGATCACTAACTTGCATTTGATGTACTTGGCTCAAACTAGTTTTTCACACTTATGATGTCCCACATATGCTATGTTAGCAACTTGCATCTAATATTCTTGAATCAATCTAATTTTTTGGCACGTTTTTACATTGTGCCATCAGCCTTGCCTTAGCGGAGACTCCAAGACGTTGATGTTCGTGAACCTCTCCCCAGAGCCTTCATCAGTGAATGAGTCACTGTGCTCTCTTCGATTCGCTGCAAGAGTCAACACCTGTCAGATAGGAGTACCTCGTCGCCAGACGGCAATCAGATCATCTGAGGCTCGTCTGAGCATTGGCTGAAATGAAAACTCCATTCTTTTTTCCCTGACTCCAGATCTCACCATCACATTTTTTGTGGGATGTTTGTTATTATTTGTATGAAATTTGTTCCTTCAGTGTATGCTTCTAATGTATATCATATGATGGCATTTGCCATTTGATTTGATTTGTATAAGTAGGCAGAGAAATGGCTGTTAATTTTTTCTTTCCTTTTTTCATTTTTGCAGCTCTGTTCTAATATACTCAAATTTGAGAGCAAAGCTTCCTGTGCTCTAGTAATAGATTAGATTTGCTCTCTCTGATGCCTTTTCCTTGCTTTCTTTAGCAGTGTGGTTTCCCAATGTTGATGTATCTTTTATTTCTGTGGAAAAAAAGAAGAGAAATTTCCCTTTGCCATTTTGCCCGTTTCGAAGGGACAGTTTTATGAATTGCTCTCACAAAATGACTTGTTTTGTCTGATTTCCTTTTGGTTTGGTTAGAGATTTCCTTTTTAGTGCAAGTCCCCCCCCCGCCCCCCGCAATAAGTACATTTCACAACCCTTTTAGGGAAGGCCATCTCATTCAAAATAGATTTATTTCTTCTTCCTAGCATCCACATGTAAATTTATTCTAATTTAGCAAAACAAAACAAAGGAAAAGTGCACAGGTTTGCATTATCTTTTCAGCAATCATTCCCCAAAAAAAATGATTAGGCCCCCTGTTCCAGTTATCTTGATTCCATCCCTTTCCCAATATTTTTCAAACTTTTCAATTAATTTCAACTTAACTACTACATTTGGGGTACTATTATTGATTGAAAAATATTTGTAGTAGTTAAATCTTGATTTTTTCCCTTTCCATTATTGATTGTCAGATGTAACAAGTACACTGTATGTTCTAGAACAATATATAGATTAGCATACAAGTTATACTTAAGATCAGTTAGTCGACCTTTATGTAATTATTCGATTCAAATGTCTTAATCTAAATCTCATTTAAAACTTGAAATAACCTAAAAATTAAATAAATTTAATCAACATTGAGTTTATTTTTTTTATAAAATTTATCTTTTTGAAAATATACTTATTAATTAAATATCAATGGAACTCGAACCTCAGACTCCGCGAAAGCGGGATCCACACTGAGAGTTATTGTTGTTGTATCAATGGAACTCGAAGTCAATAAACTGTAAAAATACATCGATCTCAATTTAAAGCCAATTATAATCTCATCAACATTTTTTTTTTCTTTGGACGAAGAGTCGTGTCAACTTCACCATGATTGAAATTATAATCCAATAGAAACATTATAATGCAATATTTCTTAAAACTTTTGGGTTTGGACGATTTTGTGGCGGGATAAGCTCTTGGTTCAGTGTATAAACTATAAAGAATCGGCGTTGTAAAGCGTAAAACGAATAAATACAGAAAAATCGAGGTGGGTCCTGCTCTAGGCTGTTCGTGCTGGTCTTTATCTCACCACTTCTCGTTTCATTCTCATCCACTTTGTTATTCCATTTGGAAAAGAAGCAAAAGAAGCAGAGGAAAAAGGACATGGAAACTCAAGAGGAGAGCAACAGATCAAGGGTGAAGAAGGTGGAGTCCAAAGATTCTTGGGATTCTTTTCTCAACCAAGCCAAAGATCAGGGCCGCCCAGTAAGTAAAAGCTCGAACATCGCTACAATTTATCTGCTAAAGATTCGAACTTTGCAAATTCCCCACCATAATTTTTGGAGTCTTTTGGCTATTGGAGCTTTGCTTTGATTATGGGTATCGTTTTTTTTTTAAAAAAAAACGTTTTTGGGTGGGTGGTGGGGAATGGGGATGTGGTTATTGTATGATTGGGCTGAAAAGGTGTTATTTTGACATGTTTTGAGGGATTATCTGTGCAGATTGTTGTTCATTTTGGTGCATCGTGGTGCATGCCTTCAATTGCTATGAATTCTTTCTTTGAAGAATTGGCCTCAACTTACCCTGATGTTATGTTTTTCAGTGTTGATGTTGATGATGTGAAGGTAAAATCTTCCTCTGAAGTTGTCCTAAGTTAGTGATTATGTATAGAAAATTGAGAACTCAATGGGTAACATCACAATACTTGGGTTATTAGGCTCATGATTTTGCATACTGATGTTATTTCAATTTGGTCTTAGTTACTTGGTGATTAATTAATTCGTCTGCAAAAGCAACGTGAAGGTTGGTCATTTCAAGTTAGAGGAATCTCTGTTCGTTTGTGTGTTTAGATACCCTGAATAAATAAGAGTATATATTTGGTCTGAACATATGGAGAAAGATGCAAGGCGAGTACTGCTTGAGCTTAAATCTACAAGTTCCTTTCTTTAGCACAAACATCATTTGAAGCTCAAAAGTGTTGCACCAATTTGTGACTGAAAACATGCATTTAGTAACCCCATTGTAAATCATTTAGTCAGCAATGGTTTGCTGAAGCCGTAAGTTGTTTGTGGAGATCTGAAGACATACATGGTAGTATATGCTGGCAACATATTATGGATAGAAAGTTTAATATGTATTATTCTACTATGTATGGAAAATGTGGCTTGATTTTGTGATGGTCTGATGGAGTCTCGCAGATGAATACCAGTTAAAAGGTATTTCACAATTCACTCAATACATTACTTGGTATGGACAATCTTGTGATGTGAGGATTGCACCAGACATCAAGAGCTGAAAGGGGGGGGGGGGATGATAGACAGGAATGGGGATTAGGAAGACTGCTCATGGAGCCAGCCTGTTTGGGTTAACCATGGCTCTCCTTAAAGTTCTGTAGAGTCCACGGGCTACCAACGATGAAGGTGGTGGCAGTTTGGAGATGCTTGACGTGGGATGCAGGAGAGGGAGAGTAAAAGACTGGGTTTGCTTTTTAGGGCTTGTTAATCCAAGTGTATGTCCTGTTAGGTCTTGTTGTTACAAGATTATCCAGATGCTACCATGCTCTCATCACATCATCGGCACTTTGAATGCCCTTTTTAGTGGTTGAATGTCTGTTCATTTGAAACTACTGAAGTTGAAATGAAAATTTGTGAATCTCATGCTTTTTCCATTTGAATGTTGTGTTTCCCAAGTATTCATCCTGGGTGGAATATGTTGACTACAAAGTTAGTGCCTTGTGTTACTGGGATGGGCTATGATCTTGGTGTTTGACTTTCCATTTTTCAGGGTTTCTACCTACTTTGGTCTAGGCTTGAAAATGAAATATCAAGTGTCCAATTAGGCATTAGTATCCTACTGTTAGGAACAAGTAATTAGGCGAACTAAGAGTCCCATGTGTTGTTTACTCAATACCTTAAGAGAACATTGATTGACTATTAGCATAAGAAACGTTTCTTCATCTTATCTTGTTGTTCTTTATGTTTAGGAGGTGGCTTCAAAGATGGAGGTGAAGGCTATGCCAACCTTTGTTTTGCTGAATAAAGATGGCACTCCTGTTGACAAGCTAGTGGGAGCAAACCCCGAAGAGATAAGGAAGAGGGTGGACAGTTTTATTCAATCCAGTGGCGAGTATGCGGTTTAGTGCCTATGTGTCCGGTGGTGAGTACTCCTCCATGTGTGAGTGGTTGCTGGTGCCTATTTGCAAGTTGTATACTTATATATGTGTTCGTGAACCTTTTCTGGTGTGGTGGTTGATGCTCATTGTGAATTAGAACAAGAGTGTATGGTTGATTGCTTGTAAATGACCAAATGAAATGTAAGTTGTGTGTATATGTATGGTTTCTGATATTACATGGGACTGTTTGACTTGGGGTTCGGAAAGTACAGGGTATAATTGTCGTTATTGGAAGCACTCAGGTCCCCTTGTGATAATTTATGAATGGTTCTACCTACACTCATTTCACCACTCACCATGCATGTTTGAGAGCTGAAATCAACTGAAATAGTGGCAGTGTCAAATCCTGGTCTATGCTGCAGTACATAATCAGAGTGATCTACAATTTGTTAATTATGAAGAAAGTCATAGCAATGTTTCATTCTCCAGTGCATGTGAGCATCAATCTGGATAATTTTTTTATCAGACTTGGCAGTAGATTTTTTGATGATCACTGTATTCCTTGGCATGATGTTATGATACATTTCATGTAGTATTTGGTTGAAAGTAATGTAACTAGTATGTATATAATGCAATTTTGAATGTGATGGAATGAAATAATAATTACAGTACAATGTTTGGTTGCACAATTTTTACAATTGTAATGGAATGAATTTATTTACAAACAATATTTTATTTTACACGTGGCATGAAGTACTCGCAATTCAGTTCGCATTTTATCTGCTTACTTTAATTATTTGTAGTTTGGTTGGTAATTATCGTTCAATATATTGTCATCATGATTATGATCCTTCACATGAAATTGACTTCACTCCGTTTTCTTTAATTTACAATAATGTAATATTGTTCAAATTTAGCAAGTATAGAGAGAAGATGATAGTGATGATGATGATGATGATCATGATAAGAGAGAGAGAGAGAGAGAGAGAGATGATGTTTAGAACGTACAATAATGCAGTTATAATAATATAATCATGGTTTGGGTTAGACTTTATCTAATATGGAGCCGTGAAGGGAGGTTTCAAACCATAAAAAACGTAGTGGTGCACCAAAAGATGGGAAGCAAAGGAGAGACAATGAAGAGAAGAGAGAGCAAGTCTCCAAATATAATAGTCTATGGTTGGGTAGACTTTAATTTAAAGCTATATAATTACAATAGTTTAGGAGAAGTCAAGTAATTGAATTTGTATAGGTTGAAATACATGTGATTACAATGCAATCTTGATTACTTCAGTTAATGGCGACCATATATGGTGATAGAACCATCATTGCTATTTTGATTGCATTATCCCTTTGATTACATGGGTCATGGAATCAAACGAGCCATCCGCGTAAAACTAACTGCACTGCGTGATTGGTGTACAACAAATACCAGTGATTGGCAAATATGGGTTGTTTCCATGGGCAGACAAATGAAACAACTATCCAATAAATGAAACAACTAAACAACCTAATGAGGACTTCCTATCAACTACATTATGTAAATCTTTCACCCAGTAAGCTTTAGTCACCAGAGCAGCGAGCAAGTGGAAACAAATGAAGGGTAGATAAGCTTACCCTTATATGGAAATCAGCATAGAAAATGGATATTATTATGTTAGCACTAAATACTCAAATAACATGAATCCAAATGGTGTAGGATCGGATAACTAAGTTCTGAAAATGTCAACAATATAATCTTCTACAAGTAAACGAAGGCTCCGTTTGGTCCTTAGAAAATTTGGTGAAAAGAAAAGTTGAAGGAAAAAAAAGTAGGGAGAAAATGAGTTATTTTCTCTTGTTTGGATTGAAGAAAACATACAAGAATTTGGATGAGAAATTTGAATGTTGATGAACTACTTGAATCATGTTGATGTCATCTAAATAATGTGAGGTTATAAGAGGTTAGAAATTTTCCTCAAACTTTCCTCATAATTTTATGATGAAAATTTTATCCTTTGTTTCTAACAATTTTTCCACATAACTTTCCTCCATATTTTTTTCTTTGTGATTTTCTCTAAATCAAACATAAGAAAAAAAGTAACTTTCCCAAATTCTTTTCTTCCCACCAAATTTTCCAAGATCCAAACGGAGCCAAGGAAATAAAAGAGGATAAATTCAAAAAAAATTAAGAAAAATAAAATCTTATTCAAATCAAGCGTGAAATCCAACCAAAAACAAAAGAGAGTAAAAAAAGAGAGATAAGTAGATCTGATAAACGGATTATTTGGTTTGGATTGGATTGATTTCGGTCCGTTAATTTTCTAATTGATAGAATTTCGATTTGAGATTGCTTTTGGTTCAACGGAATTTCGCTATAGATTAACTTTCAGTCAACATATAGACAGGAGATTGGGTATAAAACACCCTAGGAAAAAAAAATAGCAACTAATTTTAACGTCCTCTATATAGTTTGCGTTTAAGTCTAACCGGTAAAAATTTGATCTTATGATTGCATTTGTGGATACTAGTAATCTAGGGAAAAAAAAGTGGGCCTAGTTAACATAAAAGGGCAGCCTGGTGTACAAGCATCCCGCATTCACGTAGGATTCGAGAAAGGGCTCCACCTCAAGGGGTGTATTGTAGGCAGCCTAATCTGACTTTATCAGTGGCTGATTCCAAGGCTCAAACCCATGACCTTTTGGTTACATAGAGACAACTTTATCGTTGCTCTAAGGCTCTCCTTTCCTAGTTAACATAGGAAGTATTAAACACTTAAACTTTCAATTAAATGGAAGTGGGATTGCTTACTAGATCAACACCATGCAACTACCTCTAATCGATTAAGCTAACTCAAATTATGATGTGTTAAGTCGAATGCATGGCTGCGGTTAGTTAGACAGAAAATTCAGTGGTTTAATTGAAAGTGATGCATAAGGTTCGGAGGTGGCAAGATTACGGAAATCAACATTAAGACCTATTGCATTTTTATTACGTAAAAAGTATGCATGTCTTCCTGATTAGCCAAGTTATCCAAGTATGTGCAGATTTTCTATTGGTTTGAGAACTCCATGAATACGTAAGGATGAAAGGAGTTTTCATCACGTACAAAAATTTCTCTTAAATAGCATTCTAGGTTGAAGGGAAGAAAAAGATGCAAGTTACGAAAGAATTTGTCATATTGAATGAGAGTAAACTCTTCCATCTTCATTTCTTTAAAATTTGATTAAGTTTTATTAAATGAAATTGATTCATAAATTGGGTATGTTAGCCTTAAATTGAAACAAATAGTAATCTTATCCGTTATTTAGGAACCCACCTTGAAAAGTTGCATCTTTATTTGTGGGGATATAACCAAGCCAACCTAAGCCGATCCCGAGCTATGCTAGGCTCGGCTAAGCAATCAAGCCGAGCCTGAGTCTGGACCGAGCTTGGTCAAATTGAATATGAGCTGTGCTTTGACCAAAGTGAGTTTTTATAGTGGACTTTTTTTTTAATTTCATAATTTAATCATTACGCATCTTAATTTGAAAATTATTGATAAATTCTTCATTTTAAAAAATTACATCCCTATTCAAAAAAAAAAAAAAATCAAGTATATCTTTAATGTTGAACTATGGACATCCAAACTAATACAAAGTCAATGTACATCAATGGAACCGAGACCATTCCCTCCACAAACTACATAAACGAGGTCAATCGAGTTGAGCCTAGCTAGGCTCAGGGTCAGTCTGATACGTATCGAAGCCAAATCTTGAGTTGAGCCGAACTTTGGTCAAATGGAGCTTAAGTTGAGCTTTGACTGAATTGAGCTCGAGGATCACTGAGCTGGCTGGGTTCTTTTATTGTCCTATTTATGTGTATTTCATTATTTAAATTATTTAAAGAAATTATGCTTTGTATGCGACCACTAACCATAAAGTATATTGTGAAATTTCATGATTAAAATGGTGAAATTTTGCTTGAAAATTAATTAGAAGAACAAGCATGTTGAAACTTGAAAATGAAATTTGGATTTTAGAAGACCTACTATAATGTTTGATTTTCTGCAAATTATTGTTATGAGGAAAAGTTATGAGAGTTTACTGTAGATTCCTTATAATATTTGGTAATTTTCTATAGTTCTCCATGAATCTTGGACGTGTATATTTTGTGTTACAAAGTTTTAATTAATCTACCCTGTGTAGCATACGTATGGCCTAGTTGTGTTTGCAAGCTGAATATGCTAAGTCATGAGCTATTTTAGGAGTTTAAAATGACCTTATATGACATGTGTGTATATTCGTGTGCAATAAATTGCTTGTAACCTCCAAATCCAAAGTTTCTAGGAATTAAGAGCATATGTTTTATAATAATCATTCAAAAAGAAAATCATTTTTTTAGGACGAGTCTTAGATCTGCACTTGGGATGCTTTTATTTATGTGTAATCCTAGAGCTATGGCACATAAGCTCTACTTATATGTGGTAGGGTTAGTGAAGTTTGGTGCTTCCTAACATTTGTAAGAATGGTAGAGTTTCGTGCTTGATAGGTATTCTGTTTGGTTAGTAGAATGCTGAGCTTGCTGACATTTGTAAGACTAGTAGCGGCTTAGAGCCATGAGCTCGCTGGGTAATTCTGTTTTTGGGTAGTCACATTCTCCACTTATTTTTGCAGGACCTAGTTTAGCTTCATGTTTGTTAAGGTATTAGTTGTATAATGTGTCAGGTCATAAGCTCGATCCTGTTCTAAATTAAACTATGTTTGTGTTCTTGAATTATGGAATTTGTTCTATAGAAAAGCTGTGATTTGTAAATTTGGAATAAGTTGATAAATTTACTTTCAAATGAAAGAATGACTACGTAAATTTGCTCAAACTAACTATAGTTTGATTTATATCTTTAACGGCTTAGAATTTAAAAATTATACATATAGAACAGTCAATCTCAGATCTTGGAACTTTTGTACCAAGTTCTCATGCCCACACTAATATTAGGAGAACTAACTCGATCATCTATCCAGTTGGTAAGTAGTTCAATGAGTCGACTAGTTGAATCATTTTGATGAAATTGAATTAATTGACCCCATCAATTGGTCGAATCAGATCAGATTGTCATGATTCGATTGACTTAATCATTAGTTTTGTCCCGTATTTCTTTAAACTTTGCAACAAAAAACATGTTTTAGTATTTTCATAATGTTTGTTTTTTTATTATTTTTGTATTATATATGTATTTTTATGCCAAAAAAATCCAAGAAAATGTTTCTAACATAATAATTAATAGTAAACGTGCTAAATAAATTTGAAGAGAAATATATAATGTACAAGCAAGAAAGAGAAAAACCAATATCAAGAATTTTTATTTCTGACAGCCCAAATTAGAGCATCGAAGGGCATCCGATTTCCATTGTCCTCAAACCACAAAGTGAAGGCCCTAGTCTCACCTCTCAACCGGTGTCTATTTGGTATTAGATAAAGTGTATCGTACTAATCAAGAAATAGTGTAAGTTATTATCCGTTATTGTGTCATTTAATACCGTTCTATATCAACAAATATCCAACAGTAATAATATTTCAATCAAATATTATCCAATATACTAAAATTTTAAACTTTTTATACTTTAATTTTTTAAATTTTTTGAAATTTAAAATGATACAAACCTGATACAACTGCATACAAATTCAGTATGCCTCGGGGGGGGGGGGGGGGGAAGGTGCGTCGATGGATACGACATTTGTAACTTTGCTCTCAACAGAAAACTAAAAAACTCTGTTCTTGCTGCACTGCCTCTCCTTTGAGCTTTTCCCATTTGAACTTCCATGGCCTCAACTCTTCTCGAAGTTGTCCTTCTCTCTCTTTGTAAGACTACACCCATGGCTCATATATCTTTCTAGAATCAAGAAGCCACGAAGGGGAACTTGGGCATTAGTTGGTTTGCGTGTTTTTTTCTATTTATTTAACATCAAAAGCCCGCTCCGAATTTCGTCTTTTGTTCAGGGTCTCAGCTGAAAATTGCAATTGATGCTTAGATTGTTGTCAATTTCTGTCTTCTTCTCGTGTTTCGAGGGTTTATATTAATGCAATTTCGGTGCTCAGTGAGGGGATTCTGACGATGGGGAGAGAGCATGAATGGTTTTTATCAACGCTGGAATCAAACAGTGTTCTTATTCTTATCGTAGCTGTTTTGACCTTGATTTTGTTGCGGTTGTTGTTCGTGATCCATCGAACCGGCAAACCATTACGCCCCACTTCTGCAAAGCCTCTTAGCACTCTCATTGTTCTAAGATCAGGTGAGCGAACAAATCAACCATTTCCATTTTCGATGTAATCCCTGCAAAGTTTAGTGAAATTCTGATATGTTTTCACAATTTCTTCATGAATTTAACATTGATGTGGGTTGTTCTATTGGGTATTTGATAAATTATCTCTTTTCTTTTCCTTTTGCGTTGTGGGATTGGCGAAAGGTTGAGTCTTTCTTGTTGAAAATGGATAATTCTCAGTTGAATTGGAGTGGAACCTGGGAAAATTTTCTTGTTTTTATTTCGGACTAAACGAATAAAAAAAGGAAAAAAAAAGGGATTAGTACTTCGATAACATTATAGAAAAAATAGGGGCTATTGAAGAAGTTACATGGTGGAAGGCTAAGGGAGGTGCTTGAATTTCTTAATGTTGAAATGAAGTGGAAATATCATTGCTGGGAAGGTATGCCCATTGTCAATATAAAAGTGCCAATATATTGACAAATGAAGCATGGTTTAGTGTGTATATAGGGGGTGTTTGGTAACAACAGCTTTTTGGGAAAAAATAGCTGTTTGGGAGGATTTTGGCTGTTTTGACCAAGTCAAATAGCTAAAGGGTGTTTGGTAAAGAGCTGTTTGCAATAGCTGTTTGGCTCCAAAAAGCTCTTTTTGAAAAAGCTATTCCCATTAGCCTTTTGGGAAGAGCTTTTTGTAGAAATGACATAACTGTCCATAAGTTTTGGAAAAATTACACACATCTCATTGAAAACTAATTCATAAATAAGGGCATAAATGAAATTTTACCAACATATTTTTTAGAAACAGCTAATTTTTATCAAACACTTTTTCTAAAAACAGCTAATTCAAACAGCTAATATAAACAGCTAATTCAAACAGCTAACAGCTAACAGCTAATACAAACAGCCAACAGCTAACAGCTGTTTACCAAACAGGGCCATAGAATTTTCGGGAATTTTACTATCTAACTTTAGTTCTGTGGTCATGGGTCATGAATTTTGACGCATGTAGGAGGTCACACTGCAGAGATGCTTAATCTCTTGGCTGCACTACAGAAAGACAGGCTTTATCCAAGATATTACATAGCTGCTGCTACTGATAATATGAGTCTCCAGAAAGCTCAAACATTTGAGAGTTCCTCAGATGATGAGGTAATGTTTGCTGTTGGGTTCTTTCCCACATACCAATCTTGCACTCTGAATTTTAGTCATATCAGAATTGAATCAAGAGATTTTATATGCAATAGCTGCAATTGTTTTAACTTGTGAGAATATTGTGCTTTATCATATCTCTTTCCATCTATGTCCTTGAGTAGCATGTAAGAAGATTGCATTTGTTGGTATTAGCTTAAGAATCTTATTTTGTTTTAATTGTTGTTTGAGCACAGGTATCATTAAAAGCTGTTATTTAACTGTTAATTTGGCAATGATCTGTGGTTGAGATGCTGTGCCATTTTTTCTTCCCTATATATGTTCCTGCTACATATTACATAATCAAGGTTAACACTGTGATGTTGTCTATCACTTCCATAAACCTCAATCTTTCTCAAAATTCAAAAATGAGAAGGGTAGAGAAATGCTATTATGTTAACTTGAGATGTAGAATTCTCTCTTCCTTTGGCTTACATTTTGATTTGGCTTGGTGCTTATAGGGTAACGACTCACCCCCGCCCACCCAAAAAAAAAAAAAAAATTGCTGGAGACATTTAATCTGTGCTACAACTGCATTTCTGAGGTGGAAGTGTATCATTCTGCGTACCTCCATTAGCTCCGTCACCTCAGATTGATGAACTATATGCAGAATATGTGTTGGTTGCTGAAAACCTTCAAATTTTCTATGAGACCTACATCAGTCTTTATTTTGGGAGTACCTTGTGGTTTTTGTATTGCAATCTTTACCTAAAGAATTGGATTAAGATTTAGTCAATAGCAACGCCTTATAAAATACATACAATGCAGACAATTGTATAATTCAATATGATTGGTTGACATGAGGTATTAAACTTTCAAGGATTTGTGCATCTTATTCAAACTCCTTGAGGAGCTGGTCATACTCATGCAAAGATGCTTCTGGATATTCACCAGATGGAATTAGCAGGCTGCTTGTTTTCTATATTCTGTTTAAAAGGAAGAGCATGCTTCTTAGTATGTTTCACATTTTATCTGATGAATGGAAGATACTATATTATGACCCAGGTGGGTGTTTCACTGATATGAAGCCAATCTAGCTGGTTCGTTGGTCTGTGCACTCGACAAGTAATGAAAAACATATTGCTGAATCTTTGAGGGCCTAAAAGGATCAGGGTTGTGTTCAGCACACGATCCAACTGTTTGCTGATGGTGGTGGGAGCTGTCTGGAAGTTGATTTTGTACGAGTGAATCCCTATGATTTGTCTAGTCCCTTTGTGTTAGGGTGGCTATCTGTTGAATAAGCCACATGTAAAGTCTAAAGTACGGATCTTGCAAAGACAGTTGCTCTGTTACTCTAGTAATTAAGGCCTTTTAGCAAGCCCTTTACAGGGAGCTAAAAATGAGGGCATCATCATAATTTCTAGGCAGTCGTTTCATGTGCCCTTAATTCTGGACATCAATATTGTTTCGAACTTAGGATATCAACCCTTGATAAGTTCTGATGGGATCAGGGGGTGTTCAATGAGTAATGTTTTGCAAATGTGAAGCTTTGATCTGATAGGGGCACATTACTTTTGATTTGATGTAGCCGGCTTCTACAGTTTGGTTGACCTCCCTGGCTGTCCAGTTGCGAATCTGGGTCTGATTGATAGCTTGATTGTTTGTTATGTTCGGTCCAGGGTTCTTTACTATGAGAGACGTCCAATCTGTATGTGGCAGAAAAATTACGTTTGGGACAATGTGATATGAGAGTTTTGCTCTTTACAGAGGCTCATGGTTTCGTAGCGTTGCTTCTAAACTAAAAAAAGTGCATTTCTGCGTCTGGGTTAGGATCTTTTTTATTCCATTAAACCAGGGGCCTTGAGCTGCCAGTTTGAGAATCTCATTGACTTGGCACAGCAACTGGCTGCTGACAGCATGCTTTCATTAAACTATTAGTGGAGAGATTTTGCTTTCTGGGAGGGTTGTGCCTGATTCTTTGTTTAGTGCAGATGGGGAAGGGCAAAGCAGAGTACATGAAGATTTATCGAAGCCACGAAGTTGGTCAGTCATACATAACTTCTGTTGGTACAACCTTAGTTGCCACTGCTCATGCACTATGGCTAATGATTAAAATCAGGCCTCAAGTGGTGCGTATAATTTTCTTCCCTTTGTTATCGTCATAGCCCATATTCGTCAAAATTAAGACGTCAAAATGAAGGCAAGGCAATCAGCTTTGTCCTGAATGTATGACTCTGAATGTATGACCGTTTGTGTTTTTTCTATCAGATCCTCTGCAATGGTCCTGGAACCTGCATTCCCATATGTGCAATCGCCCATCTCTTTAAGGTAAGCAACCTATTTGACCATCATTGAAATAGTGACCAAACCAAACCCAAGTAAACTAATACCGTAGTGTCCAACCAAGAATTTTGCGTTGTATAGCCTTATCCTCCAGAAAGGTTGTCACACATTAGACTGTAGATTTAAAAAACATTGGCTGCTGTCTCGCACGTCACTCCACAAAATGGCAGAGGATATATGGTTTAACGAACAATTCAATCCAAACCCTAATTTCAAGTTGAAACAAAAGAGGATAATGTTCAGATGCTATTTTCTCCCCCAACGAAAAAGGGGGGGGGGGGGGGGAAGGGAAAATCAAGATGCTATTGTATCTGATTCGTGTTGCTTCTTATAGGTATTAGGGATTCGATGGTCATCAATCTTTTATGTGGAGAGCATAGCACGAGTCAAAAGGTTTTCTTTGAGCGGTTTAGTGCTCTACAAATTGAGGATGGCCAATCAACTTTATGTGCAATGGCCGCAATTGCAAAGGAAGTATCCTCGATCCATCTATGTTGGCTGTCTCATGTAGTTAGTTGCTTCTAGGGTTAGTAACACGAACAGATGTAATTTTTTTTTTTCCCCCTTTTTGGGTAAATTTCTTTACACATCTTGATCCCTTATATGTTGACCTTATAGCGGATGTTTTTGTTGAGTAAAATTTTGGCAATACCCTTGCAACTCTTTCTAGAAATTGTTCAATACGCATACATTGAAGCCTAGCATACCCTGAATGGCGTAATTTTTATGCTTCTTTATCATTACTTCACACAATGTCGATGATGGATCCAAAAATTTCTAGTGTGGGGATACATCTATGTAGATCTCATTATCTTCTTTAGCGAAGATAGTTAATTCAGCATTATTCTCCTATGTTTCTCACGGTACAACTTGCAGTCGAAACTTGTTCTAAGATCTTACAGAAGCAACTGTTTACAACAATACCGATGAAATTGGGAGCTAGTTTACAATTTTACTGCTGAAGTTTCATCTTGCTGTTATATATCAATGGGCATGAATCAGACATCCCACATGGAAACTTTTGCCATTGTTAAACTAAAAGTGCACATTTTGGGGAACGTGAACTTGAAATCTGTACTCATCTCAGAAGGACTCTTTTTGGGATTTGTCTGTCTCAATTAAGTTAGCATCAAAAAAGAGAATGTTGACATTATGTGCGGCTACTGACGAAGGATTGTGCGGGGAATAATTGGTCAAATTGGCCATTGGGGTATGCATGTAGCAACAAGAACCTGAATGTTTGTGCCATTATGGGCTGATTCAGAAAATCCTCTGCTTTTGTGAAACGAACCTACATTTAATTATTAGATAAAAACATCTGATGAGATTTGAGTTAACAATTCAACTTTTAATGGAAGCTCAATTAGCATGAATTTAAAGTCGGTATAGAATTATAGCAGCGTAAAAAGATATTTTGGACAAGTTTTTCAACTTAGATTATAATAGTCGCAAGAAAATATATTTCAAAATTGGTCTCAATTTTCTTTGTTATAGAGTCATAGAGAGTCAATGGTTTTCCATTATCAGTTTTGAGAAAACTAACATGTACGGTTAAAAATTTAGGGGAGAAGTTATTGTATAGAAGTCCCCACACTTCACCTAGGTGGGGTTCTATAATCTGGAATCTTATTCTAAATACAAAAACAATTTGATCTAAAGTTACTTGGAGTAGTTAGTGGGTCTCTTGGAATCAGCCTCTCTACGGGTAGAAATATCGGTAGAGGTAAGGTTGCTTACAACTGGATCTCCCCATACCCCGCGTAAGCGGGACCTCACACCGGGAGATGGTGGTGGTGTTGTTGTTGTTACTTGGAGTAGTTAATTTGGTTCAGTAGTCACACATTCAAAGGGCTATTAACTCAAGTATTGCTTGAAGCTGAAGGAAAAGAGTGAAGTAATCCTACTTGAGGTGGATTTTGACCCAACTTATTGAGCCAAACCTGTATCTTTCCCAAGTTTAAATTCCTCGATTCTCACCACTTTTTTTGTTTCCACTTTCTTGGTAATATATTCATTCATTCCCTCCCTTTTTGCACATAAAGCCACACACAATAACTAACCTTCAGTTTCCCTGATATTTCAATTCTTCCTCCTCTTCACTCCTTTTCTTGTGCTTCTTCTCCTACCCATAAACTTGAACATCAGAAGGAAGAAAAAGTGGAAATTTTAGCGGGCATAAGACGCCGGAGATTCTTCAGAGGGATTCTAGCAAATTCCCATCGCCATTGAAGAATAAGATTAAGAAATGGCATCTCATGAAGTTCAAGAGGATGACTTTGAAACCAAGTGGGTTTGCTGCCTTCTGGAGGATATTCCGGCTGCGTGTAATGGCTCGTTCTCTTTGGATTCTGACATCCCTTGGCCTGCTTCTCTTCTTGGATCTCTGCCATGCTCAGCCTCTCCTTGGTTTGCTCACTTCTCACTCATCAATTCTGTGGTTGTTTGTCTGTGTGTCTCAGAGCATCAGACTTCATGTTTACGCAGTTACAGTTTAAGGGGGAAAACAGCTAACTTTAGGTTGTACTATATATGGTTATGGGGTTCTAAAGAATTAGCAGTCAATCTTTTGTAGCTGCTCAGCAAATTTCAATGTTATATGAGTGAAGAGGCACTGCCCTCTGATGGAATTCTTGCCATCTTTCCCAAAGAGTAACGGTTTGATTATGAGGTCCTGTGCCCTCCCTCCCAACCTCCCCCCCCCCCAAAAAAAAACCCAAAAAAGCCTGTTGAGTGTATAGTGGTCGGCCTGTTATTGATCCGGCTCTTTAGTGATCTTATTTTAAATGGGCCGACCTGCTTGGCCTAGTAGGAATCTGGCCCCTTGCGGCCTTGCCCAACCCTACTATATACCATTACCCTCTTCATCTTGGTGGATTTCAAGGAAAAGTTAAGGGGACCCCGCTTGGGGGGGGGGGGTTGTTACAATAATAACAACTCACTATGAGGGTTCTACTTTCATGGGGGTATGGGAAGATCCAAATATAGGCGGTCAGGGGAAGGGTGGGGTGGGTATACATTTTAAGAATGTAAACCAACTGAATTGCCCGGCTTTGCTTGTCCTTTTAAGCAGCATAAGTTAGCTATGATTGTCCCAGATGAAGAGGTTGTGCATAGGATTTTGTCTTTCTTCCTTTTTCTTGTTGCATAACAAGGTACTACAGATATCATTTTCTGGATAGGAAAGGCCAGTTGACTACCATATTCGAGCGTTGAGAAACTGTTGGTGCTTGAGAGTGAAATGACAAGTCCATGGAACTTAGAATAGATATGCCTAATTTGGGCTAGACTTTTAGTTGGTATGGTGTCCCTGCCTTATGTTCTTGTGGCATCATAACATCAATTTTGATGTCGTTCATCCTTCCAGTGTCAGCATCCAAGACTGTACTGATGAGAGCTGCCGGAAAAGGTACTCTTCAAATTCATTGTCATTTGTAAATGATCTGGTTCATGAATTCTAACTCATGCTAGTGTATTTGAACTTTGCAGGCCGCTTCATATGTTTCTGGTTGCTCATTGTTTCATTTGTTGTCTTCTAAGTATTATTTCATTACTGTACTGTAGGGCTCGATGTGGATCAACTGGACCTAGTTCCAAAGCCTGCCGTGAGAAAATGCGAAGAGACCGAGTGAATGAAAGGCATGCTTAAATTGCATTTGTTTTTGATTTGGAATGAATGTTGATATCCTTCTTGAAAATCCTGTTTCGACATGTTCTTGCAAGGTTCCTTGAGTTAAGTGCTGTTTTAGAGCCTGGAACAATGCCAAAATGTGACAAAACTGCTATACTGTCTGATGCTATTCGGATGATCACCATGTTACATGAAGAAACCAGCAGGTTGAAGGAGCAGAATGTGAAGTTAACAGAAAAAGTCAATGAATTGAAGGTTCTTCCCTTATACTGCCGCTATGTTATCATACTTCCACAACAAATCTTTATCGTTTGTGTTTCACAGGCATTCCTCTTTGTTGATTCATATGTAAGCATTAAGGTTGCATACTACTTGATATCTCTAAAGTGTGATGCGGTGTGTGCAATACATGTTGCGCAAGATTGACTATTATCTGATTGCCAAACTCATACTGACCCTACTTAGCTTTGGATCTGTAGTTAAGCGAACTTGATTTTGACCTGAATCTAAATTCATGTGCTCCAAACTCACCCATTCCTTGTGTTGTCAAGATAAACTTATTGGACAAGAAGATAGGTATCGGAAATAAACTGACTTAAAGATGACCTTCTGCAAGGATCCATTAGTTTGAATATGATCTGGCCCAGAATCACTCCAACTCAAACTTGAATCAAACGACGTGTTTGCTAGGTCTACATTTTTCCTTCCAAACACCCCCCCCAAAAAAGTGGCTGGCTTACGTATGAGTTGTGAAATATGCAATGCTAACATTATTTTGGTATTCTACCTTACGTAGTCCGAGAAGAATGAACTCCGAGCTGAAAAGCAAAGGCTGAAGGCAGATAAGGAGGATATCGAGAGGCGAATCAAACCGTTGGGGGCTCATCATCCCAGCTTCCAGTACCATCCTGCAGCAATGCCGGCTTCCCATGCTATCCCTTATCACCCTGTTGGAGCTAAACTGGTGCCATTCATGAGCAACCCCGGTGTCTCCATGTGGCGATTTGTGCCTCAAACTGCAGTTGATACCTCTCAAGATCATGCTCTTCATCCACCGGTTGCTTAAATTAAGCCCGAGGCCTTTTTGTGTTCTTTACAGTTTGCTGACAGACATACATCTTAATGGTTCGGGTGATCTTAATGTAAGATACTCCAATATCAGATTAAGGACAATCTGTTGAATAAGTGGCTACATAGTTCTGGTATAGCCTGTAAACTGTCTGACATATTTTACTGTTTCTGGTAGTCTGAGAGCTATGTGATTTCTGGAGTTGAAATGCTTACTTTGATGATAATATGCTTCCCTGATGTTCTGGTTCGGTCCAATATGTTTTTAAGCTGCAGAATTCTGATGGCTTGTTACTTGGGCTTTAAGACCCACCAAAATGGTTCACTTATACTGTGCTAATCTCGGGTTTAATTTAGGGTTGTTTGGGCTAATAAATCAAATATAGATTAGTTTTTAGGTTGGTTTGGTTGATTAATCAGATACAGGTTAGTTTTATAATGTTCACTAGTGAATAGATGCCATCAACATTGCAAGAGCTTTATAAAAATTGGGCTAGAAAAGATCTGCAAGATTTGATGAAATTTACGTTGTCTATTTTCTTAACGGTCAGTAATGTTACTTTAGACAATACTTTTGAGTTAGGATTAAAAAAAAAAGTAAAATAATTCATCTGCTTCCTTATTGTGGAGTAGTATGACAGTCAATAATCGCAATACTTGCTACATTTGACCCTTCACACTACGTCTGGATGGATTAGCACGATGTAGATTTGTACATTGATTCAAAATGAAATTTACATTACTCTCAACAGATTAATTCAATAACTAAAATTTTCAGTTTCAATTAGTTGGAGATGTTATATGAGCTATTTTTATTAAATTTTCAACAAGAGGACTATACAACATTGATGGGTACAGGCTTGGAGGAGAGGAGGGGTATAAGGAGGAGGAAATTCTTCGATACTTCTAGTGATGTTGAACATATAACTCATTGTTGATACTTTGAAAATATTAAGCCACGTTTCACCGAGCCATCCTTTTCTAGGTATGCACCCAACATATTATATTGTACTTCATACTAGGCTTTTCATATTTACACTTAGAAAAAATATATATATTTTTGGTCTTGGATCCTCCATTTCATTGGAGTCGAGCTACTGTTGGCTCAATAAGGAATAAAGCTTTCTTATCATAAGTTTTTTTTCCATTCATAAGACTCGAACCCAAAATCTTATTTAAAAGGAACAAGTGGCAACTCACTTGAACTGACCTATACTGGTCACTTGGAAAATATGTTTAGAAAATATGAAACCACATATTGGAAGGAAAATCAGACTGATATAAAACTGATCCAGTCATTGGTCAAGAAAGGCTGAGATTTTTGAATTTGATATGATCCGATCTAAAATGCCTGATAAACCGAACTCGGAGGGAAAACCCAATTCATCTTTCTTCTCTGCGTTGCTTCATTCCTCACCCCCCGTCGCCCTACACTGTACAATAAACTATAAAAAAAACAAAAACAATGATATCCTCTTTGTGACTTATGGACCATCCCCACGGCCCACTGCCCACTGCCGCCCACTGCTTAGGGTGCTTAAAGTTACTAACCTTTTGTAAAACACTGTTTTATTTGATAATATTTTTATACAATAAGCATACATTCATGCTACTCTTTTTTATACTTGATAATGATGGAATAATATAGAGGGGCTTATGCTACATCTCTAATGATCGAATAATCCATCATACATTAATCGTATAATGATATATCACATAGTTATATGTAACAGGTTATATTGTACCATCAACACAGGTTGATTCAAGTGATTTGACACTTGTTTCCTTTAGACAAGGTCTCAGATTCGATTCTTGTGAATGGAGAAAATCTGTGATAGGCGAGCTCTACCTCTTATTGGGTGAACAGTAGTTTGACTCCGGTGAAATGGAGGATGTAGGACTAGGACCAACAATGGTGTCGTACTTGATTGACCAAGCCTTAAATTAAAACCAAATAGTCTAGTGTAATACAACGTTTGATCAAGCTAGTTCTAGTCCTAGAACATTGTCTCCGTTTCAGTCTTTAGTCTAGATATTTTGATATTATGAGCTCTAGTCTAGTCCATCCGATCCAGATGTGACCCATTAGAACATCACTTCTTACTGCACAAGAAGATTAGTGAACGAAGTCCTTGTTGTTGATGGAACTCCTGGTTGATATGCTACATGACCGATCTGCAAAAATCTTTGACAAAATTTATCTACATATTGTAACCATCAAACTTTTTTCTTTCTGTACATAATTTTTTCCATCGTCATTATAATTACGATCAAAGTTTTGTGGTTTTATAGTCATTTTAACAACATTTAGAACGAAAATACAAATGTATATTACAATTCTATATAAAATATTAATGATACACCGTTTTCAAAAATGTCATCTAATATAGCAAAATTCAAATAAACATATATTTATAACAAAAAGAATTTAGAGTAAGTTTTTATGTTAAACAATAATTAACTTCGTTGATCAATACATAAGTCATGAACCAAGAAATGCTTTACACTCTGGAAAATTATTAGTTAGTTTCTGATACAATGTCTCCTCTATGACTCCAATAAGCTAGAATATCTCTTTGCTTTGATCCAAATTAAAAAAAAGAAAAGAAAAAAAGTGGTGAAAGCACGTATTCCCTGTCTACCTAGTAATGTTAGCTTCATCTACCAACCCCAAAATCATGAACATAAGCCACTAAAGTCCAAAATTAGAATAAACCACCGAGTTAATTGCAAAATCTAGCTTAAGAAAATGATGGAAGGGACAAGAAAATAATTAATGATCAACGATTAAAGAGGAGGACCAAAAGGAGAAAGAGTCTCATAATTAGTACCATTATAATTAATGATCAACGACTAAGGAATTATTCCACACTATAAAAGTTTGTTAACCGGAAAAACAACAATATCTTATGAATGAAGCAGCAAAATGTACATAGGGACAATTTGCAGTGCGAAGGCATACTGACAAAGTCATTGAGTATGTACTCTCACTTATCAAGTAGACAAATTTTATAACGTGCATTTATCCTATAGACACATTTTAATATGTGGGTCTGATGTAGCTTATAGAAGTATGTACTCTTAGAAGTATGATAGATAGACTTTGTTATGAAGAGAGCATAAGTGGAGTCATTAGAGGCAAAATTAGTGATCAAATTGGAAGACAAAACTGAATGCATAAAAGAAATAAACAGAAAGTCCAAAAAATTAAATAAAAATACCCACATATTGAAATCAACTAAATAAAACCCCTCCCCTCACCTGTATAACCCCACCCCCCTAAAGGCCAAAACAGAACAAGTTTTTATAGGCCATTAGAAATAGCACAGGCTGCACTGAATCTATATAGGAAAACTGGCATAAGTGTGTAATCTTGAAGACAGTGTAATGAATCAATAAGAAACCCAAATGTTGGTGTATGAGGACTTACCTAATACGGAAGCTTTATCCGGATCTCATCCGCTAATTGTTACACATGAACTAGGTGGCTACTAAAGTCACCAATGAGTCCACACCTCAAAACCCGAATTTGAAAGATGGCTAGATTGTGTGATGGAGACAGCAAAGAGTGGTTTTTTGATCTAAAGAATGCTTGCTCACATGTATCTCATTCCTTGATTTGCACTCGATTTTGTAGTTTCACAAAGCTGAAGCATAATCATAGAACTGAATTGGCTTATTAATGCCCAATTAGTCTCTTTGTACATGCTAGTTTATGTGGTGATTATGGTGTGATTATGGTGACTGTTACTCGTGGTCAATAGCTTCCACTCGGTCATATAAATCAAAAGTCCCATATCCCTCTGCCAACAAATCTCCTCACGCTTCATACTGGGAATGAAGCGTACGACCAAGAAACAAGCCAGTAGTATTATATCAAGTCATCATCTAATCGACATAACGCTTTCATAAGATATTAATACCCCAAATCATTTAAAACATCACCAATAACATACACTGTCCCTGTATGCCTATCAACATATCAATTGATTGTATACTAAATATAATCGCCCGAGCTTGATATGGTGTCATAGTGATGAGAAAATGATCCTCCCTTAGACAAACAATAAATAATCCATCTTAACATAACTGCTTTTCTAATTTATTCCACTAGGCTGTATACATCTTAGCCCTTAGAAAACACATTAAGATAGTTACATCGAGCTTTGACTTCATGTTATAACTCTAAGTCAAAGAGTATTGTCAATAGACGTCACATAGTAACAAAGAAAGGGAATTCGCTTGTCACTTATCAAATAAGTTGAAATTTAGCACACTCAGTATGAAAGTGTGTCATGACATAGTTTCCATTAAGCTTGGCATGTCACTCTTCTACGCCATGCTAATCGTAAGTCTGACTTTTATTAAAAAACCAACCTGAGCCACTTGATTAGCATTCCCAATGTTAACTTTGGCACTTGAGATTCGACTATAAGGCTTCGATATGAAATTATTATGTTTCATATTCGACTTTCAGAAGTCTCATCTTAGACTCACTAAGGCGATTACCAAATTTTATAACTTATCATTCATACAACACATGTATAATGATAATTCAATATTACACACACCAGTATTAATAAATGCAAAGTTTCATCCTACCCACCACTTAAGTGGCAGGGCGATTGCCTGTATGACTAGGCCAATTAAAAGTCTTGTGACATTTTGATGTGCCTTATTACACAATTGCATATCTATAAATACTGAAAACAGAAACATCATTCTTTATTCCATAAATAATGCAAGAAAAACACATCCATTGTACAATTAGATACACCTAAAAACTAAATCCTACGTAGACCCAAACTCGTAGCTTTGAAAGCGTCTCTAGGTATAGACTTAGTTAGGGGATATGCAATTATCTTACTAGTAGATATATATTTAATGACGACTTCTTTCTCTTTTCAGGCGTTTCGTACAAAACGATAGCGCCTCTTAGTATGCTTAGTTTTCCGGCATCCTTAGCAAATTGAATGGCAGCAGTATTGTCACACATCATTTATACAGGATCATCAACTCTTTGAGTGAGGTTGAGACCCTAGAGAAAACTCCTCAGCCATATAGCCTCTTGAGCAGGAAAGGCAACAAGCAACATACTCTGCTTCCATAGTTGAAAGTGCTATACAGTATTGTTCGTTACTACACCAAGGTATGGCTTTCCCGTCTAGGGTGAATACATATCCCGAGGTGGATATAAACTCATCCAAATTGCCTCCCCAATCAGCAACTGAGTATCATTTTAATTTAAGAAACCCGCTTGGTAGTAAAGGACCAGGTCAGTTGTACCACGTAAGTAGGAAAGATTCTCTTAATGACTTGCCAATGAGCAAGTCCTGGGTTACTATGGTAATGACTTACCAACCCAATCTCAAAGCAAATGTCTGGTCGTGTACACAATATGACATACATTAAGCTTCCTACTGCACTTGTATAGGGGACGTTGCTCATTCTCTCCTTTTCTTGTCTGTTTTAATGCATTGGTCGAGACATAAAGTTATATCCTTTTCAACTGGAGTGTCCACGGGTTTAGAATAATACATTTGAAAACGTTCCAAGATTTTATTAGTGTATACTTCTTGACTTAAACCATGAAGTTTCTTGGAACAGTTTTGAGTTATTTCAACACCTAGGATGTACCTAGCATCTCCCATGTCATTCATGTTGAAGATAGAGGATAACCACTGCATAGTGGTTTGGATAATCTTTATGTTGTTTCCAGCAAACAGTATGTCGTCAACATACAAAGTAAGAAACATACCATTTGCAGTTTTCTTGACACGCACACAGTCGTCTTCTGAAACCATGGTTAAGCCAAATGATATCAGAGCTTCATAGAATCTAAAATACCACGTTTTGGAAGACTACTTGAGACCATAAATAGACCTTGTAAGCTCGATCCTGCTCTAAATTAAACTATGTTTATGTTCTTAAATTATGGAATTTGTTCTATAGAAAAGCCATGATTTGTGAATTTGGAATAAGTTGATAAATTTACTTTCATATGAAATAATGACTACGTAAATTTGATCAAACTAACTATAGTTTGATATATATCTTTATCGGCTTAGAATTTAAAAATTATATATATAGAAAAGTCAATATCAGATCTTGGAACTTTTGCACCAAGTTCTTATGCCCACACTAATATTAAGAGAACTAACGTGATCATCTATCCAGTTGGTAAGTGGGTCAATGAGTCGACTAGTTGAATCATTTTAACGAAATTTAATCAATTGATCCCATCAATTGGTCGAATTAGATCAGATTGCCATGATTCGGTTGACTTTATCATTAGTTTTGTCCTGTACTTCTTTAAACTTTGCACTAAAAAAGCCTATTTTACTATTTTCATAATGTTTGTTATTTATATTAGTTTTCTATTATATATGTATTTTTATGCAAAAAAAAATTCCAATAAAATGTTTCTAACATATTAATTAACAGTAAACGTGCTAAATAAATTTGAAGAGAAATATATAATGTACAAGCAAGAAAGAGGAAAACCAATGTCAATAATTTTTATTTCTGACGGCCCAAATCAGAGCATTGAAGAGCGTCCGATTTCCATGGCCACAAACCACAAAGTGAATATTGTGTTGTAAATACTATACCGTGCTATCTAGTCTCACCTCTCAACGAGTGTTGTAAATACTATACCGTGCTATAGAGTATCAATTGAAGTGTACTGCACTGATCAAGAAACAGTGTAAGCTATTATCCAATATTGTGTAATTCAATACCGCTCTATATCATCAAATGCCAAACAGTAACAGTATTTTCAATCAAATATCACCCGATATACTAAATTTTTTAAAATTTTTATACTTTAATTTTTAAAATTTTTTAAAATTTAAAATGGTACAAGCTTGATGCAAGCTGCATACAAATTCGGTGTATCTCGTGTCAGTAAGAAAAGGTGCGACGATGGATACGACATTTATAACTTTGCTCTCAACAGAAAACTAAAAGACTCTATTCGTGCTGCCCTGCGTCTGCTTCTCTTTTGAGCTTTTCCCATTTGAACTTCCATGGCCTCAACTCTTCTCGAAGTTGTCCTTCTTCTCTCTCTTTGTAAGACTACATCCATGGCTCATATATCTTTCTAGAGTCAAGAAGCCACGAAGGGGAACTTGGGCATTAGCTGGTTTGAGGTTTTTTTTTTTTTTTTAAATTTAACATCAACCCCCCCCCCCGGAATTTCATCTTTTGTTTAGGGTCTCAGCTGAAAATTGCAATTGATGCTTAGATTGATGTCAATTTCTGTCTTCTTCTCGTCTTTCTAGGGTTTATGTTGATGCAATTTCGGTGCTCAGTGAGGGGATTCTCACTATGGGAAGAGAGAATGAATGGTTTTTATCAATGCTGGAATCAAACGCTGTTGTTATTCTTATCGTAGCTGTTTTGACCTTGATTCTATTGCGGTTGTTGTTCGTGATCAATCGAACCGGCAAACCATTGCGCCCCACTTCTGCAAAGCCTCTTAGTACTCTCATTGTTCTTGGATCAGGTGAGCGAACAAATCAACCATTTCCATTTTCGATGTAATCCCTGCAAAGTTTAGTGAAATTCCGATATGTTTTGACAATTTCTTCATGAATTTAACGTTGATGTGGGTTGTTTTGTTGGGTATTTGATAAATTATCTCTATTTCTTTCTTTTTGTGTTGTGGGATTGGCTAAAGGTTAAGTCTTTGTTGCTGAAAATGGATAATTCTCAGTTGAATTGGAGTGGAACCTGGGAAAATTTTCTTGTTTTTATTTCGGACTAAACGAAGTTTTAGTTAATATAAAGAAAGGGGAAAAAAAAAAAAAAAGGGGATAAGTACTTCGATAACATTATAGAAAAAAATGGGGGCTATTGAAGAAGTTACATGGTGGAAGGCTAAAGGGAGGTGCTTGAATTTCTTAATGTTGAAATGAAGTGGAAATATCAGTGCTGGGAAGTTGTGCCCATTATCACTGTAGAAGTGCCAATGTATTGAGAAATGAAGCATGGTTTACTGTGGATATAAAATTTCTGGGAATTTTACTGTCTAACTTGAGTTCTATGGTCATTGGTCATGAATTTTGATACATGTAAGAGGTCACACTGCAGAGATGCTTAATCTCTTGGCTGCACTACAGAAAGACAGGCTTTATCAAAGATATTACATAGGTGCTGCTACTGATAATATGAGTCTCCAGAAAGCTCGAACATTTGAGAGTTCCTCAGATGATGAGGTAATGTTTGCTGTTGGATTCTTTCCCATATACCAATGTTGCACTTTGAATTTTAGTCATATCAGAATTGCATCAAGAGATTTTATATGCAATAGCTGCAGTTGTTTTGACTTGTGAGAATATTGTGCTTTATCATATCTCTTTCCATCTATGTCCTTGAGTAGCATGTAAGAAGATTGCATTTGTTGGTATTAGCTTAAGAATCTTATTTTGTTTTAATTGTTATTAGAGCACAGGTATCATTAAAAGCTGTTATTTAACTGTTAATTTGGCAATGATCTGTGGTTGAGATGCTGAGCTATTTTTTCTTCCCTATATATGTTCCTGCTACATATTACATAATCAAGGTTAACACTGTGATGTTGTCTATCACTTCGATAAACTTCAATCTTTCTCAAAATTCAAATGAAAAGGGAAGAGAAATGCTGTTATGTGACCTTGAGATGTAGGATTCTCTCTTCCTTTGGCTTGCATTTTGCTTTGGCTTGGTGCTCATAGGGTAACGACTCAGCAAGAGGGCACTTTCTCCCCCCTCCCCCCCCCCCCCCAAAAAATGTTGCAGCCATGTAATCTGTGCTACAACTAAATGACTTAGGTGTAGGTGTAGCATTCTGTTTACCTCCATTGGCTTTGTCACCTCAGATTGATGAACTATATGCAGAATATATGTTGGTTTGTCTGCTGAAAACCTTCAAATTTTCTGTAGGACCTTCATTAGGCTTCATCTTGGGAGATGACCTATCCGGTTTCTTTACTTTGTGGTTCTTGTATTGTAATCTTTACCTAAAGAATTGGATTAAGATTTAGTCACTGGCAACCCCTCATAAAATACATGGCAATGCAGAGCATTGCATAATTCAATATGATTGGTTGACACGAGGCATTAAACTTCAAGGAAGTGCATCTTATTCAAACTCCTTGAGGAGCTGGTCGTACTCAAGCAAAGATGGTGCTGGATATTCACCCAATGGAATTAGTTAGCAGGCTGCGCATTTTCTGTATTCTGTTTAAAAGGAGGAGCATGTATCTGAGTATGTATTGCATTTTATCTCATGAATGGAAGATCCTACATTATGGCTCAGGTGGGTGTTTCACTGTTATGAAGCCAATCTAGCTAGTTGGTGCTTCTTGCTTGGTCCCTTCACTGGACAAGAAATGGAAAACACATTGTTGAATCTTTGAGGGCCTAAAAGGATCAGGGCTGTGTTTAGCACACAATTCAACTGTTTGCTGATGGTGGGAGCTGTCGTGGAAGTTGATTCTGTACGAGTGAATCCCAATGCTTTGTCCAGTCCTTTGTGTTGATCTAGGGTGGCTATCAGTTTAAAAAGCCGCATGTAATGTCAGAAGTACGGATCTTGCAAAGACAATTGCTCTGTTACTCTAGTAGTTAAGGCCTTTTAGCAAGTCCTTTACAGGGAGCTGAAAATGAGGGCATCATCATAATTTCTCAGTAGTTGTTTCATGTGTCCTTTATTCTGGACATCGATATTGTTTCGAACTAAGGATATGAACCCTTGATAAGTTCTGTTGGGGTCTCAGGGGGTATTCAATGAGTAATGTTTTGCAAAATATGAAGTTCTGCCCTGATGGCGGCACATGACTTTAATTTGAGGTAGTTGGCCTCTACAGTTTTGTTGACCTGCCTGGCTGTCCAGTTGTGAATTTGGTCTCTGATTGTTTACTGTGTTTGGTCCAGGGTTCTTTTCTATAAGAGATGTCCAATCTGTATGTGACAGAAAGATTACGTTGTGTAACAATGCAATATGAGAGTTTTGCTCTTTACAGAGGCTCACGGTTTGGTAGCTTTGCTTCTAAACTAAAAAAAGTGCATTTCTTGCGTTTATGTTAGGATTTTTTTTATCCCATTAATCCGGGGGCCTTGAGCTCCCAGTTTGAGAATCTCATTGACTTGGCACAGCAGCTGGCATCTGACAGCATACTTTAATTAAGCTATTAGTGGAGAGATTTTGCTTTTTTGGGAGGGTTGTGCCTGATTCCTTGTTTAGTGCAGATGGGAAAGGACAAAACAGAGTACATGCAGATTTATCGAAGCCGAGAAGTTGGTCAGTCATACATAACTTCTGTTGGTACAACCTTAGTTGCCATTGCTCATGCACTATGGCTGATGATTAAAATCAGACCTCAAGTGGTGCGTATAATTTTCTTGCCTTTGTTGTTATCATAGCCCTTGTTCATCAAAATTGGGGAGTCAGAATGAAGGCAAGGCAAGCCACTTTGTACTGAATGTATACTGAATGTATGACTCTGAATTAATGACCGTTTGTGTTTGTTTTTCTATCAGATCCTCTGCAATGGTCCTGGAACCTGCATCCCCATATGTGCAATCGCCCATCTCTTTAAGGTAAGCAACCTATTTGACCATAATTGAAATAGCGACCAAACCAAACCCAAGTAAACTAATACCGTAGTGTCCAACCAAGAATTTTGCGCTGCATAGCCTTATCCTACAGAAAGGCTGTCACACATTGGACTGTAGATTTAAAAAACATTGACTGCTGTCTCGTACGTCACACCACAAAATGGTAGCGGATATATGGTTTAATGAACAATTCAATCTAAACCCTAATTTCAAGTTGAAACAAAAAAGGGTAATATTCAGATGCTATATTCTTCCCCAACAAAAAAGGGGAAAACCAAGATGCTATTGTACCTGATTCGTGTTGCTTCTTATAGGTATTGGGGATTAGATGGTCATCACTCTTTTATGTGGAGAGCATAGCATGAGTCAAAAGGCTCTCTTTGAGCGGTTTACTGCTCTACAAATTGAGGATGGCCGATCAACTTTATGTGCAATGGCCGCACTTGCAAAGGAAGTATCCTCGATCCAGCTATGTTGGCTGTCTCATGTAGTTAGTAGGCTTCTACGGTTGGTAAAATGAACAGATGTAAACATTTTTTTTTGGGGGTAAATTTCTTTACATATCTTGATCCCTTGTATGTTGACCTTATAGAGGATGTTTTTGTTGAGTAAAATTGTGGCAATACCCTTGCAATTCTTTCTAGAAATTGTTCAATACACATACGTTGAAGCTTAGCAGACCCGGAATGGCATAATTTTTATGCTTCTGTATCATTACTTCACACAATGTCGATGATAGATCCAAAATTTCTAGTATGGGGGCACATCTTTGTATATCTCATTGTATTCTTTGTCGAAGATTGTTAATTCAGCATTATTCTTCTATGTTTCTCATGGTACAACTTGCAGTCGAAACTTGGTTTAAGATCTAACACTGTTTGCAATCGAAACTTGTTCTAAGATCTACCAGAAGCTACTGTTATACAACAATACCGGTGAAATTGGGAGCTAGTTTGCAATTGTGCTGGTGAAGTTTCATCTTGCTGTTATACATCAACGGGCATGAATCAGACATCCCACATGGAAACTTTTGCCATTGTTAAACTAAAAGTGCACATTTTGGGGAACGTGAACTTGAAATCTGTACTCATCTCATGAGGATTCTTTTTGCATTTGCCTGTACTAATTAAGTTACCATCGAAAAAGAGAATGTTGACGTTATGTGCTGCTAGTGACGAAGGATTGTGCGGGGAATAACTGGTCAGGGGGTATGCATGTGGCAACAAGAGCCTGAATGTTTGTGCCGTTAAGGGCTGATTCAGAAAATCCCTTATGCTTTGGTGAAACGAACCTATATTTAATTATTAGATCAAAACATCTGATGAGATTTGAGTTAACAATTTCAACTTTTAATCGAAACTCAATTATTATGAATTTAAAGATGGCACAGAATTACAACAGCGTAAAAAGATATTTTGGACAATTTTTTCAACTTAGATTATAGTAGTCACAACAAAATATTTTTCAAAATTGGTCTCAGTTTTCTTTGTTATAGAGTCATAGAGAGTCGATAGTTTTTCATTATCAGTTTTGAGGAAACCAGCATGTACAGTTAAAAATTTAGGGGAGAAATTATTGTATAGAAGTCCCCACACTTCACCTAGGTGGGGTTCTATAGTCTGGATTCTTATTCTGAGTACAAAAACAATTTGATCCAAAGTTACATGGAGTAGTTAATTTGGTTCGGTAGTGACACATTCAAAGGACTATTAACTCATGTATTGCTTGAAGCAGAAGCAAAAGAATGAAGTAATCCTACTTGAGCTGGATTTTGACCCAACTTATTGAGCCAAATCTATATCTTTCCCAAGTTTAAATTCCTCAATTCTCACCATTCTTCTTGTTTGCACTTTCTTGATAATATATTCATTCCCTCCCTTTTTCGTACATAAAGCCACACACAATAATTAACCTTCAGTTGCCCTGATATTTCAATTCTTCTTCCTCTTTTCACTCCTTTTCTTGTGCTTCTTCTCCTACCCATAAACTTGAACATCAGAAGGAAGAAAAAGTGGAAATTTTAGCGGCCATAAGACGCCGGAGATTCTTCAGAGGGATTCTAGCAAATTCCCATCGCCATTAAAGAATAAGAAATTAAGAAATGGCATCTCACGAAATTCAAGAGGATGGTTTGCTGCCTTCTGGAGTTTGCGCGTAATGGCTCGTTCTCTTTGGATTCTGACATCCCTTGGCCTGCTTCTCTTCTTGGATCTTTGCCATGCTTTGCCTCTCCTTGGTTTGCTCACTTCTCACTCATCAATTCTGTGGTTGTTTGTCTGTGTCTCTCAGAGCATCAGAGTTCATGTTTACGCACTCACAGTTTAAGGGGGAAAACAGCTAACTTTAGATTGTACTATATATGGTTATGGGGTTCTAAAGGAATTAGCAGTTGATCTTTTGCAGCTGCTCAGCAAATTTCAATGTTATATGAGTGAAGAGGCACTGGCCTGTGATGGAATTCTTGCTATCTTTTCCCAAAGAGCCACGGTTTGATTATGAGATCCTGTGCCCTCCCCCCCCCCCCCCCCCCCCCCAACCCCAAACATTGAGTATATGGTGGTCGGCCTGTTATTCATCCGACTCTTTAGTGATCTTATTTTAAATGGGCCGACCTGGTTGGCCAGTAGGAATCTGACCCCTTGCCCAACCCTATTATATACCATTACCCTCCTCATCTTGGTGGATTTCAAGGAAAAGTTAAAGGGACCCCGCTGGGGGTGGGGGAGGGGTGGGAGGGTGGGGTTGTTACAACAATAACAACTCACTATGAGGGTTCCGCTTTCATGGGGTATGGGGAGATCCAAATATAGGCGGTCAGGGGAAGGGGGGGGAGGGTGGTGTTGATATACATTTTAAGAATGTAAACCAACTGAATTGCCCTGCTTTGCTTGTCCTTTTAAGCAGCATAAGTTAGCTATGATTGTCCTAGATGAAGAGGTTGTGCATTGGATTTTGTCTTTCTTGCCTTTTCTTCTTGCATAACAAGGTACTACGGATATCATTTTCTGGATAGGAAAGGCCAGTTGACTACCATATTCGAGCGTTGAGAAACTGTTGGTACTTGAGAGGGAAATGAAAGTCCATGTAACATAGAATAGATATGCCTAATTTGGGCTAGACTTTTAGTTGGTATGGTGTCTCTGCCTTATGTTCTTGTGGCATCATAGCATCGATTTTCATGTCGTTCATCCTTCCAGTGTCACATCCAAGACTGTGCTGATGAGAGCTGCCCGAAAAAGTACTGTTCAAATTCATTGTCATTTGTAATTATCTGGTTCATGAATTCTAACTCATGTTAGTGTATTTGAACTTCGCCGGCCGCTTCATATTCTTGTGGTTGCTCATTGTTTCAGTTGTTGTCTTCTAAGTAACTTTTCATTACTGTCCTGTAGGGCTCGGTGTGGATCAACTGGACCTAGTTCCAAAGCCTGCCGTGAGAAAATGCGAAGAGACCGAGTGAATGAAAGGCATGCTTAAACTGCAATTGTTTTTGATTTGGAATGAATGTTGATATCCTTTTTGAAAATCCTGTTTCGACATGTTCTTGCAAGGTTCCTTTAGTTAAGTGCTGTTTTAGAGCCCGGAACAATGCCAAAATGTGATAAAACTGCTATACTGTCTGACGCTATTTGGATGATCACCACGTTACATGAAGAAACCAGCAGGTTGAAGGAGCAGAATGTGAAGTTAAAAGAAAAAACCAATGAATTGGAGGTTCTTCCCTTTTACTGCCGCTATTTTATCATACTTCCATATCACATGTTTATTGTGTCTTTCAGAGGCACTCCTCTTTTTTGATTCATATGTAAGCATTAAGGTTGCATACTTCTTGATATCTCTGAAGTGTGATGTGGTGTGTGCGGTACATGTTGCGCAAGATTGACTATTATCGGATTGCCAAACTCATATTGCCCTACTTTGCTTTGGATCAGTAGTTAAGCAAACTTGATTTTGACCTGAATCCAAACTCACCCAATATTGTTTGTATTGTCAAGATAAACTTATTGGGCAAGAAGATAGCATACCTAAATCGGAATGAACTGACTTAAAAATGACCTTCTGCAAGGATCCATTAGTTTGAATGTGATCTGGCCCAGAATCACTCCAACCCAAACTTGAATCAAACAACGTGCTTGCTAGTTTTGCATTTTTCCTTGCAACCCCTCTCCCCTCAAAAAAGTGGCAGGGTTATGTATAAAATTTCGAAATATACCATGCTAACATTAATTTGCTATTCTCCCTTATATAGTCTGAGAAGAATGCACTCCGAGCTGAAAAGCAAAGGATGAAGGCAGACAAGGAGGATATCAAGAGGCGAATCAAACCTTTGGGGGCTCATCTTCCCAGCTTCCAGTACCATCCTACTGCGATGTCGGCTTCCTAAGCTATCCCTTATCAACCTGTTGGAGCTAAACTGGTGCCCTTCATGAACAACCCAGGTGTGTCCATGTGGCGTTTTGTGCCTCAAACTACAGTTGATACCTCTCAAGATCATGTTCTTCATCCAACAGTTGCTCAAATTAAGCCGGAGGCCTTTTTTCTTCTTTGCAGTTTGCTGACAGATATATATCTTATGGTTTGGGAGGTCTTAATGTAAGAGCCTCCGATATCAGATTAAGGACAATGTGTTGAATAAGTGGCTATATAGTTCTGGTATAGCCTGTAAACTCTCTGACATATTTTACTGTTTCTGATAGTCTGAGAGCTATGTGATTTCTGGAGTTGAAATGCTTATTTTGATGATAATGTGTATCCCTGATGTTCTGGTTCTGTCCAATATGTTTTTAGGCTGCAGAATTCTGATGGTTTGTTACTTGGGCTTTAAGACCCACCAAAATGGTTCACTTATACTATGCTAATCTCGGGTTTAATTTAGGGTTGTTTGGGCTGATTAAGCAAATATAGATTAGTTTTTAGGTTGGTTTGGTTGATTAATCAGATACATGTTAGTTTTATGATGTTCACTAGTGAATAGATGACATCAAGATTGCAAGAGCTTTAATGCTTTATCAAAATTGGGATAAAAAAGATTTGCAAAAGTTGATGAAATTTACATTGTCTATTTTCTGAACACATAGTGAAGTCACTTTAGGGAATACTTTTGAGTTAGGATTTAAAAAAAAAAAGCAAAATGTTTCATATGCTTCTTTACTGTAGAGTAGTATGACAGTCAGTATTTGCAATACTTGTTACAGTTGACCATGGGCGGATCTATGAGTAAGTTAGGGGTGTCCATGGACACCCCTAACCCAAAAACCTCTTTGGTACCCTTATCAGGCCCAAGGTTTTCCTTTACTAAGAACATAATTGTACACCCCTATAAAAATATTTGGATGTATCATAATGAGAGTCCAAAAGACAAGTAGGCCCATTTGTATTATTTTATTGAAAACTGACAAACTACCCTAATTTTTTATGTCAAATTTGACTTTTATGCAGTACAAGGGGTCTCTCTCTCTCTTTTGCATGCTAATAGAGAAATCAAAATTCCTTCTTGTCTCTCACACTTGTCATTAGATCTTATTGCTTTGTTATGTCTCAACAAACACCTATATAAAGTATTTCAACGATTCATCAATACAAACGTAATATTATGAAAATTTATGTAATCCAAAGTCCAAAGTAAATGACAAAATAGGTTATATTTTTTAGACTATGTATTGGATACTAACTCTGTATTTTATAAGAGGAGGGGAAAAAAAAAAGGATTGTTATATGAGATATTTTAATATAACTAATATATTATCACTAATTTACTAGCTATTCTTGTTAATTTTGTACTATGTAAATTTGATGAATGAGTCACTAACATCTTCTTCGTTTATGCTCAATTTTTAGTTTTGTGCAGTTACTAAAACTATTATAGATACACGCTATATTTGACTTATGTGTATAACAGCATATATATGGTGTGTACGGAATTCTATTACGTCTCATTATGTTTATTCTAATTACTGAATCATTTTAATCATACTTTATAATTTTATAGCACTTGTTAAGCCATATTCAATTTTTATACATAACAATAATGGTGGTGCAATATTGCTAGAAAGGTAGACATTCCATGAATTGTATTAGTTTTAATAGATGGACACCTCTAGCCAAATGCTCTAGATCCGCCACTGCATTTGCCCCTCCACACTACGTCTAGATGGAATACCCACGATGCAGATTTGGACATTGATTCGGAATGAAATTTACATGACTTTGAACAGATTAATCCAATAACTGAAATTTGAAGTTTCAATTAGTTGGAGATGTTACATGAACTCTTTTTATTAAATTTTTAATAAGGGGACTATACACCACTGATGATGGAAGGCTTGGAGGAGAGAAGGAAGGAATGAAACCACATATTGGAATGAAAATCGGAGTGACAGCTAACAGATCCAGTCGTTGGTCAAGAAAGGCTGAGATTTTTGAATTTGATATGAACCGATCTAAAATGCGAAATAAACCGAACTCGGACCGAAAGAAAAATTCATCTTTCTTCTTTAGGCTGCTTCATTCCTCACCCCCGTGGCCCTAGACTATACAATAAACTATTTTTTTTTTTAAAAAACAATGGTATTCTCGTTGTGACTCATGGACCATCCCCACTGCTTAGGGTGCTTAAAGTTACTAACCTTTTGTAAAAAAACTGTTTTATTTGATAGTATTTTTATACAATAAGCATACATTTATGTTATCTTTTTCACACTTAATAATGATGGAATACTACAGAGGGTGCTTATAGTACATCTCTAATGATCGACATAATGATATATCACATGGTTATATGCAATAGGCTATATTGTACTCGATTGACCCAGGCTTAACTTTAAATTAAAACGAAATAGGTCTAGTGTAATACAAGGTTTGATCAAGCTGGTTCTAGTCCTAGAACATTGTCCCCGTTTCAGTCTTTAGTCTAGATATTTTGATATTACGAGCTCTAGTCTGGTCCATCCAATCCAGATGTGAGTATGTGACCCACTAGGACATCACCTCTTACTACGTCAGAAGATCAGTGAACGAAGTCCTTGTAGTTGTTGTTGATGGAACTCCTGGTTGATATGCTATATGACCGATCAACAAAAATCTTTGATGAAATTTAGCCATATATTGTAACCATCAAACGTTTTTCTTTCTAACACATAATTTTATCATCGTCATTATTACTACTAAATGTTTGTGGTTTTATAGTCATTTTAACAACATTTATAAGGAAAATATTAATGCATAGTTGCAATTCTATATAAAATATTAATGATACACCATTTTTTTAAGTGTCATCTAATACAGTGAAACTCAAATAAACATATATAATAGCGGATAGGGACTAAGTTGTAAATTGATTGTATCTTTACTTTTATATAATGAGTGCCTGGCTCCTAGATTGGGTGAGCCAAATACTTCTAAAACCTCATATGGTATCAGAGCGAACTGATTCTTGAATTTTTTTAACCAAAAAAAATCAATCAAAATCCCTAATTCGTTCTTCCCTGTTTCGTGAACTCTAGCCGGCTCAAACCCTAGCACATCAGCGCCATCGCACCAGCCATGGCCGCGGGTGACACTCCTTCTTCTCTTTACGACGCTGGGTCCCCACGGGTCGACGCATCTTCGGTGTCGGCACTGCTTGGGTTCACGCAACCATCGCTTGGGTTCACGTAACCACCTTCCGCACCGCCTTCTTCTCACTCTACCGTTCTGTTGCACCTCGGGCCAACCCTGCCCGATGTTCTGTTTGCCTCCTCGCTGGCAGTTCATCTTGGGCCCTAACCTGGCTGGATGCACCATCCGTCGCCTACTGTTGCCCACAGTATGTTTGTGCCGCTGACCACAACCTGGGTGCCGCCCTCTCCTGGTGTCTCTTTCGGTTTTGGCGTGCCATCCACAGTAGCATTCCCAAGTGGCCTTCTTGGTGACCCCACTTGGACTGTGGGTCCCAATCTTCTTCTCGGGTTGCCTCTTGTTAACCCGAGCCTATGGACGATCAATATTAAAATGTTTGTGACCACGGTCCTTGAACGTGTTGATGATTTTTTGTCCTAGAAAATGCAATTTTTATCGTTTCTTGTCATGCATCAATTGCGTGGGTTCATTGATGGGAGAATTAATCAACCATCGTCTCATATTTTTCCGTCCTCTAAAACACCTCAACCGATTCCTGCGTTTACATTGTGGATTCGGTTAGATCAGTTGATTTGTGCCTTGTTGTTTGCCACTATTTCTAAAGACCATCTGACAGAAGTTCGAGACTTACCTCATTGTATCACAATTTGGCAACGTCTTGAATCGCGCTTCAATTCTGCTAGACTGGCGCATGCTATGGATTTGAAGCGTCTCTTAATGAATCTCGAAAAGCTTGAGAATCAACCTATGGATGAGTTTCTTCGGGGTGTCAAAAACATTGCAGACTCTCTTGCTGCTATTCAATCTGCTGTTTCTGACATGGACCTAGTCTGATATACTCTCAATACTTTGGATTCTGATTACGATGGTTTTGTTGATACACTCACTCATATGCCTGGCATTCTTACATTTGATGACGTTTGGAATATGTTGCTGATTCATGAGCAACGCATCACTTTTTATGGCGACATACTAATGGGTCCTTGACTCATCCTGCCTTTGTCAGTAATGTGACTCAAGGAGAGGTTGCCACTCATTCGCAAACTGGTGCATCCAATCAAGGCCGCAGAAAGAATAATCGGAACAATCATAGTAGGAACAACAAAAACAATAACAAAGGGAAGAACAATTCCAACAAGCAGACTTCTCAAATGACCTCTAGCACTAGGGGTATGCCTACAGGTTCTGTTTTATGTAATTTGGACTTGTCATTGCTAAATATTCAATGTACTTCTGCTTTGGCTACTAATTCCTTATCTGCAGGTGATGAAATGTTTGAGGGGGTGTTGGGTTCTGGTCCTAATGTTATTTGTCAGATTTGCCATTCCCTCGGTCATACTGCTGCTGTCTATTCAATTTGCTGCCAACCGCGCCCCACTAGCACTTTTCCTGTCATGGCTAGTTTTATGCCTGCGGAGCCTAGTGAAACCCTCTGGTATCCAGACTCTGCTGCGGCGTCCCACATTACTCCTGACGAAGGTATATTATCTTCTAAAACTCCTTACTTAGGTTCTCTTCAAGTTGAAGTTAGTAATGGTCAATTATTGCCTATTGCTAACACTGGAACCATCAGTATTCAGACTCATGACAGGCCGCTTACCCTGCATTCTGTTCTGCATGTTCCTCAACTCAAACATAAAATGCTTTCTGTGCGTCGTTTGTGTCGTGAGAACAATTGTCATGTTCAATTTTCTGATTCTGCTTTTTGTGTCAAGGACAACATTGTAGGCACCAAAAATTTATTCGTGCCGTACCAAAATTAAATTAAATTAATTAATTGGGCCAACCCTTTTAATTAATTTCAATTGGGCCCAAAGACTAACAAGTCAAGCCCAAAAGACTCACAAGTCAGGCCCAAAAGACTCACAAGTTAAGCCCAAGATGAAGCCCAAATGACTTTCAAGTCCAAGCTCAGTCAAAAGTCAAGTCAAAGGTCAAATCGAAGCTCAAGACGATTACTAAGTCAAGACAGGACCTAAAGTCCGAACGATGTCCAAGTCAAAGCGCGGCTGAAACCAGCTCAAAGTGAAAGTGAAAGTGAAAGTCAAAGGCCAAAGTCAAAGGTCAAGACCTACACTAACTCACAAGTCAAACGTCAAAACGACTCTCAAGTCAACATCCGGTCAAAGCATGAGGCAACTTCCAAGTCAATGTTCGGTCCAAGTTCGGGAGAATCTTAAGTCAAAGTTAAAGTTAAAGTTAAACAAACGAAAGTCAAATCAGTCTAGGGTAAAGCGTGATTGGAAGGCCCAAAATCCAGGTTAAAGCCTAAAACCCAAGTCAAAGCCCATCTTGACTTACAAGGGGGAGGCTTTCCTATAAATAGGTCCCCACCCCCATTGTTTCAAAGGTTGAAAAATCCATCCTCAAAGGAGAGAGACTCGGAGGATTTTGTATTTATAGAGATTGTATTCAATTCATTCAAATCAAATATATAAAAATTCAATCTTTGTAATTTTGCGATTGCAAAATTTGGCACGCTCAGTGGGATATCTCTACCTCTCATTTCTTTCTCCTAAAAGACCAAGACTTTCAAGTTACAAGAACATCATCTTCAACAAAGACATGGCTACAAAGAATGTTGTCTCACAAGCTTCGAAGAAGAAGAACATAGGATCTCTTTCGCACATATCATGTGGAGCGAGCGTCACTTCTAGTACGCATGCGCACACAATGAAGACCAGGAGCATAACGAAAGCTGTTGCACCGATCGCTCCTAAGCAAACTGCGTCGCCCCCATCCAAACTCCAAGACTTGAAGACGCAGCAAAATGCGCCCTCTAGGATGGATGAAATTCGAAACCTCCAGCTTCAATCTCCAGTCTATGAGGTTGAAGACTACGACAGCAGTGACTCTTCTTCGCCCTCTCCAAAGGGGGCGCGCATGTCAGAGACTGAAGTTAAGTTCTCCAAAACTATTGTCATGCCAGCCATGATGACAGGCACAATCACTCTGAAATAGGAGATGGCTAACATGAAGGCCATCCTAGAAAAACTCACCAGGGACAACGAAGAAAAGGAAGCTCGCATTAAGCTTCAGGAAGAAAGGATTGCTAAGTTGACCAGGAAGTTAGAAAAACGGCTAGCTCAATCTTCTACAAGGGACTCAGAAAGTGAGGATTCAGAGAAAATGTCCATCCACACCGAGCCTTCTAACAGCGAGAAGCAGTCAAAGAAAGGCGCTACCTCTAAACATGTCAAGTCCTCTGAATCAATGACCATTGAGCAAATCCAAAACTTGATAGCAAATACTGTTAAGGTGCAGCTAGGTGAAGGTTCGCGCAGAACTCACCTATACACTAAGCCTTACAGTAAGAGGATTGATGATCTTTGCATGCCCCACGGTTACCAACCCTCTAAATTCCAACAATTTGATGGGAAAGGCAATCCAAAACAATATGATGCACACTTCATTGAGACATGCAACAATGCTAGGACTGACGGCGACCTTATGGTGAAACAGTTCATCAGGACATTGAAAGGTATTGCCTTTGATTGGTATACCGATTTAGAACCTGAGTCCATTGACAACTGGGAACAAATGGAGCAAGAGTTCCTTAACAGTTCTACAGCACTCAGCGCGTTGTCAGCATGACTAAGATGACAAATACAAAACAGTGGAAAGATGAGCCAGTTCTTGACTGCATCAACTGCTGGTGCGCACTTAGCCTCTAGTGGAAGGATCGGCTGTCTAAAGCGTCTGCTGTCAAAATGTGCACCCAAGGCATGCACTGGGACTTGCTGTACGTCACTACGAATGAGCAAACCTAGGAATTTTCAAGAATTGGCGACCAAGGCGCATGACATGGAGGTGACGATAACTAATCATTGTGCCAACTCCTTCTATTCTACTGAATCAAAGAAGGACAAAGTTGAATTCGAGAAGAATGTTTACTTTTCTAAGGGCATGACCAAAGAAGCAATGTCCATCTCTACAAGTCAGGCAATTCGCATCATGGGAAAGCCAAAACTAGCGGGCAAGAAGAGCTTGTCGTTCAAGATTGCAACAAAGAAACATCCCACACTAAAAGAGTTTCAAGAAAAGAAGTATCCATTTCCTGATTCTGATTTGTCAGGTATGCTAGATAACTTGCTCGAGAATGGTGTCATCAAATTGCCCGAGCCAAAGCGTCTAGAGAAAGTTGGGAGGACCATCGACCCCAAACACTGTCGGTACCATAGAATCGTTAGTCACCCCCTTAAAAAGTACGTTACACTTAAGGAGCGCATCATGCAACTGGCTAAGGAAGGAAGAATCATTTTAGATTTGAATGAAATGGCAGAAGTTACCCACATCATAGTGCAAGAGGTTAATGAGTTAGATTCTGAAATAGATCTCACTAAAGCACCAGAGGCCTCAGGAGAATACTTCACGAGGAGTTTCTTTGATAGTGCGGCTGTCTACACAACCTCATGTTTCGAATTTGACGACGACGAAACAAATGAAGAGCTAAATGTCCCTCTTGAAGAAAGTGGTGATGGTTGCATCAAGTCACAACAACAACAGAAAGAAAAGATTGAGAAGACAATTTCAGTCTCGTCCGTCAAGCAAGTAAATGTCACGGCAAATCCAGCGGTGCCAGTCTTTTGCGAATGTACAAATCTTAAAAGTGCAACCAAGATTGAACGCAACTTCAATGAAGCAAGCTGGCGTGTTCTTAAAGAAAAGGGTGTGCTTCTAGTTCATAGGGCAAACCCAAGTAAATTGGCCAAGGCTTTTCACCCTGGTTTTGTTGCTTTTTCTAAAGGCTCGCTCTAAGAAGAAAGTGAGCTGTTAAAAATACGCATCAGCGACGGTTTTGATCCTAATGCACACAAGTTAATGAAGAGGTTCAGCTATGACTTCAGCCAGCCGACATCTTTGGGGCATGAGATCGAAGCTAACCCCTACGGATTTGACAGCACGCAAAGGGTCATACAAAGTCAAGGGGGCAACATTGCAATGCCTAAAGTTGGTCTTAGTTACGTACCGCCCCAGCCCGTAAGGATTTTGGGATGACGTAAGGATAAGCAAGCCCTCACGCAATATATCGCAGCCGACGAGGTTGCTAATGATCAGGGTCACAATGCTAAGACCAGCCCAAAAAGCGTCGGTGTTCGACAGGTTGCATCCGTCAACGTCGTGTCAATGCCTTCCCAGCCCTTCTGTGTTTAGAAAGTTGGGAAAGGGAAAAACCCCAAAGCCTTTTTCTTTCATAGGTTGAAGAAGGGTGAGCCGCCTAATCCCTCAGTCTTTGCCAGAATCAAGATAGGCGAGACGTCATCAAACTCACCGCCTTCCCAAAAGAAGGATTCAGCGCTCAACCGCCTTGACAAACTAAATGAAATCCAAAGTTCAATTCCTTCACACATGAAGCGTGTTTCCACTTTGTATCTGAAGGTGGATGACTTGTTGAAAGTAAAGAGGCGCATCCTAATTCTCACTAGCCATGGGGTTAAGGCCAACTCAAAAGAAAGAACAAAGGAGGAGGAACAAACTTCTTCTAACAGCGACGCAAGCCAAGACGTCAGCGACTTCCCTTGAGGAAATGCTAGACTTGCTCATGAGCAAGAGCTTAAACTGTTCGTTACAAAAAAAAAAAAAAAAAGTCAGCTCCTGAATAAGAGCTTAAATGTTACGTTAAAATTATTACCGCAAGTGCACGGTGCCAGTTATAACTAGCAACGGCAAGTACGAGTTGTATCCACAGGGAACTTGGTTGTAGCCACCAGGTTGACTGCAGCACTCAATTCAGGCAGAAACTGATTCAGGTCGATAAATATGAATACTACGAAAATTATCTAACTCAATGCTAGCAAAAATCTCAGGTTAGGATTCACCACACTATTATAGTCTTTGGATCGAACACTAAGTCTTGCGAATTCGCCCGCACAAATAGCTAAGTGGAATGACTACAAGTTAAAGCATGTTTACGCCTTCTCTCAAAGGTCGTTAGACGGGTTGAGCAATCCTAGTTATCTATTTTCATGAAACTAGAATCAACAGAACCACAGAATCGGGTAACCTATAATTCCCAATTGAAAACCTAACTATTTTCATGTTAAGTAATTCAATCGCTCACAAAGTGGCTCTAAGTTAAGGATTTAACTTTTGTTGATCTCCTAAACCCTAGTTAAGAGCATGAATACAACCCTCTCGGGCAATTCATCGAATATATGACGCGCTAAGTGAGAATTCAATAATAAACAAAGGCATCCATTCACAAAAAACCTAGGACATGGATCCAAATTACATAATAGAGGCTAATCCCAATCCAAGCTAGAGGATTTAGCCACTAATCATTTCAATAATCCCAATCACAAACAAGAAACTCAAAAACATGATTAAAGATGCAAACTTGGGTCAAAATCACAGAGTGAGGGAAAGAGAAACGTACTTTGAATGATTACGAACGTCTATCGATCGATCTAAAAACAAAATTCTCAACCTTTAATTCAATCCAGATTGATGCTACCATATGGAGAAAAGCCCTAGAAAATTCGCCTAACCCAGCTTTCTTAAAAAAATAGAATTTACCTAACCAGTTTTGCGAGAAAAATTGGGGATGCACGGTCGTGCCTAAACGCACGGGCACCCATGCGTCCCAGAGATCGTGCATGGTCCAAGCGCCCGGTTATGCGGCCGACTGTGCGCAGCTTCTGACTTCAAGGCATGGTTGTACGCACCCTATAATTGACCATGCACCTCCATCAGCTACTAGTTCTGATTCTTTTGGTCCCCGGGGTTTCATTAAACCTTCATTCTTATTGGAATTCCACTCTTAAAGATCCCCTTTTCGGCAAAATTGGTAAAACTCTCTCATTTTTGGGCAAGATACCTGAAAATTGAGAAATACCACTTGTAAGCACAAAATGAGCTAATGAAAGCATATTCACCCTCTTCTTGCTAAGATTAGTCAAGAGATTGTGGAGGAAAAAGGGCAAATTAGGATCAAAAATCAGTTAAAATCAAGGTTTATCAACTCCCCCCTACTTATCGCTTGCTTGTCCTTAAGCAAGGTTATCAATCAGAAATCGAGGGGGATAGGCTCACCTCAAGATGTCACTCTCCTCAGGTAAGCAATGACAACTAAATCAACAAGAAGGGTAGTTCACAACTAAGATATTTGATAAAGGCGAAACCTTCGTTTTTTTCCAAAAACGTATGCTCTAAAACTGATTAAAGGATCACATGGCTAGAGTGCAAGAGTAGGCACCCCATATTAAACCACTGGACATGTCATATTTACCCTTAGCAGTTGGTGAGATAGCTAGACTGATAGATCCTCACTCATGGGAATAAAGGGAGCACACCTCTCATGTGTTTAAGGGTAAACATAATTCACTCAGAACTGCTCTAAATGCTAACAAGCTACCATAGGCTTAGTAGAAGTCTCGACTCTCCATCACTAGGGACAAAATGCACAGATGCCAATCATGAGGACTTGTTAAAGGGTTGTAATAACGCTGAGGTGAATGGGTAAGGAGGGGATTATTTTGGAAAGGTGGAGCTAAATAGCCAAATAGCCAAGCGGAGCCACATCCATACCAAACCACCAACTAACCTTCTATAGCATGCACTCAAAAGTTAATTGGGAGGGAGTGAAACAACTTATTCGGGGTTCCCTATGCCAAATACTTATTTGCTCATTTTCCTTTTTTTCAATGCGGGCGTTTTGCTTTTCTTTTTCTTTCATTTCCGCCCCTTCTATCATGTTGCTCCTCCCTTTTTCTCTCTCTCTTTTTTTTTTATCTTCAGGAACAAGAGGGAATGACAAGGGTCAATAAAACTCCGACTCCCAAATTCAAGACTAAACAAAACAAGGATTACAAACCATCACAAATTATCAAAATGTAACAATAGACAAATGCCCAAGTCCGCTCTACTAAAATCAATGCGCTGCTCCACTATTTGGCTTAGGGTAGGGAAATTATTTTAGGTGAAAAGGGAAGGCACAAGAGGGTTAGCAAAAAGGGACAATGTTATATGGTGGCTTTTTGGCTTATGTAGTTCACGAAGCAAAAAGAATGCCTCGATCATATTAGCACTGTGTACAAGTCAAATGTGATTTCGAGGAGAGTTGTACTAAGTTCTAGAGATGCAAGCACTAGAGGGTCATGCACTCATGAAAGAAAGTTTTTTAAGACTATGTAGAATGAATAGTCGTGATGGCTCAAAAAGTCTCACTGGTTATTCCACCACAGTCTTCAAACTAGCTCAAAAGATTAACCAACTGCCAAGGTTCAAATGTCCATGTTATAGCAATTCACATAGGCAAATACACAAGCACATAGCCACACAATCAAACCATTTTTCACAAACCAATTTTGCAAGAATTTGCCCAAATCGAGTATCATTCGTCATGGACGACTACAACTAGCAATTTAAGTCATCACCCCTTGCATTTCATCATAGGAGGGGTTTTCACAATCTGTTTTTTTTTTTTTTTTTGGGGCTTTGAAAGGGAAACGCAATAAAGCTAACTATAAAAGCAATAAGGAACACAAAGGAAAATGAAGAGAGGGGTAAAGATTACCTCAAAAGTTTGTGCGCGCCCAACTCTACCAAGTCTCCTTTATGATGTAAGTGTCTACCCTAAATGCATTAGGCTACATGCTCAATTAAACTAAAATGAAAATGCAACTAATGCATCCTAATTATGCAAATGAGTATGCAACTATACTATATGCAAATATGTATATACACTACATTAACACATTCCCAAAGCACAGTCATCAAACCCCGAGATGCACCTCAAATATCCCGAGAAAGGACTCGCTCCCCTCTACGTGAGCAATTCATTGTCCCCAATGAATAAAAGAAACATGTGAATGTGGGGATGGGGAAGATACTCACAGGGCATCAATCAGTAAGGCCCTGGGGGCCCTCGAGGTCACCAATCAGGGGGTGGGTAGGGCCAGTGGTGCTGCTCGTAAGCATAATGGACCAGGTGAACCATGTTCTGCTGGTTGCAGAGGATATCTTGGTTTTGAATGTGCAACTGGTCGAGATGGTTGAGAACCGTCTGAAACATAGAGGGACCCGTGGCTCCAGAAGTGGGAGCCGCAACAGTGCCAGATGGGCCCGCGTCGGGGCTGACAGGAGCGCGTCGTCGAGCACCTGGACCCTGAGAGATGTCCTCGACATCATCATTACTACCATTATCACCAACCACATCAGATTCGCCCCCAAACTCACCATCCACGTCATCATCATAAACCAAGTTAGAGGGTTGGTGATGGTGGTCTTGGTCTAGTTGGGAAGAGGAAAAAGGGCGCGACCATGGTGATTGAGCCACAACTTACCACCACCGAGCGCTTTAAAAAGCTTCATGTTAATGCATGTGATAAGATCAATGCATCCCGGTTGGTGCAAGATGCTCAAAGCGGCAATTTGGGCGCCATAGCCCAAAACTTTTGCCAAAGCTGTGATGACACCACCATCGCTAATAACCACCTTAGCGGATTTATCGTGCTCATCGAGGTGGTTGGCTATGAAGGCACCAATATTGACGGCCTTTCCATTCAATGCCGCCCAAAGCATGAAGAGCTCACCGGCTCGAACCCCATTTTGGCTATCAGCTCGGGGAAATACATGGTTTGCAGTGAGGCATTGAAGGTAATGAAGCACAGGATTACAGATCCACGCAGCATTGGTGGATCGTGCCTCGTACCCACGCCCTGGACATGTAAGGGTACTCCAAAAGTTCTTAGGGTGATACTCCGCATGTGTAGGGGTGGTGGCCCCAGAAGGTGGCAATTGCAACAACTCATTGAACCGTACAAGGTGCATTTCATGGGTTTGGTTAAACAATCTAAAGCGGATATATCCTCTAACTTCATCAAATTTACGGGTAAGGTCAACAACCAAAGAACTCATAAATTCCCAAACAAGCCAATAGACGGGTTCTTGCAATGTCACAAAGTTTCCCCAACCAAGATTACGCAACAGAATCACCAGATGATCATATAGATGCAAAGTAGTTAGCATTTCGACGTCCAAATAGTTAGGGGCACAAATCTTTCGACTAACTATGGCATCATAATGACGGACATGCTTGGCATCCAAGAAAACAATATTGTACTTGTTAAGCACATGACGGATAGATGAATTACCTCAGGCAGCTTGGGCACGGCTAGTGGAGGTAGTGGTTGACTTCAATAGTTTCTTGGGGACCATGGTGATGGGGGAGTTGGATGCAAAGGAGCCAAAGTGCCCGAACTGGGAATTGCTCACAATCAACCAAAGTGACCCAAATTAAGTGCAAGGAACAGTAGAACAGCCCCAAAATACTCCGAATTGCAGACTTGAAGCGTCAATTTGACAAGGCAAGGCAAGGAGAGCACAACCCAAAACCAAGGGTTTTGAATGGGGGAGGGAGGAGAGAGAAACGGAAGCTTGTGAGGGTGGGAGAGGGAGGAGAGGGTGCCGACGGCGGCGGCGCTGGTGGGCGCCGGTGGGTGTGCCGGTGGGAGAGAGAGAGAGAAGGCAAAATTGGGGGGGTTGGGAGGAGAGATGGGGAAGTTAGGAGAGAGAAATGAAGAAATGGGGAGGAGAGAAATCGAGGAGGCGGCGCCGGCAGCACCGGTGGTGTCGCCGGTGAGAGGAAGAGGGGTTGGATCTGTAGTGAGCGAGAGCGAAATCGGGAGTGAGGAGGGAGAGAGTCCAGTAGGAACTGGCCCAGGAGGAGAGAGAAAACTGGTTTTAAAATGGGGCGCATGGTCGTGCGTGTACGCACGGTCAACCGTGCGTATCCTGTTTTCCCCCTGCTGCGCACAGTTGAGGCACACGACCGGGCGTCCCATCGTGCATACTTACGGGCACTGACGCACGGTTGTGCGTCACTATTGCACGACCGTGCGTCCACGGACTGTTGGCATGCCTCTAAAAAATTCCAATTTTCACTACAAGAGGCCCCAAAGCATGCTCCGCTACCGCTTTTCCACCCTGTCCTTGGTCCTTGACTCTCGCTTCTTCCTCTCTCTTTCTCTTTTTTTCTCTCTTTTCTCTTTTTTTTCCTTTTTAGTTCTTTTTTTTCTCGAAAACAATGAAAGGACTTGGGTTGCCTCCTAAGAAGAGCTTGTTTTAGGCCCCAAGCTTGACTATAGGTGACTCCTAGGCAGAGGGGACAGTGGGGAGGTCACAAGAGACCTTGCCCTTAGTTGGCTCACCAGCAATGTAATGTTTGAGCCTAAAACCATTCACCTTGAATGATCCTGTGGTGTCTGTGCTGATCTCAATAGCACCATAATGGTACACCTTTAGCACTGTGAAGGGACCTGACCATCTGGAGCGAAGTTTCCAAGGAAAAGCTTCAATCTTGAGTTGAAGAGAAGAATCAAATCGCCTTTCCGGAACTCTCACCTATTGATAAACCGATCATGCTACCTCTTTACCCTCTCCTTGTAGAGTTTTGAACTCTTATAGGCATCAAGTTGAATTTCCTCCAGTTCGTTCAACTGCAGTAGCCTTTTCTCCCCTGCAGACTTCAAATCAAAACTGAAATGCTTGATGGCCTAGTGAGCCTTGTGTTCTAATTCCACGGGGAGGTGACAAGGCCTGCCATAGATGAGTCCAAAGGGGGTGGTGCCAATAGGGGTCTTGAAGGCTGTGCGGTAGGCCCAAAGGGCGTTATCGAGCTTGTCTGCCCAATCCTTTCACGATCTCGCAACCGTTTTTTCCAGAATAGACTTAATTTCGCGGTTTGAGATCTCCGCTTGGCCACTAGTCTGAGGGTGGTAGCCAAGCCTATACTTGTGGTGCACTTCATACTTTTTCAACAGAGCTTCCAATTTCTTCTCTATGAAGTGCACCCTATTGTCATTGATTAACACCCTGGGGACTCCAAAGCGAGGGAAAATGACTTTCTTGAAAAGTTTGACCACTACTCTGGAGTCATTGGTAGGGCTAGCCACGACCTCCATCTACTTGGAGACATAATCCACTGTAACGAGGATGTATTTGTTGCCCCTTAAAGATGGGAAAGGACCCATGAAGTCTATTCCCTATACATAAAAAATGTCAACTTCGAGGATGAAGTTGAGGGGCATCTCATTCTTCCTTGACAAGTTCCCTGTCCGCAGGGAGTGGTCACAGGAGCGAACGTACATGTAAACATCCTTGAAGAGTGAGGGCCAAAAGAACCCAGCTTAGAGTATTTTAGCTGCAGTCTTGGAGTCGCTAGCATGCCCCCCACATGGAGAGTCATAATAATGGAAAATCCTTACACAGCTTGTACAGGAAGGGTTCATCCCAAAAATAGTGTATGATGTCATAAAAGAATTTCTTCTTCTGATGAGATGACAAGTCATATGACATGACTCCTGAGGCCAAGTAGTTAGCAATATCGGCGAACCAAGGGGCTTGTCTTGATGAGATGGCCAGGAGATGTTCGTTAGGTAAAGCATCGTCAATGGGGGTGTCGTGGCTTTCAACAGTGAGCCTGGAGAGATGATCAACCACACCATTTTCAGCCCTCGCCTTATCTTTGATCTCCAGGTCAAACTCCTGGAGTAGCAGAATCTAGCGGATGAGGCGAGGCTTGGCATCCTTCTTCTCGAGGAGGTGCTTGAGTGCAGAATGGTCGGTGTACACGATGACTTTTGAATATAGGAGATAAGGTCTAAACTTCTCCATCGCGTACACGATCGCAAGCAACTCCTTCTCAGTCGTGGTGTGATTCTGCTGGGCCTTATCCAATGTTCTACTAGCATAGTAGATCACCACTGGCTTTTTATCCTTCCTTTGCCCCAGAACTGCCCCCACTGCATAGTCGCTGACATCGCACATGATGTCAAATGGGAGATCCCAGTCTGGTGGTTGTATGATGGGGGTAGAAAATCAGTGCCTGTTTGATCCTGTAAAAAGCCTCATGGCACTCATCAGTAAAGATAAATAGGGCATCCTTGGCGAGCAGCTAAGTAAGAGGTTTAGCAATCTTAGAGAAATCCTTGATAAAGCGGTGATAAAACCCCGCATGACCAAGAAAACTCCTTACCCCTTTTACCGAAGTAGGAGGGGGTAATCGCTCAATAACCTCAACTTTTGCTCTATCCACCTCAATGCCCCTAGCAGAAATGACATGACCTAGTATTACCCCCTTCTGTACCATAAAGTGACACTTCTCCTAATTTAGCACTAGGTTGACTTCTTCGCATCTACGGAGTACATTGGTTAAGTTTTCCAAGCAAAGGGCAAAGGTACCTCCATAAACTGAGAAGTCATCCATAAACACCTCCATGATGTTTTTAATAAGATCGGAGAATATGGCGGTCATGCATTACTGGAAAGTGGCAGGGGCATTGCAGAGTCTGAATGGCATCTTTCGATAAGTGAACGTACTATACGGGCACGTGAAAGTCGTCTTCTCTTGGTCATCAGGATGGATAGGAATCTAAAAGAAACCTGAATAACCATCCAGATAACAGAAGAAGGAATGTCGTGCTAACCTTTCCAACATTTGATCAATGAAGGGGAAGGGGAAATGATCTTTCTGGGTGGCTTGACTTAGTTCACGGTAATCAATGCACATTTGCCACCCAGTCACAGTCCTAGTGGAAATAAGCTCATCCCGCTCATTCTTTATGACAGTCATTCCTCCCTTTTTGGGGACTACCTGAACTGGACTCACTCACTCACTGTCTAAGATAGGGTAAATGATCCCAGCATCAAGTAGTTTAATAATCTCTTTTTTAACAACCTCTTGCATGTTAGGATTTAGACGACGCAGAGGTTGTCGGGAGGGGCGATAACTGTCATCAAGAAAAATGTGGTGCATGCAAAATGAAGGACTAAGTCCCCGAATATCATCGATACTATACCCAATGACACCCCTGTACTGACGAAGCATATCTAGTAATTGTTCCAACTGGGGGCCATCCAGTTTAGCATTAATGATAACGAGAAACTGATGGGACGAGTCGAGAAATTCATGCCTGAGATGGGAAGGTAGAGGTTTTATTTCTACCTTCAGTGGGCACTCCTCTTCTTTCTTGGAGGTGAGCTCCTCCACACCAAGGATCTCTTTGCGGGGCTGCCTAGGCATGTAGGCAGTAGACTCATTGAGGAGTTTGGCATACTCCTCCTTCTCCCCTGAACAGGAGTCAGTTGCATGGCAACCAATCAACGCGGCCTCCAATGGGTCCTCCATAGAAAGTTGGGCCTTGCCCTCCTGGTTAAGGGCTTTCTCTAATATATCGACTCTACAGCATGAGTCGCCTGAGATGGGGGAGGCCATAACTTGTGATAAGCTAAACTCCACCTTTTCATCCCCTACTTGGAGGGAAAGCTTGCCGTTTTTCACGTCCATCATAGCCCCTATAGTGGCTAGGAAAGGTCACCCCAGAATGATAAGGATGTGGGAGTCTTCCTCCATCTCCATAACCACGAAGTCACATGGGATAAAAAACGTTCCCACTTGTAGTGGGACATCCTCAAGAAGACCCAAAGGGTACTTAACGGATCTATCAGCCAGCTGCAGGGATATGGTAGTGGGTTTTAGCTCCCCGACTTGCAGCTTTACGCATATGGGATAAGGCATTAAGCTCACGCTAACTTCAAGGTCACATAATGCTCGACTGATAGTCACATCCCCAACTAAACAAGGGATGGAGAAGCTCCCTGGATCCGAAAGCTTGGTACGCAGTTTATTCTGAATGATTGCACTGCACTCCTCAGTGAGGGCTATGGTAGCATTCTCGAGCAGCTTCCCTTTATTGGATAATAAGTCCTTTAGAAACTTGGCATAGGAAGGCATGTCAGTAATAGCCTCCAGGAAAGGGATGTTGATGTGGAACTTTTTAAGCATCTCGAGGAACTTCCCGTACTTGTGCTCCTCTTTAGACCTTATTGGCCTCTGGGGATATGGAACCGGAGGTGTGTAGGGCTTCATTGGAGTTGAAACTTGTTCTGCTCTAATCTCCCGGGTCTTTTCAGTATGGACCCTCTCACTGGAATGCTCAATAGAGGCCTCCCTAACAGCATCACCCTCACCATCAGTCGCCCTCCTTTCCTCCCTCATAAGCATTGGAGGACTCTCTAATTCTCTGCCACTTCACAGTGTGATGGCATTCATCTGGCCTTTGGGATTGGTCTCAGGTTGACCTGGTATATGTCTGTGGGGTCTAGATAAATGGCTCACCTACTGCTTAATTTGGGCTATTTGATTCTCCATCATCTTCTGGTGAGTGGTCATAGTTTCAAATTTCGCAGTCAACTGACTGACCGACTCACCTAACGCTTCATTAGACTTGGCTTGGGTTGCTATGAAGTGCTCCATAAGACTCTCCAGATTGGATTTTGGTTGGGATGGTTGTTGTTGCGGAGGTGGGGCATAGGGGGCCTTATATTGGAAACCAGGAGGTTGTGGTTGGGAAGCATTGGGTGGCATGGGATTGTTGTTGTGGTGAGAGAAATTTGGGTGATTTTTCCAACCGAGATTATAGGTGTTTGAGTAGGGGTTATTTTGTGAGCGTTGTCCATAGGGTTGCATTGCATTAGCATGCTCAACGCCTGGGAAAGTAGATTGGCACTTACCAGCAACGTGGCCCTGAATGCCACAAATCTCACAAAGGGCCCCAACCTCAAACATTGCACCTGATGAACCACCCACTAAACTCCCTGGGGGAGGAGTTCCAAGCCTATCAAACCACTACACCAAGGCATCCACCTTGCTAGCTAGCATATCCACGGCGTCCACTCCATAGACCCCGCTAGTCTTCTTGGGGGCCGTCCTCTCACTGGACCAATGATAATTATTGGAGGCTATCTCCTCCAATAAGGCCTTCACAGCATCTATCGACTTCCCCATAAGTGCACCGCCAGCTGCGGTGTCAACAGAGATCTTTGGGGACTAGTCTAATGCATCTTCGGGGACATCTTCAGGGACATCGTCGTAGTATAGTGGTGAGTATTCCCGCCTGTCACGTGGGTGACCCGGGTTCGATCCCCGATAACGGCATCAAAAACTTATTAGGGGAAAACAACAGAGTTGTAATATTTATAAACCCCAAGTGTAAGGTGTATCACTGAGCACTTGGGATGTCGTCCGCAGGGAGTTGTATTTTCAACTACCAAAGTTCACTCGAGCGTATCAATCTAGGTGAAATCAAAGGTGAAGAGAAGTAAAACTAACTACTAAAACAAAGAAGACTTCAATTATAATTAAACCTAAGATAGACTAACTAATCAATTCAAATACTCACCTTCCTAAGTTAAGCTAGTAATTCAAGGATGGTCGGTTGTCCAATTAAAGTCCATCTAAGCCCTCTCTCAAGGGTCAATAAGCTAGTCTAAATGTTCTAATTACCTATTTTCATGGGATTAGGTCAATTAGACTACAAGATTAACAACCTTTAGCCTAGCTAGCGACGAGACTATTTTCATGTCCCAATCCCAACTATTCTTTCTACCCACTCTAGATAATCGACCTCACCTCTCAGCACAAGTGAATTGCCCCAAAACACGGATGAAAGCTCTTTCAAGCATTTCATCGAACACTTGGCGGGCGTGAAAGAAAACCTTAGATTCTAGCATAAACAAGAGGGGTAAAGGCTCAAACAAAGATCACTCAGTCATCAAGAGGCTAATCACAATGCAAGATTCGCAACTATAATCACTAAACATCACAAAAGATTATAAACTAAAACATGGACATAGATAACAAAAATAGAGAGAGAAAGAGGAGAAAAAACTTATGCTTGAATCATTGAATGAACTTAAAAATCCACAAGCTTGAATTCGAAATTATAATCTAAAATCCTAATCTAATCCTCCTATTGAGGTTTTATTTGATAAACCAACCTAAAACCTAGCCTAAAAATCGCCAGAGAGAACCCCAAGCAACCCCTGAACAAAGACGCTGAAGGAGAGTTAAATAGAAAAATCGAAAGAACTTGCGATTGGAGGGAGGCACGACCGTGCCACCTGGCACGGCCCCACCGTGCCACTTCTCTGGCACGGTGGCCCAGCCCCCCTGTCATCCCTTTTTGCCAATTTTTGCTCTTTTTGCCCGTCTTCGCTCCTTTTCGTGATGTTTGCTCAATTTGAAGTTTATTACCTACAAACGCAAATAAAACAAGTAAAAACTCTAAAAATTGTATTATTGTACGAGCTAAAATTACGTAAAAGGGGCACGTAAAATACGATAATTTATCACCTAACATTAAACTGTTCACCAAAAAAAAAGTCACACCCACAGTTCACATCAAAATCATTTAAAAAGAAGATTTCCGAACAAGAGGCTAAATTGTTCACACATTCAAAAAAAAGACTCCCAAATAAGAGGCTAAACTGTTTGTACATTCAAAAAGAAGACTCCTGAGTAAGAGACTAAACTGTTCACACATTCAAAAAGAAGACTCCCGAACAAGAGGCTAAATTGTTCGCACATTCAAAAAGAGTTTAGCATATTCAAAAAGAAGACTCCTGAACAAGAGACTAAACTGTTCGCACATTCAAAAAGAAGACTCCCGAACAAGAGAATAAACTGTTCACACATTCAAAAAAAGAAGACTGCTGAACAAGAGTCAAAACTGTTCACACACATCAAGAAAATGCTAACCCTAAGCAAGAGTATAAACTGTTCACTCATGCCAAAATCGTTGTACTACTCCTGGCCCGCAAGAGTATAAACTGTGAACGACAAAACAAATGAAAAAAGGATGTTTAGTTGAACTACGTAACAACTTGATCTTGTTGAGAATTGCAAGTACCCATAAGTACACCAAGTGCAGTCAAACACATCACACAGGAAAAAAGGGGGGCATGAAAGAGAAGAGATCAAAGACATCACCTTTCTGCCGCTAAGCTCCTCCTCGCGACTTGCACCATTATGCATCACCTGAAAATAGAAGAAAACACAAATTTAAATTCTTTTTCAGGGAAGAAATCAGTAAACAAGGCAGCCTCCATACAAAATAAATACTAAAAAAGGGAGAAGCCTGAAGCAAAATCAATCAAAATATTGGTTGTTTGCCGCCCAGCTACTCCTTGCTGCTCGTACCACTTTATGCAAATCGGTATCCATTCAAGGCCCATGGCCAAGCGGTGAACCGTGTCGCAAGTAGTTCTTCAAGTCTTCATACCAATTGCATGCGTATCGGTATTTGTTCAAGGCCCATGGCTAAGCAGCGAACCGTGTCGCAAGTGGTTCTTGAAGTCTTCATACCACCGTCATACATATCGGTATCCGTTCAACGCCCATGGTCAAGCAGCGAACCATGTCGCAAGTAGTTCTTCAAGTCTTCATACCACTTTCATGCATATCGGTATCTGTTCAAGGCCCATGGCCAAGTGGCGAATCATGTCGCAAGTGGTTCTTTAAGTCTTCATATCACTTTCATGCGTATCGGTATCCGTCCAAGGCCTATGGCCAAGCGGCGAACCGTGTCACAAGTAGTTCTTCAAGTGGCTTCTCAACTTGCACAAGCAACAATACAAGCGCAACAAAAAAGGGGGTCTCAGCATTCGAAAAAAAAGTAAGCATAAGCGATAAAAAAAATGCGATCTTTCAGCAAGCAAGCATGACGTCGTGATACTCGAAATTGCGACAATAAATAAATGGGACGTTACAACGGCTCAAGCAGGCATGAGAAGACTCCGCAGTCTAATAAAGTGGCTTCCTAACACCTTTATTGCTCATCGTTAAAGAAAAATATGTCGATCATTCAAAAAAAAAAGAGCACCAATAACGTTTATTCATGCAAAAAAAAAAGGCACCAACAACTCGGACAGTAAGAGATTTGAAGAACACACCTAGAGGCCTCGGAGTGGATTCATGTCGAATTTTTCAACCACATTTGGGGGTTCACAAGCATCATGTCCACATAGCTCATAACCTTCGTATATTGATGAATACAAGGCCCATAAGCATTGACCATGGGGGCGCATCAATGGTTCTTTCATGAAAAAGACAATGGAGGCATAAAATTGCAAATTTCACATAATTTGGCCATAACTTGGCCTTTCAAGGCACAACTTGACCATAAAGACGACAAGCTCTTGAAGGACTCCCTTTGGAGTAATCTTGGCCTCTATCCAAGTTGACAAAGCACACCAGAGGGTCAAAATACAAAGGCCACTAAACAGTAACAAAGCAACCAACATGCAAACAAACGAAAAAGAAGAAAAGTAAAGCAACACTTTGGGGTAGGTTGGCAAAATCCTCCATTTCACGCAGGATTCGAATAGAGAGAAAAATAGTGCCAAGCTTCAATCTTGTACTCCTTTTCTTCTTCATACCCATGTTTACAGTAGCTCACAGAGACTATGTCCATTTTCCTCTCATGGCTGAACAAAAACAGGGGGGGAATTCTCTCCAATGGCTTCCTTCCCACTTTTCTCTCTATTTACAGCCATGCCCATTTTGTATACATTATCAAAACCAACAAAAACTAACCCAAAAGAAAAGGGCCAAGCATGAAGCATAACCATTCCAACCTCATTCCAGTATGTGCTCCAACCATCATTCATGCCACTCAAACCCTTCTTCTCTTTCTCTTTCTTTTCACTCCTCTCAACCCACAAAAAAAAAAAAAAAACGAAGCAAGGACAAAACAACAAACTTCACCCATTCACTCATTCACTCATTCACGCTTGCAACCCAGAAAAGTATGATTTTTGAGTGGAAAGATTATCAAATCCAGCACCTTTAAATGATAATCAGCAAAAGAAAAAGGGGGGAGTTTGTGTTAAAATAATCTAAAAAATCTTAGTGTCAAATAATCTAGAAAAGTCTTGATAATTATCTAGATTGTATATTGTAGAAATATCTAGATTCTAGAATTGTGTACTAGAATATCTATCTAGGCCCTAGAATCTATAAGAAAAATCTAGATAAAAACTTAAAAGGAGAATTAAATTAAAATTAGAAATATCTTAGATATTTTTGGAGGGTAAGGCCAAAACTCCCTCTATAAATACCACGTTATAGGATCACTTGGTGCAATGTAATACAACACTTCTCATTTTCCCAATTAGTCTCTCCTCCTATAAATCTTTCAACTATCAAACATCTTTAATCAAATTAAATAATTTCTACCATAATCCCACCGAGCTTTCATAAAATCCAACAGTAGTATCAGAGCCAACTTTTAATCCAAACCTTCCCTTTCCTTCACATCCAAATAATTCAACCCCACATAACTCATATCTCAACTCTTAGATCCTCCATCTTCAAACTTTCAACTCCATAAAAATACCATGGCCTCTACTAACCCAAATACATCCTTTAACTATGTCCTAAATAATTGGGTGCCCATATTTGATGGTGAAAATTATCAAATATGGACTGTCCAAATGAGAACTCTTCTAAAGGGACAAGGGTTGTGGGATGTGATAACAAAGAGATATGAAATCCCACCCCAAGATTCTAAAGGAAAGAAATCTTGGGATGAAGATAAGTAAAAGCAATATGAAGAAAATCAAAGGAGGGATTGTAATGCCCTCTCATTAATTCACAGGGGAGTCACTCCATCCATATTTCCCCGCATCATGGCTGCAGAGACGGCTAAGGAGGCTTGGGAGATATTAGAGTAAGCTTATAAAGGCTCAAAAAAGGTAATATTCTTTAAACTTCAAAACTTGTGGAAAGAATTTGAAACTTTACTTATGAAGGAAGGTGAAAGTATTGAAACATTCTTCAATCGTGTCTCTAATATAGCAAATCAAATTAGAACATATGGGGACACAATTGAAGATGTAAAAATCGTACAAAAAGTTTTAAGAAGCCTTCCTCCTAAATGTGATCATATAGTGGCTGCAATTGAAGAATCTAAAGATTTATCTACGCTATCTTTAAATGAATTAATGGGTTCTCTACAAGCTCATGAGGACCGAATGCGTAGACATTTTAAGCAGCCACTAGAGCAAGCTTTTCAGGCTAAATTAAAATTCTCCTACAATGGAGAAAATAAAAATGGCCACGGTCGAAACTTCCCTGACAAAAGGGGGACATCAAATTACCGTGGTAGGGGAGAGAAAATCAAACCAGCCGTGAAAATGATAAAACCGGCTCATATTGCAGATTATGCAAAAAGAATAATCATAATACTAAAGATTACCGATTTAAATGCAAAAAATGTACATGGCATACTCATCATTTTAAAGATTGCATAAACAGGGAAAATAATAATGAAGCTAAGTTTTCTGAAAAACATGACTCAGCTGAAAATGTATTTTATTCTTGTTTAAGCACACGTCAAGAGTCATCTGACATTTGGTACTTAGACAGTGGTTGTTCAAACCACATGACTGGCAGTAAAAACTCTTTTGTCAGCCTTGATGAAAATATAAAATCCCATATTACTCTTGGTGATGGTAGTCACCAAGACGTTACAGGCAAAGGCACAATTGCAGTAAGAGGTAAAAATGGCTATACTAAATTTATACAAGATGTCTTGTATGTCCCTGGCCTAACTCAAAATCTATTAAGTGTGGGCCAATTGCTCCAAAGAGGCTATATGGTGAAATTTGATGAAAATAGATGCCTCATACATGAAAAGAAAAAGGGCCAATTAATTGCATTTGTAACTATGGCTCCTAACAGGATATTTCCCTTGATGATGCCACTGGAGCACAAAGTTGCTCTCACTACTACACTAGAGAGAACTAAATTGTGGCATTTACGATTCGGGCACTTAAATTATAAAAGTCTTAAAGTATTAAAACAAAAGGAAATGGTAATTGGCTTACCCTCTATTATTGAAAACAAAAATATATGTGAGGGTTGTATATTTGGAAAAATGCATAGATTACCATTTCCAAAGGCCTCGTGGAGGGCCAAAGCCCCACTTCAATTGGTGCATGTTGATATTTGGGGCCCATCCAAAAATCCCACAATTAGTGGGAAAAGATATTTCTTACTATTTGTTGATGATTATACTCGAATGATTTGGGTATATTTCATGGAGCAAAAATCAGAAGCATTTACATATTTTCGAGAATTCAAAGCTCTTATTGAAAAACAATGTGGGCATAATATGAAAATATTAAGAACAAATCATGGGGGAGAATTTATAGAGGAGGAATTTATGAGCTTCTGTAAGAAGCATGACATCAAAAGAGAATTGACAATGAGGCGAACACCTCAACAAAATAGTGTTGCTAAAAGAAAAAATAGAACAATTGTGGAAATGGCCCAAAGCATGCTACAAAGTAAAAATTTACCAAAATATTTTTGGGCCGAAGCTGTAAATACAGCAGTGTATATTCTTAACCGATCCCCCACAAAAGCAGTGCCAAATCAAACGCCCTATGAGGCGTGGTTCAAAAGGAAGCCCAAAGTGGAGCATTTTAGAATCTTTGGCTGTATTGCCTATGCCCACATTCCGAAAGAAAATCGGGAGAAATTGGATGAAAAAGGAGAAAAATGTATCTTTATTGGATACAGTAATGAGTCAAAAGGCTATCGCCTTTATAAGCCCGAATCAAAGAAACTCATCATCTCAAGGGATGTCATATTCGATGAAGATGGACAGTGGAGTTGGCAAGACAACTCTGCACAACATCCAACATCACAAAACCTTTTCCCAACCTCATCTCAAAAAGGAGGACACACTCAAACACCCAAGCTAAATTCACCTCCTTCATCAAGCCCACAATCTCCCAAAAATACACCCACAACAACTCCAATTCCAAACCTTCCTCAACCAACACATCGCTCATAAAGAGACCGACATCCTCCAACCTACCTCTAAGACTACCAATGTGGCCATGCCATCACCGCTTTTTTTGCAAGTGAACCACAAAGTTTTCAAGAAGCAGCTCAAGATGAGAAGTGGGTCAAAGCCATGGACCAAGAAATCAAGATGATTAAGAAAAATGATACGTGGGAACTTACAGATAAGCCCGAAGATAAAGATATCATAGGCCTCAAGTGGGTCAACAAGATAAAGTATAATGAAGATGGATCAATTCAAAAGTACAAGGCCCGACTTGTTGCTAAGGGCTACTCACAACAACCAGGGATCGACTTCAATGAGGGGTTTGCCCCAGTTGTACGCATGGAGACCATTAGAATGGTTCTTGCCACCGCAGCACAGCTAAAGCAGCCAGTCTATCAGCCCAATGTCAAATCAGCATTTCTTAATAGGGAGCTTGAAGAAGAAGTCTATGTGGAGCAACCTCAAGGATACATCATCAAAGGACAGGAAGACAAAGTTTATCGTCTACACAAGGCTCTATATGGCCTCAAGCAAGCTCCCCGAGCATGGAACAGTAAAATAGATGGTTGTCTCTTACAAAATGGCTTTATAAAAAGCCTAAGTGAGCCATCTCTCTATGTCAAAACCCATGGGCCAAATGATTTCCTCATTTTGTGCCTTTATGTAGATGATCTCATCTACACAGGCAGCAACACAAACATGCTCAATGAGTTCAAGAAAGCAATGATGTCAGAGTATGAAATGACAGACCTAGGGCTAAGGAAATACTTTATTGGGATGCAAGTAAGGCAAAGCCCAGATCGCATCTTCTTATCTCAAGAGAAGTATGCAGATGACCTACTCAAGAAATTCAATATGGTTGACTGTAAGCCCATGGCCACACCTATGGCCATCAATGAGAAACTATCTAAGAATGGTGGCCAAGAGAAAGTTTATGCATCACTTTATCGAAGTCTTGTGGGGTCACTTATCTACCTCACACATACAAGGCCAGATATTGTTCATGCTGTCAGCATTGTCTATAGGTTCATGAGTGAACCTAGCAAGGCACATTTCGCAGCAGCAAAAAGAATACTTCGCTATGTCAAAGGGACGAAGAATTTCGGGGTTCTCTACAAGATCGATGAAGATTGCAGCCTCACAGGATACACAGACAGTGATTGGGTAGGATGTATCGATGACAGGAAGAGTACAAGTGGTTATGTATTTCAACTAGGATCCAAGACCGTCTCATGGTCTTCAAGGAAGCAAGCTACAGTTGTACTATCATCAGCAGAAGCAGAATATGTAGCAGCAACAAGTGCTACATGTGAAGCAGTGTGGCTTAGAAGGATTTTGAGAGATCTACAAGTCAACACCAAAGAGCCTACAACAATATTCTGTGACAACATGTCAACTATTGCCATGATAAAGAATCCAGTTTTTCATAACCGGACCAAACATATAGAGATACGACATCACTTCATCAGAGAACTAGTTGAAAAGGGCGAGATCAAGTTACAATTTTGCAAGATAGTGGAGCAACTAGCAGACACCTTTACCAAGGTCATATCGATGGAGAAATTCATCCAGTTCAGGCAACAACTTGGAGTTCAAGATTTTTCAGATTAGGGGGAGTGTTAAAATAATCTAGAAAATCTTAGTGTCAAATAATCTAGAAAAGTCTTGATAATTATCTAGATTGTATATTATAGAAATATCTAGATTCTAGAATTGTGTACTAGAATATCTATCTAGGCCCTAGAATCTATAAGAAAAATCTAGATAAAAACTTAAAAGGAGAATTAAATTAAAATTAGAAATATCTTAGATATTTTTGGAGGGTAAAGCCAAAACTCCCTCTATAAATACCACATTGTAGGATCACTTGATGCAATGCAATACAACATTTCTCATTCGCCCAATTAGTCTCTCCTCCTATAAAGCTTTCAACCATCAAACATCTTTCATCAAATTAAATCATTTCCACCATAATTCCTCTGAGCTTCTATAAAATCCAACAGTTTGCTCTGTTACAAGGAAGGAAGTGGGGAATGGAGCTGCCCGACAAAAAAGAAGAAAAAAAGAAAAATGGAGAAATGTGATACCTTGATGGTCACTAGGACCAAAAGTGGAGGTGAAAGGATCAAGCTTTGAAGGGGCCTCCCACCGTGAGTAGCAACAGCAGCACAAACAAAGGGCAGCAGCACAAATGAAGGTCTCTAGTTTCAGAGGGCTTGCTGCGAAGAAGAAATGAGGCCTGTGCAAAAAGGGTTGTGCAAGGTGGCTGGGTACGTTGGTGACTGTCGAAGAGTAAGAATGAAGAAGAAGAGCTGGGCAGCTGGGAGCTGCGAAGAAGCCAGAAAGAAGAAAGGGCGACAATGCTGTGCAATCACGTGCTCCCCTCATGCCCTTAAATGACAAAGCTGGGCTGGGTTAGAAAGAAAAAAGAAAGGAAGCGAAGGCTGAGCCCAGCCCGCTGTGTAAACAAAGCCGAAAAAAAAAGGAAGAGGAAACAAAGGCAGACCAAGAAATCGGGCCCAGCCTAGGCAAAGGAAAACAAGGCAGGAAAGAAGTCTGGACCGGGGTCACGTGCTCCTTGCGTGTCCCTTAAATGAGATAAAGCAAAGGTGGGTTGGGCCGCGGCAGGAGCTGAAACGAAAAGGACCAGGCTCGCTCAAGAAAAAAAGAAAGAGAAAAAGTTGAAGGAGCAAAGCCAGGCTGGCCCACACCAAAAAAAAAAAAAGAACAGCAAATAGGAGAGATGGACCAGGCTAGCGTTGTCAAAATTGGGTAAAGTTCATGACGAAAACGGGTCACAGATGCCATAAGAAAGAAAAATTTTTTTGAGACGTCGGTTACGTTCCGACGACAAAGTCTCGTACGTGATCTTGTCTCGAGGGGGCATTTGTAGGCACCAAAAATTTATTCGTGTCATACCAAAATTAAATTAAATTAATTAATTGGGCCAACCCTTTTAATTAATTTTAGTTGGGCCCAAAGACTCACAAATCAGGCCCAAAAGGCTCACAAGTTAGGCCCAAAAGACTCACAAGTCAAGTCTAAGACGAAGCCCAAATAACTTTCAAGTCTAGGCTCAGTCAAAACTCAAGTCAAAGCCCAAATCGACGCTCAAGATGACTACCAAGTTAAGACACTACCTAAAGTCCGAACGACGTCCAAATCAAAGCGCGGCTGAAACCAGGTCAAAGTGAAAGTGAAAGCCAAAGTCAAAGGTCAAAGTCAAAGGTCAAGACCTACACCGACTCACAAGTCAAACGTTAAAACGACTCTCAAGTCAACGTCCGGTCAAAGCTCGAGGTGACTTCCAAGTCAATGCTCGGCCCAAGCCCGGGAGACTCTTAAGTCAAAGTTAAAGTCAAAGTTAAACAAACGGAAGTCAAATGTAAAGCCTGATTGAAAGGCCCAAAACCCCGGTCAAAACCCAAAATCCAAGTCAAGGCCCATCATCACTTTCAAGGAGGAGGCTTTCCTATAAATAGGCTGCCACCCCCTTGTTTCAAAGGTTGGAAAATCCATCCTTAAAGGAGAGAGAATCAGAAGATTTTATATTCATAGAGATTGTACTCAATTCATTCAAATCAAATCTATAAAAATTCAATCTTTGTAATTTTACAATTACAAACACCACAAGTGATGTCCTTCTACAGGGGCCTAGCCACACTACCGATACTGTTTATCCTATCTACCTTAGGCGTCTCCCTAAGCATGTTCCTGCATTGGCTGTCTTGCATGATTCTATCGACCTTTGGCATCGAAGACTTGGTCATCATGGCACATGAGTTTTAGATACTCATAGGAAGAATAAAACTATTTCCGGTACTGTTTTTTCAGATAGTGGTGTTACATGTCGTCTAGCTAAATCTCAATGGTTACCTTGTGCTTTGGTTGATCATTGTTCCAAAACTCCATTACATATTATACATTCTGATGTTTGGGAAGTTCCATGTGATTCCATTAAATATTTTCGATATTATATAATTTTTGTGGATGATTTTTCACATTTCAGTTGGTTATACCACATGAAATGTAAAACATAGGTTCTGTTAATTTTTGTTCAGTTTTAAAAATTGGTTGAGAATCATTTTGATCAGAAAATAAAAATTTTTCAATGTGATGGTGGACTAGAATTTGATAATAATTCTCTTAAAAATCATTGCTTGGCATCTGGTATTCTTTTTCGAAAATTCTGTCTTGAAACGCAGACACATAACGGTGTAGCTGAATGTAAGCATAAGCATATCTTAGAGATGGTTAGGACTTTCTTAATTCAATCTCTTTTTCCTTCTACCTGTTGGGCCGAAGCTGCTTTTGCTGCTGTTTTTACCATTAACCGTTTACCTATGCCTACTCTTGATCATAAATCCCCTTTTGAAAGACTGTTTAACCGCATCCCTGATTACACTTTCTTACAGACTTTTGGTTGTGCCTGTTTTCCTAACATTCCAGATCTTTATCGAGTAAATTACAACCACAAAGGCTATCGTTGCTATGATTCTATGAATGGTAAGATTTACATAAGTCGACGTGTTCGCTTTCATGAAAATGTTTTTCCTTTCTAATAGTTGTCTTCTTCTCATGTTTTGTCTTTGCCACACACCGATCTTCTTATTAATGACATTCTCTCTCTTACGAGTGTTGATTCTCCGATTCCTTTATCATCGTCTTATACAAAACTGTCATTGTCTTCTCCTCCTGTGACTGCATCCAGTCATTGTTCTTTCTCTCCTCCTCTCATGGTGGTTTCACCCCGTGTATCCTCTCCCTTGCTCTGTGCGCCCCCTCCCCTCCTCGATCTCCACCTTCGGTGTCCCTTCCCTTGACCCAATCAGTTTCGGTGATCCTATGATCTCCCCCTCTCCTGTTCCTATGGTCCCCCATTCCTCTTCCCCTTCTCCCACCTCGTCTTCCCCGGTCATCAACTTGTTTAGAGCTAGTGTGTCTGTTACTAATATCCATCCCATGCAAAATAGGTCCGAGTCCGGTATTTCAAAGCCCAAACATATTCTATCCCTTACTACTGGGTCTTCTGAGTCTGAACACTCTTTCTTTACAGAAGCTATGCCTTATCCCAAGTGGAAAGCGGCCATGTCTGATGAGTTTGATGCTTTGGTTTCTAATGATATCTGGGAACTTGTTCCACACACCAATGCTCACAATCTGCTGGTAAATAAGTGAGTTTTCAGGATAAAATACAATTCTGATGTGTCACTAAAACATTACAAAGCAAGGTTGGTTGCTGCAGGAAATCATCAACAAGCAGGTATTGACTATCATGACACTTTTGCTCCTGTTGTTCCCGTCTGCGACAATCCCTAATAAGATTGATGAGTTACCTAAAGAGTTTGGCAATATCATTCTTGATGAGCTCCTGGGTGAGTTACCCCCCCTTGGGGACAACATGCCACCAACCTAGTCCTTGGCAGCTGCCTAACCTTCCTTAGTATACGCTAATTCCTACTAGGAGAGCTGAGTTGAATTGATAGGTTGAGGAAGTATTGTCCACATGCTTCATTCACCATAGCTTGAGTCCTTATGTGGTTCCCACTCTTATTACTCCTAAGAAGGATGGGTCTTGGTGGAAGTGTGTTGATAACAGAGTTTTAACAAAATCACTGTGAAATATAGATTCCCTATTCCAAGGTGAGAGGATATGCTTACTTATCTTGCTGGGTCTAGCTAGTTTTTTAAGATAGACTTTTGCAGTGGCTATCATCAGGTTCGCATTAGGCCTGGGGATAAATGAAAAACTTCTTTTAAGACCCAAGATAACCTATTTGAATGGATTCCAATGCCATATGGATTGTCTAATACTCCCAACACATTTATGAGACTCATGACTCATGTTTTGCAACCATTCTTAGGGAAGTTCTTGGTGGTGTATTTTGATGACCTTTTACTGTACAGCAAGTCTCAAAAGCAACACATTGAGCATCCTAGGCAGCTTTTCTATATTCTTATAGAGGCAAATTTTTACCTGAACCCACTTAATTTTGTGTTTGGTTCGGGTCGGTAATCCTGTCGTGATAACTTTTGACAGCCCTAGTTCATTGTGCCTACTCAAGGAATCTCTGTTGACCTTAACAAAGTGAAAGCCATTAGGGAATGGCCTAAACCCATGGCTATCACTAAGGCTAGGAGTTTGCATGGCCACGCGTCCTTTTATAAGAGATTCATTAGGTACTTTGGTTCTAGTATGGCCCTCATCATAGATTGCCTCAAGAAATGGTCATTTCAATGAACTTCTAAAGTAGTGTCTTGATAGGAAGAATTTGAGTTTTAATATTTATAACCCCAAGTGCAAGGTTTTACTGTCGAGTACTTGGGGTGTCGTCCACATGGAGGTGGGTTTCAAGTACCGGGAGCTCGAGTGGTTCAAGCTAGGCTAAATGTAAATGAAAGAGAGACACCCTAAACTAAACTAACATATAAAAAGTGGCCTGTAATTGTAATCGGGCCAATTGACGAACCAAGTAATCGAGGCGAGTCCTAACCTACCAAACTTCTACTAAAAACAAGAGATGGTCGGTTGCACTATTGAAGACCACTCAAGCCCTCTCTTAAGGCTTATGAGCTAGTCTAATTAGTCTAACCACCTATTTTCATAGGGTTAGCCCAATTATATCACAAGATTAGCAATCCTCGGACCTATCTAGGATCGAGACTGTTTTCATGTCCAAATCCTGGCTCTCCCCTCTCCCACACTAACTAATTGACCTCACATCTCAGCATAAGTCAATCGCCCAAAAATAAAGATGAAAGCTCTCTCAATTATTTCATCGAACACGTGCAAGGCATGAGAGAAAACTCTAAGTTCTAGGCAAAAATTGAGTGTGATTAGGCCTAATACAAAACTAATTAGCCATCAAAGAACTAATTACAATCCAAGCCAACAAAATTAACAACTATGCATTACAAAACATAATTAAAACTAACTACAACTAAACTAACAAACGAACACATAAACATGAACTATGGAGAAGAGAGAAAGAAACTAAAGTAATCCAGCAAACTAATTAAACATGGATTAACAATAAAAACTAAACATTGAAACTAAAACAAATCAAATACGAGAATTAAACTAACAAAACATAAATAAGAACAAAGAATGAGAGAGAGAGAGAGAGAGAGAGAGAGAGAGAGAGAGAGAGAGAGAGAGAGAGGAGAGAAGAGAAGAGAAAACTTATGCTTGATTGATTGAATGAACTTGAAATCTACAAGCTTGAATCCGAAATGCAATCTAATCTCCTAATCTAATCCTCCTATTGAGGTTTTTATTGGTTAAAGACTAACCTAAAAGTCACCAAAAAGAACCCCCTTAAATTCGGGAAGACACACCTGTTAAAGAGGAAACAAGATGGCCAAAGCAGCGCGCGGGGGAGCAGAGGGGGCGACGGTCATTGCCACCACGATGGCTTGTCATCGCTAGGCAATAGCCTATCGCCGGCACGACAGGTGTCCCCCTACCCACCCACCTACAGGGTGGCAACAGTGGGGGGTCGCGGCTATGCCTCCTGTCATCTCTCGCTTCGCGTTCTTCCGGCTATTCTCATTTCGTCGCTGCTCTTTTTTGCGGAATTTGCTTGATCGATTTTATTGCCTATAAAAGTAAACAAAACAAGTAAAAAATCTAATGATTAAGTTATTATATAAGCTAAAATTAGGTAAGAGAGGCATATAAAATACGAGAATTTAGCACTGAACATACACGCCCACACCTACCTTTTGCTCGTCATCGAGCAAAACAAAATAAAAACTAACCTAAGAACCTAACTTACTTTTGTAAGAATCACGGTTGCATTTAGTATATGCAACAAGCCCTTTAAACCCCTTGGTTCCCCCAAGTGGATGAGTGAGGTCTCGTGAAGGTTTGTAGAAGATGTACCCACAAAATTAGAAAAAAGAAAAATAAAAGGGAAAAAAGAAACAGAAACAGAAAAACAGTTTGGACTTACAAACAAAGCACAAAAATGTATAAGGGAGAGGACTGTACACATTATAAATAACCAAATCACCCCTGCAACAAATAAATCAATCTGCATATAGACAGAATATACACATCAACACTCTCTATCTCCAAGGATGATATCAAAACACCAACTTTTCACCTCACTGTACATCAAAACTTTGAATCCATCCCAGTGCTTAGTGTGCTAGTATATCATCATTCTAGGACTTAGGCTTATCAGAATCAAACTCAATCCCACTTGATCGGCACAAACTACACTATTGACTTATTAACACGGAGAGAAAGCATTCCCAGTAGCAGTATTGCCTCAAAGGGTAGCACCCAGTAGTGCATGCCTTAAAGGGATACTTGTTATTCCAAATGCTTTCTTTTTCTTTTTTTATTTTCTTTTTTTCTTCTTTTTGCTTTTTTTTTTCCCTAAATGTGAAATGCAAACAAAAACAAATGTAATCGCGTACAAAGACAAGTGGGAGAGCTAATCATGGAAAACTAAGACCCTAAGATAATGATGATGGTATAAATAAGGACTGGATTGCACAGCTATAATGAACTATTGAGGTTAGAATTGGAGTTTAGAAAGACTCACTTAGGATAAAGATCTATCATGCACATTATAGTTATATGCAAGCCAATAGCTAAGGTACGAGGGATCAAAGTCGATCAAAATAGTACAAAACTCCCCTAAAACAAGGGAGACATAAAATCTTTTTGTTTTTGAAAAATTTCCTCTTTTTTTTTTTTTTTCAAAAGATTGAAGCATGGCTTCTCCTCCCCCACAACTGGATCTCATAATGTCCTCATTGTGAGCGAAGGAGTCACAATGACCACAAAAACACACAAAACACAAAACACAGGGAAACACTAAACCTGTACACATATACACAAGTTAACACACTCTTCTAGAAGCATAACCTCGCCGATCGATAACAAGACCATACATATATATAAAACTAACACCCCCAAAAACGAACATATACAAATCCAACCACCAATCACGAAACACAAATATGCACAAAAACAAACAAAGGTGATCATAGCCATCAATTGGCTCTACAATATCCCAAATTTCACCTCAAAGTTGATCACCAGCAAAAACACAACCTAATATCCACCACTAAATAAAAAGTAAAAGAAAAAAAATAAAAAGAAGGGAGAAAAGTGAGAACGATTATACCAGGTTAGGTACTGATTGTACCTGAACTATGCCTCTCTAGGATGGTGCTGTGGAGGTGCAAGGAGCATCAGTCACTCCTCTTCGTCACTCATGACTCGAGTCGTCAACTTAGATGCCGTCAAAGCTTCCAAGAGCTTGTCATATGATATTCCGTTCATCTCAAATGACATAAGCAAGAGAACACTAGTAAAGATGTAGCAAATAGAGTTATTGCTCTCTTAAAGTTATCGAATGCCATAGAAAAATCAAAAGTACAATAAAACAAAGTATTCCACACGATTGTCCTAGGCACGTCCTCTAGGTGTGCACAATATGGACCAAATGAGGGGTAAGGCCCTCTAATATCACCTCAGGACTCATGAAATGCATAAAAAAGACAGGGGGTGGTGGGAAGTAAAAGGGATGAAATGGGGGTCAAGTCAAGTAGCTTGGTGCAAATGGAGTCTATATGCCTAATGCTAGGAGTGATACCAACCACCACACAACTCCTCAAAGAGAGCCTACTCAAGATGGGGCTCAATCAGGGAAGGTTCTTTTGACCAATCAATCACAGCGTCCTCAATAAAACTAGCCTCAGCCCTATAATGCTCACCTATCTCTAACCCTGTGTACTGAGTTGAAGGGAGGGGAGAAGCTAGTAAGGTTAAAACACTAACGGTAGTGCCAATGGGTGTGCTAGGAGAGGATGGAGCAACAAGTGATAAAGAAATCAAAGGAGGGTCGAATGCTTCCTCTAGGTCAGTGGAAGGTGTATCATCAACAAGATTCGACTCTAGGGGGAAGGAAGATTCGCAATTATCATAGAGACTGGCCTCAAGTCTAGGGAAAGGTAGACTAGGGTCGGTCCCATGCAATAGGTCACACTTCCTCATCTCATAAACAAAGTGCTCATGTTGCTCATTCATCGTCCCTATCATGCCATCAGGCTTAACATAACATTCATCAGAAACATCATAATAAGGACAAGAATTCACATCATGGTCAAAAGATCGGCAATAACAGCACATAACGTAAGGGTAAGAAGAATAGTTATAGAATGAATCCCCAGCGCTCTCACATTGCCATTGATACCAAGCCAAAGATTCAAATAAATCTCATATGTCATCAATATTTAAGTAGCACATACCACCATAACACATGGACTCAAGGATGGCTAGAGTCTCATATGTTATTCCCTCAAAAACAACATTGTATATTTCCCATTTCTCATACGTGAAATGCACATATTTAGCACAATAGTTATTCAATCTAGACAAATACTGTCAAAAGGTTCATGCTCAAATTGAGGGGAATGGAAAATAGCCATTTTGATTTTTTTTTTTCAAATTTTTGATTTTTTTAATTTTTTTTGGATTTTCTAAAGGCCTAGCCTTGAATGCTCAAGTAAATCCCAATATTGAAAAGTGCCAACACCTCGACAACAGTGCCAAAAATTTGATAGGAAGAATTCGAGTTTTAATATTTATAACTCCAGTGCAAGGTTTTACCATCGAGTACTCGGGGTGCCATCCACAAGGAGTTGGGTTTCAAGTACCGGAATTAGCTCAAGTGGTTCAAGCTAGGCTAAATATAAACGAAATAAACACACCCTTAACTAAACTAACAAACATGCAAAAAGTGGGTTGTAATTGTAGTCGAGCCAATTGACAAACCACGTAATCGAGTTGAGTCCTAACCTACCAAACTTCTAATAAAAACAAGAGATGGTCGGTTGCACCATTGAAGACCACCCAAACCCTCTTTCAAAGGTCATGAGCTACTCTAATTAGTCTAACCACCTATTTTCGTAGGGTTAGTCCAATTAAACCACAAGATTAGCAACCTTTGGACCTAGCTAGGATCGGGACTATTTTCATGTCCAAATATCGGCTAACCCCTCTTCCACACTAACTAATTGACCTCACCTCTCGGCATAAGCCAATCACCCAAAAATAAAGATGAAAGCTCTCTCAAGCATTTCATCGAATATTTGGCAGCGTGAGAGAAAACTCTAAGTTCTAGGTATAAACTGGGTGTGGTTAGGCCTAATACAAGACTAATTATCCATCAAAGAGCTAGTCCCAATCCAAGCCAACAAAATTAACAACTAATCATCACAAAACATAATTAAACCTAACTACAGCTAAACTAACAAACAAACACATAAAAATGAACTGTGGAGGAGAGAGAAAGAAACTAATCTAATATAGCAAGCTAATTAAACATGGATTAACAATAAAAACGAAACATTGAAGCTAAAACGAATCAAATACAAGAACTAACTAATGAAACCTAAACAAGAACAAAATATGAAATAGAGAGAGAGAGAGAGAGAGAGAGAGAGAGAGAGAGAGAGAGAGAAAGAGAGAGAGAGAGAGACTTATGCTTGATTGATTGAATGAACTTGAAATCCACAAGCTTGAATCTAAAATACAATCTAATCTCCTAATCTAATTCTCTTATTGAGGTTTTTATTGGTTATAAGCTAACCTAAAACTACTTCAAAATTCACCAAAAAGAACCCCCTCAAAGTCCCGCAGACACCCCTTTTAAAGAGGAAACAAGATGGCCAAAGTAGTGCGGGGGGCGCAGAGGGGGCGACGGCCGTCGTCACCATGATGGCCTACCGTTGCTAGGCGACAGCCTATCGCCAGTGTGACAGGTGGCCATTGTGGCCCCCTGGCCAGCCACCTGCAGGGTGGTGACGGTGGGGGGGTCGCGGCCATGCCTCCCGTCATCTCTCGCTTCGCGTTCTTCCAGCTATTCTCATTCCGTCTTCGCTCCTTTTTTGGGATTTGGTTGATTGATGTTATTACCTATAACACTAAACAAAACAAGTAAAAAACCTAAAGATTAAGGTATTATATGAGTTAAAATTAGGCGAGAGAGGCATATTAAATGCGACAATTTAGCACTGAACATGTCTACGTTTAGGGAAATTAAGGATACGATGCGAGTCAGCAACATTCACGGTGCTACCACCATCGTTAACCATTTTAATAAGAGTTTCCCCACACCTAACAGGGGTATAAAAGATGGTGATATGTTTTCACTTATCGCCCATGACTTAATTAGCCAAAAGACATGTCAGCAGTATCTCCTAAGCAATTTTATGATAGTGTATATTCTAAGGAGCATAGGAGATTTCGAAATTCAGGGATACTCTTTTAGAATAATAATCTAAGTCTTATTTTATTTCCTAACCTATTTTAGCTTTTGTTATCTTTGGAAATATTTTCTATCCCTTTTTCAATTGTAATGATTCCTATGTTAACCTCCTCGTACATTAAGGAAAGACAGACTTGAATGAATTACATTGAATTGAGAATTATTTGTGAGTGTTCTCTTGTTTGGGTATGAAATCTTCTGTGTAGAAATTGCTTTCAAAGCGTCATACATCAAGTGTTTGATAAAAACAGTAGTCTATTTTATTAATTTTTAACTTTCAACAAAAAATTTTGTCCGTCTAAAATTTCAAGTGTGTGTTCTATGGTGTTAAGTTTATTCTCAAGTCTAGCTTGGAATGTTTCAATTTTGTAGGTGGAGTGTCACTTGCAAGAAGTATTGAAGATTGAGGGTGTAGACTCATTACAATATCTGCTTTTACCAATCTTTATATAACAAATGCTAAAATAAGTAGAGTGCTCACAATTGAGGAATTCTCAAACACTGCATAGAGAGTTATTTGTGGAGCTTCAATAGATAGCAACCGTAAATTTAAACTCAATAGTGAATCCTGTTCTTTTAATTATTCACATTATTATAAATTTTAAAACAGTTAGAAATTAATTTGATTTTAAAATTTAAAATTCATAAAAATCCACAGGTCTTATAGGTCCCAGGATCAAAACCTGGCGCTCACAGAAGAGTTGCTT
>JAKOGI010001578.1:35000-72500 GCA_029747015.1 Carnegiea gigantea | reverse complement strand
TACATTTAATCAATTTTTAATAATTAATGTATTTTATTTTTTCAAAAAAAGGACAAATTTGATAAATATTGATTTCCTATCTGGCATTTATAATCCGAATTCAATGCAAAGAAATATATTCTCCAATGTTAAGTAAAACTTTAATCTTGAAAAACTTAAATTAAAACGTAATAACCGTCTGACTTCCTATAAGTACAAATTTGATAAATATTGATTAGTACACAATATTAATTTCTACATAGATACAACCATAAGAGTCTTTGTTATTAGTTTTTAAATTTTTAATTTATTTTTTAAAAAATATATCTTAAATTCAAATACTTTGTGCATAGTACGGGTCCATACTAGTTATCAAAAAACAAAAAAAGGGAACCCCACTCTCAACAAGATCAGAGAAGTGAATGGTTTGTGTATTTGTGCTGAAGGAACCAATCACAATACGAGCTTTTCCGTTACTAGTCCAGAGAACAAAAGTATCAAGGGAAATTGCAAAGGCATCTTAGGCGCATTTATGCACTGCTCATCAACGTTGCAAAATGTGAATAGATCATTATAGTTTAAGACATTGCAAAATATCCCATTACGAGCATAAATAGAAGACAAGAGATAAGATCTCCTTGCCAAATATCTAAATGACATTCCATAGAAAAGATAAATGACAGTACATCACTAAGGATCACTAACATTGTTCAAAATAGGTGCCATGTCAAATAATGTGGCATATAATATAATTTATCGAGGACACAAGTCGGTAATATTATTTGTACCTGAGTATATACATGGACTACCATGTCGATTTAAAATCTGCCGATATTCAATTTCTCCACCAATTGGCAATCTATAATGAACGGAAGCCATCTCTGCATTTACACCATTACTTCCAAAAAAGTTAGGGGCCCTTGGCATTGGGAGGCTAATTGATTGCCCATTAAGGGCAGCAACAATGGTTGTCATTCTTGGTCTTTCAGTTGCATTTTCTTGGATGCATAATAGACCGACGTGGATGCATTTTCTTACATCTTCTGTTGGATATTTGTCATCCAATGTTGAATCCACCAAATTTAATGGATTTGTCTCATCCCAAAGCCTCCAAGCCTATGACATGTAGAAGGTTAATTTTACTGTTAAGAAGTGGCATGCAAATATGGGTATGATATTAGAACTTACACGATGCAACAGTGTCTCCTCAAGTTGGGGCCGCCCAGATAGCCTATTCTTTTGGCCGCTCACTATCTCCAAAACTATGATGCCGAAACTGTAGATATCGGACTTGGTTGAGAAATGACCGGTCATTACATATTCAGGAGCCATGTAGCCACTGCAATTTATATGTCATTTTAAGACTTTGCTTTTATGTTGTTATGTAATATGCTCATCTTAATAACGTAAGATGCAACTTGTATATGGCAAAAACAATATAAATATCATAGCGCAAGTTGAGAATCTTACTATGTGCCAACTATTCTCTTAGTATCTCCCTCAGTTTCCTCTACTTCAAATAGTTTGGCTAGGCCAAAATCTGATATTTTTGGGACCATAGCATCATCGAGCAATATGTTACTTGGTTTGAGATCCCGATGAATAATTTTGAGTCGAGAATCCTCATGAAGGTACATAAGCCCTCTTGCGATCCCAACTATGACCTTGAACCTCATTTGCCAATCAAAAGATAATTTTTTTCTTGAATCTGTAACACATCAAAACCTTTTGGCATTTAATTAAACCAAAGCACTCTTGGTTATGTGTGTAAGAGATACTAATAATCATGCGCGCTGCACTTACCTAACAAAAATTTGTCAAGGCTTGAATTTTGAAGGTACTCATAGACAAGTATCTTTTCCTGTGACGTAAAGCAAAACCCTAAGAGCTTCACCAAGTTTTTGTGTTGGAGTTTCGCAATCAGAAGAACTTCAGTTTTGAACTCTTGAACACCTTGTCCAGAACTTTTCGATAGTCGCTTCACTGCTACTTCTTGCCCAGCTTCAAGTTTACCCTAGAGCATGAAAATCCATGGTACATTATGAGAGAGGAGGGTAAAAAAAAAAAAAAAAAAAAAGCTTTTAACTCTTCAATTTTTGCTACTCTAACCTTGATAATTGAAAGTAAGAAACAATGTACCTCCTCAATCTTTGACAAACATCTTCTAAGACTTTTGACAAGTATTAACTATGAAGAAGGCTAAAGAGTGAAATGAAAATAAATGAGACTTTATCCAAAATTACCCATTGTCTTTTATATAGCGTTGAGTTCTCCTTCCATATGTGATTTGTATATTCAATTTAATTAAGGGTGAAAGTACACAATCATACTAAAGTACAATGACTAAATGAAAAGTAGTGTAGTCAAATGAAGACAGACCAAAGCAGAAAGAATGACAATCATTCAAAAAGTGGGGGCGATAATATGTGGAGTATAATTGCTATAATTTTTAAAATAGAAGACAATTTAGCCGATGCCTTTATTACTCATTCCTTTTTCAAGATTAGCGCATCTATGTTGCAGAACATTATTCCATCTACTCCATAAAGCAATATATCTTAAAAGTAAGACTTCAATTTTTATAAGAGAAAAAAAATAATTATATTTTTTTGATATATGGATCATATGAATTGAAACAAATAAAGTAATATATTGCATGAATATTCTTTATCGTACATGTTTCATATAGTAAAAATAAGATTCATTTAATTTGTATGTCCGATCCAAAACATTACATCTATTGTAGCAGGTATTCATGTAAGCCACAATCATTACCGGTCAATTCAAAACTTTCTCTAAACTAAATCCTTCATAATAATTTCTTTTTACCAGTCGTCAAGGCTTGCACAAACTGATGTACAAACACACCTAGGGCATCACACACATGCACAAGACGCATGGACCTTGCAAAATTATGTACCTTGTAAACTTCTCCAAATCCACCTTCTCCAAGCTTGTTATCTCTAGAGAAATTGTGTGTTGCCGCTTTGATTGTATGCAAATCAAATTTCAAAGATTCCATGGTTTTGATATCATCTACGTCCACTGTTGATATCGAAGCACATATATAAGAACATTTAAAAAGTCAAAAAGATGTCGTTTAAGTACACCTGGTAAATTGATCATTTGGTTTGTATACGAGTCGGGTTAAGTTTGAGTCGGTTCATGTTTCGAGTCAAGTGACATTTCGGGTTGGGTAGGTTTGGGTCGGGTGAATTTCGGCTCTGGTCGACTTCGGGTCAACCGATTTTTGATCAAATACGCTTGTCATACAAAAATAAGCAACTTTGTCAAAACTTTCGGTTTAGGTATGGTTCGGTTCGGATCAATTCGGGTTTTGGGCCCACTTTCGGGTGAGCCTATTTCGGATGTCAGGTCAAGTATGAGTCTGGATCATTCGGTTCGGGTTTCGGGTCCATGGTCAGTTTTATCAAGTCTACGTTTAAGTGAATAAAGTGCAATTTCTACTGGTCCCTTACTTTTGTTTCAAATTTCAAGTAAACTCTGTACCAAAATAACTTACACATCTGGGTTTCCGTAGCTTTGCGCTTGTGCACATGCATCCAAAGGTAAAAAGCCAAAAATACTGCTATCAATAGTGAAGGGGTAATTGAGAAAGACATGACCAAGGCCTTTCTCTTTCTTGCATTACCTGTGAACGTTTGTGACTCACATTAGAAAAAAGTAGTTTTCTTTGATTGGATTGAGCGTACGGAGGAGGATGGAACATAATATAGCTTGTATAAGTCATTCTGCCTCTTTTGGGGAGAACAAAGAGATTGGATGTAGGAGAACACTTCACTTCTATACTTCTCTCTCACCTCAATTTTTGTTTACCCAAAATTGTGCGTGATACGGGTTGAGAAGAGATCTTCGATGAATTCACTCCTCTCTATTCTTCTTTTAAACAAATCTAAACAGAGTGAAAAGTTAATTGTATCAGTTTTCTTCCCCTTCCCTCCATTTCCTTCCATTAAATCTCATTTCCCTCTCTATACATAATGTCCACATGGAGTAGAAGTAGGATGAAGGATGCAACATGAATTCATGATAATTTTTTAGGAAAAAAATAAATAAAAGCTAGGCTTTATAATTAAAAACCAAGTTAAGAAAAGATGGATCTTTGGATAGAAATTACGAGCCATTCAGACTCCACAACTCGTCATATTTTTATTTAGTTTTTTGAGCTTTGAAGGATAAATCCTGTGGTGTTCATGTTGACTACATGTTTGTCATCAATTTACTCAATTAGGATAGTTTTAGTCTTAGTTTGTAGAAACTAAAAGAATAAAATTTTAAGTGCAGCACATACATGAATTGCACAATCAAATCCTCATATGAATACAATTATATTGTTAAACCTTTGTTAGGATCCTTGACCATGTTTAACGGCGATAACCTAATATGCACTCCCACCGTAACACATATTTGCAAGAGATGTACGTAACCTTAAACTTATAAATCCTTGACCATGGCTAATTTGATGTCATTTGCTCAAATGTCAAACCCTAAATGCTCAGATTCAAAAGTAAAATATGGCCAACCGGATTGACTTACCCTCATGAGCGCTCATCATAACAGGTTTACTGTAGTTGACGCTGCAATCTTGCAGCAAAACTTGGCTATCATGGCTGGATGAAAGTAGCCAGATTGCGTTCTTTACACATTCAGTACAATCATTCGTTGATAGGCCGCGTGCACATGATGATGATATTCCTGGATTTCCTTTTTTAAATCTCTCCCAGTGAGACATCAATTTAAAATAAATAAATAAATAAATACTTCTTATTGACAATCACCCAAAAAAAAAAAAAACAATCTCTTTACTAAATAAGTGACTTACCAATTTGCCTATCATGCACGGGGAGGTATGTTACTCTTTCTTTAAATTATTGTAATCAAAGACACAAGACTAAGGTTCGGTTCTTTTTCACGATAAGATACAGCTGCAAGTTATAAGGAAATGACTTTGGCACGGGGAAACCCAGTGCACCTTCTACCTTATCTAAAGTATTTAATCTTAGCCAAGGAATATACGCCACCAAAACAACTATAAGGCTCAAAAATGAATCAAAAGGAAGCAACAAGAATGTTAGTCTATATATACACACAGTTAAAAGCTTCATTATACGGATAAATTAAAAAGCTCGTCACTAAAGAAATAGGGCGATGATATCTCTCTTGCTGTAAGATACTTTTAAATGTTTTGTTAACCTAAATTAGCATGCTTTATAATTTTAAAATCATAAAATTTTCAATGATTACACTTAATTCTAACTTGTTAAGCTTAAATAATTATTAGTATGCCAATTAATACAAAAATGGCATCCTAATAAGATCAATCTTATCTACGATGGCATATGATACGAGTAATTTTATAAATGTGGTAAATTATGGACAAAAAGGTAATTTAACACAATATCTAAGTTGTAATGAGCTTCCATGATATGAAAATATAATTTCAAAGTCAAAATAAGACCTTTGAAAATATTTTATAGCAAGATACCTGCCATTTTGCTAAAATACATTGATTAGGTGAACGTAAAGAAGTAAAAAAAAAGTAACAAAAATTCAAAAAATTAAACCAAATGCAAAAAGGAAAGCATAATAAATTTTGAAAGTCATATGCTTTTAACTTCTTTTTTTTGAACGGAAGCAAATTATCATGTTGTCATTTGAAATTGAAATTCAAAATATTTCAATCGTAGTACTTTTATGTTTTATGGATTCAATCGTAATACTTGGCATAAAATTATCTTAAAATGGCAAAATAAATAAAAAATGGGTGCAAGAGATAAATAAATAATGTAGTCCAATAAATTGATTAAGAGAAAAATAATAAAGGCACTTGGTATTCAAATCAGCCTAACCAGACTAGGGCTTGTGGCATGCTTCAACGAGACTGTCAGGTTGCTAGCTAGTAGTGCTTACTAAATTAATCTACATAATATTTAATATTTTTGTTTTGTTTGAGGTCAAAGATCAGCTACTCTTTCATTCACGCAAAACTTTCAAGCATTGCAATCAGAAAAAAAAGACAATCTTCACGCCATATACGAGGAGATCCTTCTGAAGAGCTGAATCCATTACTGCCCAGACTCCACTTCGCATTTCGGTACGCCACCTTATTTCCAAATCTATGAACCCACATAGCCTTAGAGCACCCGCAACTCATTACATGCGTTGTACCTGTGGAAGACTTCTGCCACATGTCATTTTTCATTTGTTGTCAAAGCTTGTGCCAGGGGTGGCAACGGTTGCACGTTTCCTAGCAAGTTCCAAACTTTGCTTTGGTTTTCCTTTTTATTCCTTAAAACATATTATATGATTGGAAAAAAATAATATTATATGTTATGACGTGGATCCATTACAAGTATTTTATTGGATTATTCAAGTTAGAGTATTGGAAAAGTGAATGAATACAAGTTCCAAGAGATGAGATTTTTACGGATGTAGTAGGGTAGAATTCTAAAATTTAAAACTATGACTAGAAACGCTCTTAAAAGAGGAGCGTAACTCAAGAAATGATACATATCTTCTAGCACGTGTGCATTATCTCCTCGGCCTAGATACTGAGCTCTAATGGCATTGACCATTACCTGAGAATCTCCCTTAATAGTAATAAAAGCACCTTGTACTGGTTAGTAAGCCATGGACACCGTAAACAGTGCTGCCAGTGTCTCTGCCACCTCTGGGTTCCATGCACCTTCCATAATCTGACCTGCATGCCTCAAGAAAGCTCCATGCTCATCCGTAGCTACACATCATACTGCCATGCTATTTTTAGTGATGCTCAAGGCAGCATCAAAATTGACTTTGACAATACGATTAGGTTTCATCCAAGCTTTCGTTTCCCTGTGCATCACAAGAGTAACATCTCCAACCCCGTAAGGACAAGAACTCCACCAGACTCGTCCCAGCCCTCTCTACGACAAAGCGACCATCCAACCCGCCTTCTATTAAAAAGAAAAATCATTCGTGCCCACCATGTACTCCACAATCCATAAATGTACAACACCACCTCCTCTCTTGATAGCCATCCTTCCCAATAGTAGCATGTACCGTGTGAACGCATAAAAAACCTATGCTCCTCCAAGCCCCTTTTCCATTCACATTCTCTAAAAATATAGCTCTGGCTCTTGGTTTTAATTCCACAAATACCGCATCTTGTATCAGGTGCACCTTTAAACTCCTAAGCTTTTTCCAAAATTTTTTCTGAAGCATTAGTATTTGAGGCACCAGCTTCATGAGCCAATCTAGCTACATAGTAGCCAGACCTCCTTGTCAAACTAACTCTTAACCAAATCAACATTCCACTTTCCCACAGCATCTAGCATTAGCTCATTTACCCTCAGACCCACACATCCGGAAATTAGTGAGCTGTAGATCATAGAATTTGCTCCGAGTAGCGATCTATCTCCCCAAACATAAACAACTTTGCCATTCCCAATTATCCACTGTAGCCCTTTGTTAATAGATCTCTGCAGGAAGCAAACTACGCCAAGTGAGCTAGGGGAAAAGCCTTTCCTCACGTGAGGATGAGCAACGACGAAAATATTGGGCCTTCAAAATTTGATCCATTAAGGAGCTAGGGTCATTAAGGACTTTCCATGCCTGTACGTCTAGGTAGGCATCATTTAAACGAGGCTAAGTCACAGAAGCCTATCCTTTCCCTGGATTTCAACTTACAAAACTTATCCCATTTCAAATAGTAAATGCAGTCCCCCCCCCCCCCCGGGGCCAAATCTCGTTTCCACCGAAACATGCTAGTCATACTCCGTACCTTATCATAGAAGACTTGGGGAAGCTTAAACACAATTGTGGTATATGAGGGTGTAGTCTAGATAACCGCTTTCACTAACGCCTCTTGCCATGCCCTAGAAAATATTTTTTCCTTCCATCCGTTGACTATATTCGAGCTACGCTGCTTCAAGAGGTCAAAAATCACCTTCTTAGACCTCCCAATGAACTAAATGTGTTTGATGTCTCATCTCCTTCATGCTATAACCTCTAGTAGCTGCACCTTGACGACTCCTCCATATTACCAGTGAAAAAAAAATCTCAGATAACTCTAAACTAACTTGTTGGCCTAAAAGCTTTCATACGTCCCCAATAGATTATGCACACACGAAGCTTGAACTTGGCTCAAAGAAAAACCAGCTGTCATCCATCAACAATAGATGGCTAACTGAGGGAGCACCTCTATATATTTTAACCTCATGTTTGTCACTCGAGGCACAAAACATAGGCAAGCCAGGCCGAGAAAGCCTCGGAACATAATAAAAACAGATACTGCAATAAAGGGTCGCCTAGGGTAGACCACAGCTGGGTTGCACCAAACCATTAATCCAAAAGGATAAAGCAGTTGTAGTAACACATTTCATCACCAAACTCTGACGATGTAACAGGAAAACCCATCTCACTCACAATCAACTCTAGTTTGAATTTATGGCCTAATGCTGGTTGCTTAGGTTGTTTAAGAGACTAATTTAAAATCTCACTTGAGTTAGTAGCTCCGTATTCAAGTCATTGGTGAAATATGATGAAGTCCTTGTTCTTTCTAAGTTGGTCTCTTTCTACTTTCTTGACTTGATAATTTTTTAAGTTTGTTATTTTTAATTTGAATATTGAAACTACTCACTTGAATCATTCTTTAATTTAATAGAAAAAGTAAAATGAAAGTTACTACCATTCTCCATGGGACACGACACTCATATACTCGCCAGTATGCAACACCTTGTGTGCTTACATGTATTTGTCTAATGTTTAAGACCTAAAGATCCACACAAGATTTTGGCACCATTGCTAGGATCGTAATTTTTATTTTATTTTCCTTTTATACTTTTCTTTTTAAATAATTAAAAATTTAAATTGAAAAAAATATATCTTGTTTCGTTATTGCATGGTAAAGGTGTTCTACTCTTCTGTTGTTTGTGGATTATATGCTTGGCAAACACTCTTTGTTTTTAGAACTTGGAGAATACATCCTTGGAATGGAATGCTCCCTTAATAGGATAAGAGCTAAGAAAAGAGAAACTATGAAAAAAATGGTTGAAGAACAACGACACCATCTAAGCAAACTAAGGAGTATTTCACTCCTACTACTTATGATTCACCTACAAGAACCTGCGTGCCTGCTGCCACAGGGCTGTTTGAGATTAAACTTTCCATAATCCAAATGTTCCCATCATTTATGGGATAAAGTTTGAAAATTCTTTTAAGCATGTTGATACATTTTTAGAGATATGTTCTACTGTTTTTCTAAATAACATCTCTGATGATTCTCTTTGTTTGTCCCTTTTTCCTTTCTCTTTAAAAGATAAAGCTAAGGATTGGTTGGTAATGAAGACAAACATCACCACTTGGGACCAAATGTAAAGAGCAGTCTTGAAAAAGCCTTAAGACATAGTGTGGCTACTTCTCACAAAATAAAAATGAATAATTGCATGAAAGTTGGGAAAGATATAAAGAGTTGTTATGAAATTGTCCTAATAGTGAGGTCCCTATATAGTAACTTGTTCAGAGTTTCTATTTCGGTTTAGATAAGCACGTACAATAGGTAGATGGTAGATGTATCTTATGGTGGTATTTGTATAAGACTTCCGAAGAAGTGCGGAAATATTTGAACACTTAATGAAAATTCACATTTGCATCGTACTTCCACAGATTTTGATTTACATAGGCCATTGGCAAGTAACAGGGGGACTTATGGGGTTTCACATTTAGTTAACCTTTTTAGTAATGTTGAATATTTATCTAAGAAAATTAATCAATTGTTGTGCATGAATAAAGTGACTAATGACCCTTCCAAGCAAGATGCGTTCAATTTGCACTAGTCTCATGCATGCTTCTGTTGACTATCTTTGTGTTAGTAAATTTGACGATTTGACTAAATAAGTAAATGCTATCCAACTATTTCCTTCAACTAATAATCCTTATTCTAATACCGATAATAATTGTTGGAAGAATTATCATAAGTTTTTATTAAGGTCTCAAAATGTTAAGAATTATCAAATCCAGTCTAGCATACCTACCCCTACTGATTTTCAAAATCAAAGATATGCTCTTCTCGCTCCTCATCAAGCTCCATCTAGGAGTTCTGGTCTAACCAATGTAATTTATGCTCTTAATACCTTCACTTCTGTTGTGTAAATATGGACTTTAAGGTCCACGGAATTGAGTCTAAAATACATGTTGATTCCCACTTATAATTTATAGCTAACTTGGAAAACCCAACTTGGGCAATTACTCAATTAGCCATAACTGTAGGTAAAAAAGAAGAAGGGAAACTTCCAACGCATCCTATACAAAACCCCAAAGGACAACAATTTAGACAACTGGAAGCTGTCATGATTTCTTAGTACTGGTGAAGAAGTACATAATCAAGTGATTGAAAAGGAACATGATAAAGAGGATGGATCGAATACCATTAAGAGTGACTTTGAAATTGAGAAAGAGAATAACTCATTCCCTACCCCAATTGTATTTGACCCCATTGTTACATATAAGGCAAGGATGCCTTACCCTCAAGTTTTGGATGTACTATCTCCTTTTAGGAAAGACAAGTAAAGAGAGGACATTCTAGAAACCTTTAAGCAAATTAAGATCAATCTTTTCCTTTTAAAATCGATAAAATAGATCCCACATTATGCAAAGTTCCTTAAAAATATAAAAAGAAATCTAAAGATGACAAGTCTAAAGAGATTCTCTTAAGTAAACAAGTGACCTCTACTTTGAAATTTGACATTCCACATAAGTTCAAAGATCATGGTGTCCCTACTATTTCATGCTACATTAGTAACCATAGAATTAAAAATTCTAGTGTTGATTTGATACCATATTATGTTTGTTTAGAGTAAGGATTCATGAATTGAAACCTTTTGACTGTACCCTTTGGCTTGTTAATGGGTTAGTTAGGACTCCTAGCTAGGAGGTGTGTAGATGATGTCTTGGTTCAAATTTATAAAGGTCAGTTTCTTGTTGAATTTGTTATGATAGATATGGACCCTAGTCATGCATCAAAGTCGAACCCTATGTTTAAAGATGATTGTGAATGCTTTTTTGTTGATGTGATTGATAAAATAATCTAAAAGGCCTTACCTACTATTTTGAGTAAAGATCCCTTGGGAACCTATCTTTCTTATATGGATCTGGGGTTGTTTGACTTGGGAAGTATAATATATGAGATGGACTCCACACTTAACTCTACTTCTCATCTTGAGGCTTGCTCTTGGGTATCGACTAATGTGCCTCTCCTGCATTTAGCTAGTTCTCCTATGCCACATTGTTTTGTCTCTCCACCTTAACCTGAGTTGAAACCTCTCTCATACTCACTCAAAGATGTGGTCCTAGGCCGTAAGGAGATGCTGCCTATCATTATATCTTTGCTTTAGATGTAGTAATTATCTACCTATTTTTTATAGTCAGTGGATTAGTCAAGTTTAAGTGGTCCCTAATAAATTTAACATAACTATGGTTAAGAATAATGATGGTGATCTAGTTCATACTGGATAGACTATGAGGTGGATGGTGTATATTAGTTGTAGAAAGCTAAATTTCATCACTAGAAAGGACCGTATTCCCTTCCCCTTTATTGATAAAATTTTGGAAAAATTAGATGGGAAAAGGTTTTTACTGTTTCTTAGATGGGTATTCTAGTTACAACCTATTACTTTTTATCTTAAAATTACCAAGATAAAATAACTTAACATGCATCGGGTACATTCGACTATTGGAGGATGTCCTTCAAATTGTGTAATGCACCTTTCATATTTGAAAGATGCCTAACGGCTATATTTGCTAACTATATTGATAATTTGATGGAGGCGTTTATTAATGATTTATTTGTTTTAGGTTCTTGCTTTGATGTGTGTCTTACCAATTTGTCCATTGTGCTAAAAGGATGTGAAGAAGTGAATCTTATCTTGAGTTGGGAAAAGAGTCATTTGTGGTCCAAGATGCAACTGTGTTAGATCATAAAGTGTCTAAAAAGGAAATGGTATGGTCGATAAAGCCAAGGTTGATCTGATTTTAATCTGTATGTCCTTACTTCTACGAAGGTGAGATCTTTCCTTAGTTATGTTGATTCTATAAGAGATTTATTAAAGATTTTAGCAAAATGGATCTGCCACTCACTAATCTCTTTTCTAACTATACTTATTTTGCGTTTGATGAGTCTTGTGTGGTGGCAATTAGCCTTCAATCTTTGTTGGTGTCAGCACCTATCAAACATCCTCTTGTTTTTTCCTCTTTCATTTGAGATTATTTGTGATGCATCTAATTTTGCTATTGTGGCTGTTTTGGGTCAAACGGTGAATAGAATGACCCATGTCATTTACTACACTGGAAAGGGTTGCTAGCCATGGTATTTGCACTTGATAAATACTATTCATATTTTGTGCGTTCAAAATTGATTGTCTTTATTGACCATGTTGCATTGAAACATTTGTTGTTCAAGAATGACACTAAACCTAGACTTATTGGATGGATTTTTTGCTGAGATCAAAGATAGGAAAGGTTCTAAGAATTTTAGTTGTGGACCGCTTGTTTCGAATCTTTACTGAGCACACTGATGACTTAGGTGGAATTTCAAACTATTTTCCTAATGAACAACTATTTGCTATATCACATGCCACTCTTTCTTGGTTTGCTTATACTGTCAATTGCTTTGCCATTGGAAAGATCACACCTCATAGTTCCATATGAGAGAAAGATAGGATCTTCTCACAGGGGAGACACTATTATTGAAAATACCCTTATCTTTTTAAGCATTGCCTTGACGAAGTGGCTCACAAGTGCATCGTGAGGGGGAAATCCATATTATCCTGATTTTTTTGTCACTCTTATGCTTGTGGTGCTCATTTCGAGGTCATAGGACGTCTACTAAGGTCTGAAAAATGGGCTTTATTGGCCTACTTTGTTTAGAGATGATCATTATTTAGGTCTTGCATGTGAGCATTTTTAGCTTACCAGTGCCCTATCCCATTGTGATATGATGCCTATTTCTCCTATTATGATTATTATGATACTTCATGTATAGGCCATTGGTTTTATAGATCCTTTCCGCTTACTGTTGATTATGTGTTAAAGTAGGTGGAAGCTCTAGCTACTAAGACTAATGACCCAAGCTGCTAGTCACGTTTGTGAAAGAGTATGCTTTCTATCGATATGGGGCCCCTAGAGCTCTTATTAGTGATGAGAGAAACCATTTCGTTCACCGATCTTTTGAAGCTTTACTTAGAAAATATTTAGTGACCCACAAGTAGCTACACCCTATCACTCTCAAACTAGTGGTCAAGTTGAGGTATCTAATCGTGAGATCAAGTTCATACTTGAGAAAATGATTCAACCCAATACGAAGGACTGGTCTTTGAAATTGCATGATGCTCTTTGGGCTTACCGTACTACATATAAGACTCCCATAGGAATGTCTTCCCGCCAACTTCTTTTTGATAAGTCTTGTCACTTACTAGTTGAATTAGAACACCATACTCTTTGTGTTATTAGGGATTTTAATTTTGATATGAAATAAGTAGGTTCTAATTGTAGCCTTCAATTGGATGAGTTTGATGAATTACGTAATGAATCTTATGAAAATACTAAGATCTATAAAGCCAAAATCAAAGCTCAAGCTATTTCATGCCAAGTTGAAATCTAGATGGGATGCTCTTTTTATTTTCTAGTAAGTGTTTCCCTCCTGGGTGGTTCAAATATTGGACCATCAAGATGGTCGTGTTCTTACTGCTAATGGAGGTCTACGTTAGAAACCTATTGTGACTAATAAGATTGAGCATTTGTTGGGAGAGACCCAATCTTCTTTAGTGACTTAGAGTCTTTTATCTTTGTTTTCCTTGTATTCAATGTCCGCTTATGTCTTAGCGTTTCATGCTTCAATTGGTTTTTTTTTTAGCTATTATGGTTAGTGACAGTTTTGAAGATCCCTTTGGAGTTGGCTTGTTGGGTAGGTTAAAGATACTTTCCTCATACTATCAGGTTGTATTGCTCTTTTCTCCATCTTTCTATTAATTATTGTTTTTTTACATTGGGACAATGTAAAGGTTAGATGGGGGGAAGCGAGGCAAATGAAAATTTCGAGGAAATTTAAAAATTTTTGAGCGCATTCAATTCTAGGAAAGAGATTAAGTGTTCTAATTATGCATGTTCTGCTCTTATTTGCGGATATATTTGTGCCATTTACGCCTGCTAGAGATTGTTTCTAATTTTGACATGTTGATGGATAAAATTTTGGTTGTGATGATGTCACAATTTAGCCGATCTTGAGTTTGGAATGAAACCCAATTTTCAATACCATATGACTATGTAATAAGTATTAAGCTCCTTATTACTTTCTTCGTTGTTGACTGAGTTAATGAAATAAAATAAATTGATCTAATTAAGTTCTGATTTCAGTATCAATGTTCAAACTCTAACTTTATTTGTATCTTTAATTGCCTGAATATGCATTAAGTGTTTCTCTTAATGCTATCTTTATTTATATCTTTATTAACTCAGGCTAAGAAACACATGGGATCATGTGAAAAATAGGAAAACACAAGCAAAACAAAAAAAAAAAAAGAGCAAAAAGGGGAAAAAATGATGGAAAGAAAAAAAAGGCTAATAAATTAGTTTCGCATTGGGGGCTAGATGCTACAAATGCTTTTGTGATTTTTGTTATGTGGTAGAGTCTTGTACTTACAGTTTGCTACATGGTTGACATTGAGTGCTTAATTTGTTTGGATCTTGGCCTATTGACTAAGCTGAAATTGGAATTATTTGATAATGAATTGTGTGATGGTAGTGAATTAATTTATTTGCTTCGGAGTGGATATTCATATTTGGGGTATTTGATTTCCTTCTGCGATCTTGTTTCACTTAATGGGTTGAATGAATGTATGCATTATTGTTATTCTTTGCTCAAGGACTAGCAAAGTTTTGATGTGGAAGAGTTGATAAATCATATCTTTATGTGTAATTTTTCTCTCATTTTCGCTACTTTTTAATTCTTTAAGTATATTTTCATGTGAAAATAATGCATAATTTATATCTTTAAAGGTGCGTAGAAAGATACTAATTTAAGCAGAAACTCACAAAGTAAAGATGTAATAACTCTGAATCTTGGGCATGATTTCTTGAAGCCCAACTAACTAGGTTGCTCCATTTCAATCGGCCCAATTCAGAGAAAGCAAGTAGCTCTAGCTCTAACATTGCAGCTCAGCAATTGAGGCCCAGTCTCATTGCGCAGCTCAAGTGTCGCCTTCAACAATTGTCTATCTCTAACCAAATAAGGCTCCTTGTCCCATTGTCTTGTCAAGGCCTAACTGCTAGGCTCGTCACTCCTTATCTCTCCCTGATCTCATGTCGGCCTGGCTTAGTTGTTGCTCAATTTGCAAATTCAGTACAGGCCCAGTGAGTGCACAAGGCCTAATATTATCCAGCTTTGTGCCCAACATTCAGAATCCTAGAGTCGTCTTAGTTTCTACATGAGTTAAGTCCACATTGAAGAATGGCACATGACATGGTCAATCAAAGCTCCTAACACCCCAATTAATGAATTAAACGATCACGACAGTAAATTTGGAATTAATTTAGGTATTCAAGGAGGGCTCATGAGCAAGTATAAAGAGGGGTCAAGAGCTGATGAAAAGGCATCTCATTCACCAATTCATCCATTCATTCATTTCATCTATTCATTCATCCATCCACTCATATTCTATTCTTCATTTAAGCTAGAGTAAAGAGTTTTTGTAAGACAAAATCATCTCGATTGAGGAGTTTAGAAGAAAATGAGCTTGTTATCTATTTTTTTTCTCTTCTCTTCTCACCTTATTTGCGAGTCAAATTAGCGAGTTCGTACTTAATTCTATAACTTTGTATAATTAAGTATCAAAGTTTGGACATAAGAAGTGAAACATACCATAATTAGGACCGCGATTTGATTAACTTCGATGGTGTTTTCAACAACTATGGGTAGCTAACTTGCTCATCTAAGGCTAAGATAGATTCTTGACTAATAATAATATTTTATTAATTTATTTTGGGGTTATGTTTGTCTGTTACTGCATAAATTGAATTTTATCTGATCCTGAGTCATTTATGCAAATTATTACTATTTGTTATTTATGTTCATTTCAATAGTTTACTATGTTACCACATTTGTATATAAGACCTTATAGCCTTATATAAAATTATGCAATTGTGCTTAAAATTATAGTTGGTGAATTTGAATATTTATGCTAAAACTTAGATGAATTATGCCTAAAATAAATATTTCTTGCTAATGACTGGACAAGTAATGTCAAATGATCATTTTTAATTTATTGCCTAATGCTTCTAGATTAGGTTGTTTAAGAGACTAATATGAACTTCCACTTGACTTAGTAATTAATATTTGTGCTATTGGTGAAATCTGAAGTCTATATCTTTCGCTAATTTGATCTCCTATTTTGTTGACCTAATAATTTTTCTTTGTTTTATTGCTTTTAATTTGATTATTGAACTCCTCATTGAATCATTTTTTTATTTAATTGCAAAAAGTAAAATTAAAGCTACTTTCTTTCTCCGTGGGACGTGACACTCATATACTCATTGGGTATACAACACCTCATAAGCTTGCAAGTGTTTGGGTCTAATTTTTAACATTTAAAGATCCATATCGAAAATTCTATAACTACGAATGTTTTCTGATCATCACTAGTATTTTCGAAGAAAATTATTATTTTTGGTTTGTGCAGGTGATGCTCATCTTTAAGGTTTTCGACATGCAAAAAATTGTTGAAGGAGGACATGAACCAGTTACGAAGGACATATAAATACAAATTATAAAAAACCAAAAGAAGCAACTTAAAGAAATTGAGATAGATAAAGGATACCAGTGCACTAACCAATGTCAGTAGTCAAGTATAAAATTCATTCTCCCGAGAATACTCCATGTTTAGGCATTGAAAATTCCAACAGAAGAAGTTTGAGGATCAGAAAAGGTAGAAGTGATTATCTAAATACTCTTAGAATTTTCTAGTTAATAGTCATGGAAGACAATGGAAAAATCACTTTCAAATGAGAGAATCATGTAAAATATTCTCTCTAGTTTAATAGAAAGATTTAACACTAAAATATCCATCATTAAAGAATTTAAGAACAGTTCAATGCTTCTACCATGCTTCTGCCATGAGTACCCTTTTGGCTCTTTAGAGTCATATGAAGAGAAGTTTAGAAGCTCATAATCTATTGAAGAATCCTAGAAGCCAATGCACAAATTTAGACCATCACCTATAGGTGGACAATAAAGTGGAGGAAACAATGTTAATAGTTTTAAGGGGGTTCTTGACATGAGGATTCTAAAAAGAATTACAAATTCCATCCTTGTGGTGTATGGAAGAAAACAAACTGTGTTCAAAGGAAAACCATAATGCAAACATTGCAAAAAGTTTGGCCTTATTGAAGAAAATTACAAAGACAAGCATCACCTTATAATGGAGTCAGCAATCCAATTTCACAAATGATTTGAGGTTAGAAGATCATCGCGCCTAGCATGTCAGGCGACATAAACATGAGATAGTGAAAGATGGTTATTGATAGTGGTTGCACGAACCACATGACAAAAAAATTCAAAAAAATTCTGTGAGTTTGACATGACTTCCATCAATAATACTCCAATTAGAATGGAAGTTAAATAAAGTGATGACTTATTGATAGTGGAAGATGGCTTACTGATAGTGGTTATTCACCAACCAAACAACCCTTTTTCTCTAAGAAAACTATAATGAGCATAAAAGCCAAAGCCCGTTAATGCCAAGTCCAAGTCTACATTGGACTTTCCAAAAAGCTAGCAAAATTTTCCCCCTTTCTTTTTAAACATTAGGCTAGGCTCAATTGGCTATATGAACCCAATCTAAGAAAGCGCAACCGAAGACACCTCTACTCGATATTGTGTCACTTCTAGCGCAATGAATTAATCGAGTGTACAAATTGAAGTTGCCATTGGGAATGACTTTATTGCAAATGTTGTAACATTTTTATCTATATGAATCTCGTTCAACACCATCAACTTCTCCTCAATAGTATCGAACATCAATATGTTTCATATGGGAATGATACAAGGAGCTTTTACTTGAGTCAATAGCACTCTAACTATCATAAAACATGACATACTTCTTCTGTTTCAACTCCAACTCTTGAAGAAACAACTTCATCCATAATGTCTCCTTCCTTGCTGTAATGTTAGCTATATATTTAGCTTCAATTATAGATGGAGCTACACACTCTTGTAACTTTGACTTTTATAACATGGTGTAACACCCCGAGTGTATCTTAAAAGGATCGAAGTGACTACTTATATCACCAAAGGTGCACCTTTCTTTTTGGGGAGCCCACCCTTAAGAACTTCACAGTTAAGCGTACTTACTGGGGAGCAATCTTGGGATGGATGACCTCCTAAGAAGTTTCCCAGGCAATGTGTGAGCGAGGGCGAAGCATAGTTAAACGTGCTTACTGGGGAGCAATCTTGGGATGGGTGACCTCCTGGGAAGTTTCCCAGGCAGCGTGTGAGCGAGGGCGAAGCACGCCAGAAAGGCTTATGGTGATTTACGGGGCCAGTCAAGCATCTTTGAAGCCGTTATTAGTAAGACTTGCGACCAAGAGGGGCCGAGGCATTACAGATCAGATCTAGAAGACTTGTCATGTAGACTTCCTACCATCTAAAAAACTTATCATGTCATAATCAATACAATCTTCTAAAATAAGATCAAATGTACCAACTGGCTTGGTTGTTCCCCGCAAGTATCTCAAGATCTACTTAGCATCTTCCTAGTGATGCTTTCCTGAGTTGGAAAAGAACCTTCACACTATAGTAACAACATGAGTAATTTCTAGTTGGGTAGAGACCATAGCATACATAGTGAATCGAATGCAGAGACATGGATGGATTTATGACATCTTTGATTTCTCTCCCTTCAACTATGGGCAACCTCTGTTTCGTAACTTGAAGTGAGTGGCAAGCGGAGTACTAGCTAGCTTGGCATTTTCATGTTAACTTTTCAAGCACCTACCCAACATATTTCTCCTATGACAGACACAATTTCATGTTATTCTAGTCCCAAGTAATGTCTATACCCAAAATTTACCATGCCGAACCCAATCCTTCACATCAAAAGATTTAGAACTCCTCTGTCAAGTTACTATTAAAACTATCATCATGCCTTACCGTCAACATGTCACCAACATACGAATATAGGATAATGATTTATTATTGTGGAGTTGACAAATATACACAGAATGATCAGCTCCAATCTTTTTGTACCCTTGGCTCGTCATAAATGAGTCAAGCTTCCTATACCATTGTGTAGGATCCTATTTTAAGCCATATAGATTTTTTTTTCCAACTTGTAAACCTTGTGCTCCTTCGTTCAACTTCAATACCCTCAGATTGATGCATGTTGATTTCCCCTTGCAAATCTCCATATAAGAATGCAGTCTTCAAATCTAGTTGCTCAAGTTCAAGATCCAAGCTTGTAACCACTGCTAGTGCAACATGAATGGAATTCATCTTCACCACAGGATAAAAGATCCACCAATATCAATGCCCTTTTTCCAACTATGCACTTTTACCACCACTCCAGCCTCATATTTTATAATATAGTTGTGATATTTCATTACCTTAAGCCTCCATTTTTTCCTGAGTACCTTTCAGTCTTTTGGAAGTCCTACCAAGTCAAATGTGTCATTCTTCCTTATAGAATTAATCTCTTCAACCATGACTTGAATCCAGCATTGCTTGTCCCCATAAGACTCCACTTATTGGAAGTTTTTTGGATCCCTCTCATTAATTAGACGAGCATACTTCTGGGATACTTGGTAGATAATATCGATCTTTTAAATTTGTACTCCTCCTTACTAGAGGATCTTTAACAACTCCAAGAAAGTAATCCCCTTGACCAAAATCACCATTTATAATAGAAGTATCATCTCTACCTAGCTCAGTAACATTCCTACATCTTATCTGTGTAATTACTCCTCCATCTATGGCACCTCCAAATAAGATGGACACCGTGTGAAGTTACCTACACTAATTAGATGATGAATAGCATTTCCATAATGATCAATGTCAACTATAGTCGCATCCTCATGGTAGACAACATCTATGCTTTTTACTATTTTCCTCCTCCCTATATGCCACAACCGGTATCCGAACTCCTCATTTTTGTATCTAACTTTTTTTCTTTTTGCTTTAGGTGTGTGTGAAAAGAAATTGTATGACTCTTACCAAATAAGAACTAATCACAGGGGTTGATAATCTTACCTTCAGAAAAAAGGAATGAGGAACTTTTTGGCTAGAATCTTCAACCTTTTCTCACTCGTGCAAGCTAGGATGTGGTGTCATATATTTCATGAAGCATCATCTCCAAATATATTAATCTACCTGGTGCACACAATTATGTGTGTCTTATGCTCGGTACAACAAAGCCTAATGCAACAAGTAAAGATCCCTTGATGGGTTTCCAAGTACCATCACGAAGCTGATGTTGGTAAGCTTTCTTGTCTAGAGCACTAATCGATATCATTATTTAGGCTCAAATGCATGAATTTTATACCTCATTCTACCAAATTAGTTTATAATAATTGTTAAATTAGGCTTTTTATTAGTGTGTTCTTGGTTTTATAGGTGATAAAGAGAATTACTAAAATAGCAAATAACAAGTGCAAAACATGCTAAAACTTAAGCACGACAACCTGGGTTAACTCGAGTGGAAAATCTAGGGTAACCATTAAGTAAGTATGGGTTAACAAGGCACAAAAACTGCAAAGGAAACAAGCAAGAAAAATAATACAAGGAGTTCGTACGGTCTGGCAATGCCACGTGGCATGCCTGTGTCGTTGTCCCCCACTCTTGCATTATTCCTATTGTAGAATTCTAGAAAGTTGTCACAGTCCACTTGTGCCACACAGCATAACTTTACTAAATTCGCATATGCAGGTCTATATAAACCCCATTCTCCTATTTGTGTAAAAAATTAGGGTTGTAAAGCAGGCTTTCAAGGGGAGTAGATTAGTGAGAAATTAGTTTAATTTGTAGCCACAATCCAGTAATTAGAATGTTTAAGTTAATGAATTGTGTTTTCTCTATTCTTTACTCTATTCTTCATGCAATTTCATGTTTTGTCTTGCCTTTGTTCTTGATTTAATCTTTTGATTTGCCTACTTTGTGGTTGATGTATCCTTTGAAGTCAATGATTTAGTTTGATAATGTCATCTTTTCATCCTTTTATACTCTTAATCTCTCCAATGTTTTTTGGAATGTTGCAAATGCCTAATTTTCTCTTTTTTTGAAGCTGGGGTTTAAAAATCAATTTTTACAAACTTGAGTTCTTCGTTCACAATTAGTTAGATTTAATTGAGCTAGATTAGTGGAAATAATTGATGAATCCAACTCCGAAACTCTTCTCCCTTGCTCCAACTATGGAGGCCGAACATCCATTGTTGGATTTCAAGCTTTGAGGTATTCTTTCTTTCTCTACTCTCTCTCTAGCTAGTTGCACGCTTTCATTAGTTAGTTGTTTGACTTTTAGTTGTCAATAGATGTTTAGATCGAAGTTTTTCTTTACATAGTTTACGTGAGTTTTATTTTGTTAATTATGATTAAGTATGTTTGGAGTCAGATTAAGATTTGGTTAGTCTAATTAGTCATCATTAGTGTAGGATTAGTGATAAATTAGTTTGTTCAATTTTATTTCAGTCAGTTATTGCTTTAATTAGTCTAGATATGATCTAGTTAGTCTTTAAGTGACCTAGGTTTCCTTTGTCCCTGTAGAGACGGGCCTCAAGTACTCAGTAATGGTCATGCACTTGTGGTGTACACTTAATTTTCCAAACAACTTTTTGGCACACAATATAATGATATTTTTACTATAATGTTACACCTAATTTAGCTCCTTAAAAGTCTTACTTTTAGATTTTATTTGAGTTTATTTTATTTTGTGGGTCATGCAAAACATCAGAAAGAAAGAAGAAATATGTGAAAATTGAGCAATTAGATCTCTCATAGCCAACAACTTAACCTACTTTACATTGTGGCCTAACTGAAAGGAAAAAGAGAAAAAGAAATAGTAAATCCCCAAGCCACCCCATATCTCAGGTGATCCACCTTCATTCTACCCCGTCATTCTCTTTCCTTTATAGTTCCAGTACACCCATCCCCTTTCACTTTCATCTTCACCTTGCACCATCTTGATCTCCTTCACCACCACTTCCACCATCATGCTCATGAACGGTATCACACATCATGATTATGCATCTCCATTATTATCTCCCCAGCATCATTCGTGCATCCACTACACTGAATCCTGCTCCCCTACTTCGTCTTCATCCTATCACCATCAAATGATGCACAATCTAACAACCTTGATGAGATCGCGGTAGTACAAAATGAAGAATTAGCAACGTCTAGGAGGCTACAGTAGGTTTTTAGGGTTCAACTTCTTATATAATGTGGAGTTGATTTTAGGGTTCAGTTTTCCAAATTTGACTTTCATTTACTCTATTTTTAGCCTGGAATTTGTGTAATTAATTTAAGTCTTGTCAATTTGCTAATTGCTTACGAAATTCTTGAATTTTGTTTCCAATTGAGTGTTTTATTATCTCTTTCCATTGATGGGCTACTAAAGTTGCTCTGTTTCAAATTTTAATTCACCACCATGAATGAAGCTTGATCTCCTTCATCTTTTCGTCATCTTGACTTGCTTGCTATCAAACTCTCCATTGTTTCTGGTTGGCTCTAAGTTATTGTCATGGTGATTTCGAGTGTCTTTCCCTTCCCTTGCATTTGCTTTTTTTCTCTTTTCATTTGTGCTTTGTGTTTGATTTAGGCTATGTTTGATTCCCTTGTTTTCTTACTATAATTTCACTTTGTCCAGTCTTAATTCCCCCTGTTCTTCTTTTTCTTTCCTCATTAATCTCTATCTTCGTAGATTTGAGCTATTGGTGTTGAATTAACCTGAATTATGGGCTCTGATTGGCAATTGAGTTAAACTTTGTTTTAGTTCATTTTCTTGATTTTCGAGTCCCTTCCTTTTCTCTTTTATCCATATACATATGAGTTCCCACTATGATGATTGTCTTTTGCATCGAATGAATGCAGTGCTGAGAAAAATTGGTTTGACCTGAGCACCTGAACATGTTTGACCTGAAGCACCTGAAAAATTTTTCCCCTGAATTTTAATTCCGTAGATAATATTTTTAATATTTTTATTGCCCGAAATTGATTTTGACTCGAATTTACCTTGATTGAATTGTCTGACCTGTAAAAATTGGGTTTCGGTCATCAATTTTTTGTCGGAATTTCAACATTGTCCAATTTATCTAAGCCAAAGTTGACCCCTACATGAATTTTTATGAGCATTAGATGCATGCGTAACTATTTATGCATTTTGATTTCACATAATTACTTGGTGTCATCTACCGTACGTCAAAAGGAATAAAACTTTGGTGGCGCGCTTTTCTTTCTTTAACTTACATTTCTTTGTTTGTTATTTTTTTTAATTTCATTTATGCTAGTTTTAGAGTTGATAGTAATCTCTTGTGACACCTTTATGTTGATTGTTGGATTTGAATTAGTTTAGATGTGATATGTTGTGTAAATTTTGGGTAGTTAGTTATATCATTAGTGGCCTAATTTTCAAGCTTGCCCCTTAGGAGATGACCCATGAGTACTACGGCACCAGTCGTACACTTATGGCTAGTATTTTATATTGAAAAATCAAGAGAAGGTTTTTGGCATCGTTGCCGACGATAATGGTATGAGGTTAGGTTACTCTTTTGTTTTATTTGTTAGGTTTCCTTGATTACTTATGCATATTATCTTATTAGCTTAGTGCTGTGTTTTCTATGATCATGTTCTTTGAAGAGAAATCCAAAAATTAAAAAAATTAAAAAATTAAAAATCTCTAAAAATTGAAAATTTTAAGCAATTAAAGAGATAATGATTTTGCATATTAGCCAATATGGGCAATAATTATTTTATAGATATTAGAATTGATTGAGTGACTGTCTTGCCTATTGTGCTCAATGTGGTTTCTCTAATGGAAAATGGGAGATCTTGGGTGTTAATGAGAGTGTAAATTAGAAAGCACATACTCTTTTAGAGTATTTGAGTTTTCACTCCAAAAGTGTGGATGAAACATGGGATATTCAATCTTGAATGGTTGGTTTTTAATACTTACAAGTTCGAAGGGTTAGTTGTGCCTTTGGTATATCTTTCTCTGATCCATGTACTTTTCATGCAAAATCATATTATGAGGAACTAATTGTGGAGTCTTGTGACCCTCTCCCTCAATCTCTTGAATGTGCTCCTCTTGTGTGTGACTATTATCATATATCTAACCATGATACTGAGTCTTGTCCCCATGGTATTTCTAAGCGCTCTAGACTTAAGCAAATTGACTAAGAAATAGAAAACTATAAAGAGCCCACAGATAACATGACAAGTACACTTATAGACCAATTCTTAGAGTTGGTTAAAAATTATGCAGAGACATTGTGCCTGTCTTGCATGAGACCGACCTTAAAGTAGGACGTTCCTACCCAAGGGTTATTTATTGGGCAATGTTTTTAGTCCCCTTTCCCTTTGAGCTCTCAAAATTTCAAGTTGATATCCCTTGTTATGACTTTGAGGGTAAGAATGACATTTCTTCACATCCATTTGTATATGCGTCTCCGTTTGAGACTATAATTTCCATGGACACCTCCGAGGATGTATCGATTTTTGCCATTCTCCCTATGCCTCTAGTTAGAGCCCAAGGAGAATGAGGAATATGAAAGTTATGCTAGTTTGCATGATTATGAGTTTGATGATTTGTATAAATCTGATGTTGATGAGGATTATACACATGAGAAGTCTTATGAGGAGGTTGTGTTGATGTACCACCTCTTTCCCTTGAGCTCATTGATTATGTGTCGCTACAATCCCCTTTACTTGCTCCTCTTTTCTCCTATTTGTTCACCACCTTGAGCTTCGTCTAAGCCTGAGTTTTTAATCCACTTAATTCTTTTGTGAATAATGTTAACGACGATTTGGGCCATGTGGAAAACTTATTTGCTATGCTTAAGGGGGGTGTGCTTTATGTTATTTGGTCCTTAAGTACCCTCAGAGGTTACTATCTTTCCCTTGACCTTTTTTATGCTTACCTAGAGGACTTTCCTAGAAAAATCATATAGACCACCTTCTTTGATCACTTTGTTGATTTTTCTGAGGCATATGATAAATTCATGAGGGCACTGACTATTATTGATGCAGCGTCATTGGTGTTCTCTAACATTCACTCTTTTGAGATGCATGCATTGGTATATGATAAGTTATTAAGAGCTTTAACAAAATTTGAGTGGAGTGAGTTGATCTTGAACAAAGAGGAGCGGTTGATGCTCCTTGAATCACAAAATAACACCGCCTTAATGAGGGATAGTTGGAGTACAATTGACAGTCAACGTACTATGATCATTCTTATTCTTCTCTATAATCCTTTTTCTTTTTGTACATAGTTGTTAATATTTAGGATTGTGATTGTGTAGTGATCAATTTTGATGTGAAATTTGTGATTGCTTTAGCCGAGATGGCTATGATCGCCTTTGTTTGGATTTGTGTTTTGTTGGTGGTGTCATAAGTTTGTATATATTTGTTGAATTTATGTTAGGTTGGGTTGTATTACTTATGTGATTGCATTTTTTTGGAACCATAGTCCCCACAATAAGTACATTGTAAAGTTTTTAGGTAGGAGTAAGGTGCCTGCTTGTACATATTTTTTAAAAATATTGAATGATCCAAAAACTTTTTGTTCTACTATGAGAACATGTATGCTTTATTATGTGATTGTGATCCCATGTTGCTAGGCTATTGCGTTATATGTAAATAGAGTTTGTATGATAGGATGTCTACTCTAGCTAGGATGTAGTTCTGGCATTTCAAAATAACCCCATCTAGTATGTGTGATTTTATGTCTGACGTTCTCACTTTACCATCAATTCTTGCAATCTAGTTACTAGATTGGCATGTGAACTTATTGTTTGTGTCATAGCCTTCTAAGCTCATGTAAAGCCTAAAAATTTGAATAAAAATTCAGATACCAATGTTCAAAGCTATTATCTTATTTTATATCCTTAATTGGCTTGAATATGTGCTATTATATTTGATTTCACATCTATTGGGCAATGAGATAAGAGTTTTGCACAATTCAATAAAATACTTTTTTTTAAAATAGGGAACGTCTGAATATTTATAAATCCAATTGGTTTTGGGTGTATGAAGTCAATTAGGCAAGAAAACAGGGATCTTATAATTTTAGCAACTTGATTTCTATTGATTTATACACATTTCCACATACACTAATGTGTAAATTTATTGCATTTTGTTGTGGAGGGTGAAAAATGGAAGTTGGGATGTATCTTACAGCTTAGATGCCTTTTAGTTGTACGTTCTATCTGCATGTAGTTTGATGACTTGGTTACTAGGGTCATGCAAACGCACAAATTTTGTACAACTTCTATACGCTTCTATATATGATCATGTTGTGAAAAAGAAAGATTTTCCGTTGTTTTCTAAAAAGATTTTGTGGGTAAAATCTCTTGAAACTGCTTAGAACATCTCACTCATCCACTTGGGAAACTAAGGGATTGAAAAGGTTTGTTGTATGTGCTAAATACAACTATAATTCCTACAAAGGTGAGTTGTCTCTTAACAATTTTGTTTTGTGTTTTTCCTAGAACAAGCAAAGTCTTGGTATAGGGGTATTTGTTTGGGCTCAATATCCATGAATTTTATACCCTATTCTACCTAAATTTAGCTCATAATAATTGTTAAATTAGACTTTTTCTAAGTTTTTTTTCTTGGTTTTGTAGGTAATAAAGGACATTGCTCAAATGGTGGATCATCGATGCAAGAGATGCTAAAAGTTGGCAGGTTAACCTAGATTAACCCTATAAGGCATGGGATAACCATGAAGTAAGGTATGTTTAACAAGCAACAAAAATTGCAGTAGAAACAAGGAAGAAAAATATGACAGGGAGGTATCGCCTACCCCTTCCATCCCTGCTCCTGCACTGTTCTTGTCGCTGAATTCCAGAAAGTTGACATGGTCTCCCTGTACCACATGGTACAACCATTCCAAATTTTCCGGTCATGCCAAAGTTGACGGTCTGCTCCACATGCCCCTTCCCCATTTATGTAAAAAATTAGGGTTTCAAAGTAGGCTTTCAAGTAGGTTTATCTTACTTTTTAGGGTTCTTAGGCCATGTTTCGAGTAGATTAATTCAGAATTGATTTAATTTGTAGCCACAATCAAGTTACTAAAACTTTTAAGTTAATGAATTTTGATTTCTCTCTTCTTTATTCTCATCTTCTTACAATTTCATGTTTAGCCTTATTTTTGTTATTGACTTGATTTGATGCTTTTATTTCCATACTTTGTGGTTGATTTATACTTTGAATTTGATGATTTAGTTTTCTAATCTCATCTTACTGGGAATGTTATAACTGTCTAATTTTGTGTCTCTCATTTTAAGTTAGGGTTTGAAAATCCATTTTTGCACACTTGAGTTTTTGGTTCGCAATGGGTCAGATTTGTAGTAGTTTAGCTAGAATAGTTGGAATAAGTGAAGAATGCAGCACCCAAACTCTCCCCCCTTGCTCCAAATATGGAGGTCCAACCTCCATTGTTGGTTTCAAGCTTTGAGGTACTCTTTCTCTTTTTATTCCCTCTCTAGCTAGTTAATGCTTTCATTAGTTGTTGTTTGACTTTTAGTTGTTACATATATTGACATCCATGTTTTGCTTAACTTAGTTTATTGCGAGTTTTTCTTCGTTAATTATGGTTAAGTATTTTAGAGTATGCTTAGGGTTTAATTAGTCTAATTAATCATAATTAATGTAAGATTCGTGGTAAAGTAGTTGATTGAATTTTATGTTAGTAATTTATTGTTTTAGGTAATGTAGATATGAGTGAGTTAGTCTTTTAATGATCTAAGTTTCCTCAAGTGCTCAGCGACAGCCATACCTTACGGTTTGCAAATAATTTTTTCGGACAACCAGATTAGGCGCAAGTCTAGAATATATCTCACATTGTCAGAACAAGTGCACAACCAATAGCGGTCTAAACACATAGGTCACCTGACCCAACAAAATTTTCTGCCATGTATGAGCCAAAATATTCTTTCCTGGGAATACAGCGACATGAATCAGCTGAATCGAAAACCCACTCAATATTAGGATCAATAATACGGCTGCGCTCTCGGTTGCACATATTACTGTAAGAACATTATCATCTGAATGTTAATATGAGATAACCAGTACAGTGCCTTCTGATTCTTGTTGTCCTTTTATTCCTGTTTCTATGGTTGTAGTATTTCTTGGTGTACACTAATTTTTGACACTTCCACCAAGTAGGTCATCAATTACTTTTGGATTAGTCATGACCTTTTCCTTTCCATTATGTTCTTTGTCTTAGTCCGACCTCTCTTGTCAGTCACAAGAGCTTGGTCGACATTTTTGACCATCTCTTTTCTGTGGGCTTATTTATTCAATCGGTAGTCTTTGACTGTATTTACCAACAATTTGCCCCCATATTTTCAAGTTTCTTACCTTTAAGTTCCGCATGGTCATATAGGTGCCTGCAATAAAGTAAGTGATGCCTACCCCATGCTTCCCACCCGGGTCTAGTTGGTCAGTGCTGCCTACCCCGTGGTGCCTACCCCATGCTCCCCACCCGGGTTCCATTCAGGGGGTGGGGCGAATGCATATGTTATTCTATGTGCACGAGGATTTACGGTTGGGTATCATTCATAGGCTTCTTGCCTAGGTTTTGGTATCCCTTGCCTCATATCCTGTTCTGGCCCGCCTAGTGGCCTAGACCTGTTTACCGATTAAAAAAGATGATTCCTTGAGACACTAGTTGAAATCTCCATAATTTCATAATACCACCTTAGTTCCACCGCCCCATGTTTTGATACCACTTCTTGGATCCAAGACTACCCATTGGATCAATTAGTTGTGGTACATAATTAAACAATACCACCGAGCCAATAACATACAGAACTAATTGTAGAAAAAAGTAAACAGGATGGCAAAAATTAACGTTGAAAACTATCCAGCGTGAAGGGGGAAACCATAGAAAAAATAGGTGGAAAATATTCCACTATATGAATAATGGAAAGTACAAAAAATGGTATCGGATTTTCTACCCTAATTTAAGACTCACAACAATTTAGGAACAATATAAAAATTATCTCCAACCTCGAATATAATTAAATAGAACCACCAATTGGTTTTATCACTGCCTGGTCAAACACCAAAATTGTTGTAGAACAATACATTGCACATGTACTACCGCTACCCACACTGGACTCACATCTTGATTAATTTTTGTGTTTGTCGTGAGTCACCTTGATTCAAAGCAAGCCCCAGTTGCCTTAATTTTTAAAATTTCAAAAGTTGAATCTAAGTCCGTTTGCACACATCAACTGAGGACAAGTTCGGTAATTATATTTTGGATAGTATTTAGAATTTTGGCTAAATCAAAACACTCTGTACTCTAATTTAACTATTTGATAAATTATCATTTTATAATAGAAGATTGCATTTCACACAACATTTTCCGAACGTCACATAAATTAACGTTTGACTGCATGTCGTGGCATTTGGAATCTTGCTTTCCATCAATGCCCCTTGGGCTCTTACCATCATAGTGCTACTGAAGATCTCACAATTGGTAATTCGGTATTGGCATTGTATAACTCTTTGTCAAAATTTTTCTTTGTCGCCTTTCATTTTGAGCAGTATAAAGGGCATTGTTAGATTCATCACTCAATTTGAATATTCTTTTTGACGGATTTTTTTTTGGGGGGTGGGGAGGGCCAGAGGAGTGTATGTACTTTATTGGCATGTACTTTAGGGATAATAATAATAATAATATTATAAAATAAGTAATAATAATAATTATAGTAGTTATACAAATAATAATAATAATAATAATATTACTACTACTACTATTATTATTATTATTATTATTATTATTATTATTATTATTGTTTTTGTTGTTGTTGTTGTTGCTATTCTTAATTTAATCGAACACATCTTTCTTAAGTCACCACTTAAACTGCTATTTGTTATCTAGTACAAACGTAACAACTATTCAATGCTCAACTTAAACAATTGATTTTGTCAAACAAGGTCTAAATAACAATTTTCTTCAAGAAAACTATAATGTGCATACAAGCCAAAACCCATTAATCCCACGGCCAGGGTCACGTTGGACTTTCCAGGAAGCTAGCAATCTATTTTTTTCTTCTTCTTCTTCTTTTTTTAAACATTGGGTCCGATCAAATTGGATATATGAATCCAATTTAAGAAAGAGCATAAAATTATGACGCGATTCAATTTCTGATTTAATTTCTGCAGATTAACTTTGACAGCGTTAGCTTGAACACTTGTTTTAGTTGCTTATATACATTTAGGAACTTTTTGTCCTGTTGCTTTGAATAAACATATGCATAAAAGCTTTCGGATACTATTGCAAGATACTGGTTCACAAAAGCTCAACTTGTGTAGAACTAACAATTTATAAAACCTACCCACCGTCCCATCTGTTAGGTAAAGATTGCTCTGATACCACTTCTTCATATTAGTATTCAAGTAATTATTTAGTAAAAGTGAAATATAGGATGACAAACAAATTTAAAAAAATAAAACAAGATCAACACAATATATGAGACAAGATTTTAATGTGGAAAACTCAAACGGGAAAAACCACAAGCAGGGACGAGCGAAACAAGTCCACTAATTGAGACAAAGTACAATGAACGATTTCAACTCAAGAAATCAATCAAAGAGAGGTAGCAACTTACACAAACTCTCAGAATCACCAAACTCCCCCCTCACCCACAATGGAATAGATACTCAAAATTCAATATAAAATTGGTCACTCCACAATGCCCACAATGGGTCTACAAGCCCCACCAAAACACCCACAAAAGGCCCCAAACATTCGCATCAAACTAGGTTGAATAACCTAATATTTATAGAAAAGTCCAAAGGAACTCAAGATTAACCTTAATAGCAAATATGTCTCTTGGCCACCAAACACCATCTTTTCAAAAAAGAAAAGATCTTCAACCCAAAATATGAAAACAATATCGTATCCATAAAATAAAGATCTCAACCACACAATTGAAGCTTTTGGCGCCAAGCAACAAGGTTCCAAAAAAAAAAAGAATTTAATTGTTTCCAAAACCAGTAAAGAAATTTGGAATAAATCCCCAACATCATCACTCTCTCCTAAAAACAATAACTGCCTGGTATATCTTCTTCCATTGCCTTTCTTTGCGGATTAGGTGTTTTGAGAGAGGGGATGGTTGGTTTTTGACCATTCTAATTTTTAATCATCCTATGGGCCTGTCCTTTTCATTGGTTAATCCCAATTACAAACTTCAGCCAACTTCAATAAAAAAATACCAACTTCACCCTATCATATAAAAAAAGGTATATCTACTGTTTCCAACTTCAACATACTTTAACCTACTTCACCCCACTTCAATAAAAAAATACCAACTTTAATCCACCTTTACTAATCAGAATCAACTTCGTCCATTTCCTAACCCATATTTCTCAACAAAAGAACTGACCCTATGTAGTGCATTTTTTTCTTTTAGTGGTAACTGCATCTTTTTAGTTTCATTTCTCCGCAATTGTGAGAGCCTTTATGATGGATATCAACTCATGCAATCCTCAATTAGCCCTAATCATTTTTTTGAAGCTGTTTCAGTTTTAAGTTGACTCATCAACTTAAACTTAATTTAACTTTGATTTCTTTGCTGAGAGAGTTTATTGACATTCTAATAAACTTAATTATGTAATTAAATTAGCTTTAAATTAAGTATTTTTGTTGAAATTATCAAAGGACTTGAAACAGAAGGCTCCGGGTTTAAATAAGTGCAACAGCTCGGTCTTGTGAGCCAAATAATTTCAACTTTCATGGGATTTAAGTCCAATATTTTGCCTTGGGCTTGAAGTTCAAGAAATAGGGGTGTTCATCGGTCCAGGACCGGACTGGACCGGACCTGACCGGCTGGACCGAAGACCGAAAATTTGCCAAACCTTGGACCGAGGACTGGACTGATCTGGAGTCGGTCCCGGACCGGACCGGACCGGTCAGAACCCGGACCGGACCGGACTGACTCCAGACCGGTCAGATTCGATTTTCATTTTGAAGCTAAGACCCTTAATCTCATTTTGCAAATTGAAATGTAAATTCAACCCTAAAACCTCAGAATGAGAATCTAGTAAGCATTAACCCCACTTGCAAGTACCATGAACGAAGCATCAAACCCAAAGGCCAAATCCAAATCGCAGGAACGAAACATCAAATCCAAATCCAAAATCAAATTAATTCGTTTTTAAAAAATCAACCCCTAAATCGACTTTCACAGAAATTACCCCCAAATTTTTTTCAATTACAAACCCTAATTTGTGTGACAAGGTCAGAGACTCAGATAAAATCGCGAACAACAGAAGATTACCACAGTCAAGCTCAAGCATACAGAAGATCGAGAAGAGGAAGGCAGAAAACACTTACCTGGTTGCCGAAAAACGACCAACTTACCGAAGAGGACGACCGTAGGCGAAGCCGAAAAGGAAATGCTACAGTCTATCCAGGAAGGCAGTAAGGAGCCAAGGAAGAAGGAGACGAGAAGGAAACTGCCTTACGGCAGCTGCCGCCGGCCAGCGAGCACCGAGCACCGAGAATTGAGAAGGGCAGCATAAGAGAAGGGAACGGATGAGAAGGAGGAGGAGTAAGCAGTTGTGAGTCTCGAAGCCTCGAAAGTTTTGGTCCTCGAAGAAGTGTTGAAGCCAATTAGTAGCAGGATTCAGGAAATTAAAAAAAAAAAATCGGTCGGTCCGGTTCACCACCCGGTCCACCCGGTCCAGGACCGGACCGGACCGAGGACCGAAAATAGGAAAGGAAAGGACCGAAGACCGGACCGAAAAGCCTCGGTCCGGTCCGGTCCGGTCTAGGCCGGTCCGGTTCGGTCTTCGGTCCGGTCCGGTCCTGGACCATTTAATGAACAGCCCTATCAAGAAGTTATCTTTCCAACAAAATAAGTTTCAACTCATTTGGCCTTCATTTACCTATCCAAATCAGTCTTTTAATCCAAACTGTCAAAATTGCCAGTTGAGACAGAAATGAGTTTGGTTTTGTGTATTATATTCCTTTGACTTATTTTCATTTTAAGTCTACAATTTTTACATATTTTGGTTCCTTAATATCTTAGCTACGTAAGAATGTAAATAAATTTGGTTTGTATTAAGTAGGCTAGGAGAGCCAAGGCATTTTGTTAAATAGTGCAGGCTAGACTTGGTTTTGGACCAGCATGAGTGTTCTGGGGATTTTAATGGGCAAATGATCTCCAAAACATGTGATTCCACTTGGAGGACTTATAAGACATCCTGAGTTTTCCAACCATGTGTGGCAATCCAAATCATGCCCACGTTTTGCATGTAAAAGGTGGCATCCAAACAGAGCTTGCAAACTACAATATTCTGCCCGGTTGCACCTAATTGGTGCATTTGATGGTTGATGTCTTTCCAGCCATCCAATTTTATCCAAGTAGCTTGATATGACAATTAAAGGAGTCTTGGATATATTCATGGAGCAACCAATTGAAGAACCAATGAGAAACAAGTGAAGAAAGGCAGAAACTCTCTCATTGGCTAGCCATAAAGTACAAAGGGAACAAGGCTGCTTTTTGCTTTTCTCTCACATAAGGAGAGCTGCATACTTGCTTGCTTACTTGCTTAGGATGATTATAATATTTGTAATCTAACTTATTTTGATGCATAAAGATATAATTAGCTTAGTTTAATCATGCTTCATTGTAATCGGTTTTGCTAAGCAAGATTTAAAGCTAGATTAGGATAAGTTAAAGGTTTCCTCCCTTGGAAGGAAACCTCCTAAGCCCCCTAGCTGCCTTAGGACGTTTATTTAAGACCTTTAGACGGCTCATTTTGTAACCAAGCTTTGAATATCAGTTGAAATCAGATTTGAGAGCATGGCTCGTGTTTCTCTTAAAATACTAAACTTGCTTATCTCTAACTAGGCCGGTTAGGGTGATGTTCAAGTTTAGTCTTAAACTTGATTAAGTGGTACTTCTATATCTTAATCATAGTTTAAGGGTCCTAGTCTTGTTTTTGGTGTTGTTTTTGTATCCTTAAACAAGCTTAGTTCTACCTAGATTAGTCTTTGGTGGTAATTTCTGTATCCAAAGATTAGTTTAGTATCTATCCTTTCTTTTCTTTTTCCCATTTAGAATCCCTTGATTCTAAATCAATTCCCCTCCTTACATTTTAGCTAATACATAACCAGCTTATAACGTGCCATTCTCTTGAGTTTTCCTTGATTGTACTCTCTATTGGTTTTAAACTTTTGCTCTTGAATTGAGTTTTAGTATAGACCCATCGGGAGCTACATCACTTTATCTCCTTAACTGTAAGAGTTTAAATTATTGTTATTTTTATTTGTGTTTCCTTAGTTGTTTCACTTGATTTTCAAAGGATAAAAGTATTGTCATATTGCGAAGAGGCACTTCAATTAAGTTCTTCACTTCAATGCAGTCTCTTATGTTCAAATATTATCTCACCAGATGAAATTACATCATATCAGCATATTTATTTTCAGAAAGATATCACAACAAATCTGTTGATCTCCTCTTCTTACTATATTATGAAGCAACAGCTCTCAGAAGATCAACAATTAATGTGTGTAAAAGTAATTTCTTTGAAATATATACTGGTTTTTACATTGAAGTTTGCATTTGTTCATATCAAAGACATTTTATAAATATTGTATATCTAATTACCTATGAATCCTTCGCCTCCTCTTAGAGATGACAGTGGGTTGGATTTTGATAAAATATTTGACATCCAAATTTGATCCAATTAATGGTTGGATTTGAAAATCTAATCCAAATATGACTTTGTTAAATCGGATGTTAAATCGAATTCGGATCGAATTAAATTTGAACATAATCAGTTATAATTTGAGTATACATTTTCGTTCAGTATTTGCATACTTTTTTGTTTCCGACTTTGTTTTTGCTCACTTGTAAATTCAACATTAAACACTTTTTCAATGTCAAATATATTTTTTATCAAACACTTCAATATATTAAAGCAAAAAAGTTTTGAAAAAGGAACACGAAATCACAATAGAGGGAAAGTGATAGAAAGCAGTAGCATAGCTGTAAGAAAAGGAAAGAAAATACAACTTTGATTGACAAAGAGGAGAGATTGATAGGGAGATTGAGAAAGAAAAGGAGATTAGCTAAAAAAGAAGAGAGTATTACACATAGAATATAGACTTTTCTATTAGAATGTTACGATTTTTCTATTTTTTAAAAAAGGTAAAATTTTAAAAAAAGACATCATATGTTAACCAGATCGAATGAATCCTTTGAAGTGAAGCCGGATTCATATTATTTTTTATTGATTTGAATTGAATTATTTTTTTAAATTTTAATCAAATAATTTTATATCAAATCAAATTAAATTTATATTAAATTCAGACTATGATGCCATTTCCACCCACTCTTAAGAACAGAACAATTTGTGTAACTTCCGAAAGTACTTCTTTACTTCGTAGCTGGTAGGTCCGTTAACTCTTTCGACGCCGCCTTTGTCGACTTAAAAAGTTTTCAACACTTTGACGTTTGTCCTTTCCAATAACTAAGCGACAACTCTGGCAAGTATCCCACTCAAGATGATGAAAAGACATATTCAACCAAATTTGTTTCTTTTGTTTACATGGCAATAACTCTGGTTACTCTAATAGCACCTCCAATGGCGATCTCATGAGCCAAATTTTCAGGCCACAGCAAACGGGCGGCCCTTTTGGGCTCCAGCCATCCACCTGTGTGTGAGAAAGGGGCGAGCGGCCCGCCTCCACGAGCGGCCCTCCCCCAATTTCAACCCCTTTTTTTCTTGACTGTTCATGAACCCGAAAAACAAAGGAAAAAATTAAAATTTTTTTTAACTTATTCAGATGAGTTGGGTTTTTTAATTTGGGAAAAAAATAGAGGAAGCCATGGATCGAGTAGGGGGACGAAGATGAGGTGAAGAAGATGAAGGGATGAGAGAGAAAGCAGCAGAATGGCATGGGGAAGGGTGGTATCTTGGGAATTTTTTTGGTAAAAAAAATAATAAAAATTATTATATGGATTAATGAAAAAGACAATGACAATCTAAGTCTTTTTTTTTTTTTTTGTAAGAGATCTTTTATTTATACACTATTATGTATCAATAAAAATTATTACTTGTATTTGTGTAAATTATTTTTCAAAAAAAATAAAGTCAAATAAGAAACCAAAACACAAAAACTAAATTAATTAAATATGATTAGATGTGGAGTCCTTAAATGTTATTTTATTTAGTAAGCTAAAATAGTAAGCCTTTTATTGAAGAGGATGAGGATTGTGAGCCAAAAAATTAGAGAAAGAAATGATGTGACAGTAGTAGGTCTCTCCTGTTGAGCCAAAAAATAGACCCACAATTAATTATGCTCTAACGTTCTTCCCTTAAAAAGGTCCCAGGACCACCTGTCTACCTCCTCCTTGGGGCCCTCTCTCGTCCTTTACACCGTGTGCGTCATGTTTGATTTTCTTTTAAGCACAATAAATTGACGTTGTAAACGAGTCATTTGGGTCCGCGGTTCGGATCGATTTGATTTGGATTGGTTAAGGTTTAAGTTGAGTTTGCATCAATTAATTTTTGATCTAATAAGCTTGTGATGCAAAAATAAATAATTTTATTAAAAATTTTAGGTTGGGTATGGTTTGATTCGGATCAATTTGAGTTTTGGATCCACTTTCGAGTAAGTCTATTTCGAATAACGGGTCACGTGTAGATCCGAATCATTCGGTTTAGATTTCAAATCTCGAATTAATTTTATCAGGTCTAAAAATGATAGATGTCCCCCCCCCAAAAAAAATTATTCATCTTGTAACAAATGTCTTCTTTTAATTTTCTCTATGCTCTACTCTAACCGACCTCTAATGTGGCTTTTCTTGGATTGATTATTCAATCAAATAAGGGTATGTACACAACTAAAATCGTGGATTTCTATTATGGAGTTCTAAGAAAGCTCACATTGGATTAACAAGGAGACCCACCCTTGGATTCTCATCAATGGCAGTTTCCCTCCCACCCCCACCCAAGCTGCTGGTTGTAATTATTTACAAATCGTTAGAAATTTCAAAATGAAAACTCACATGCAAAATTTTACTAGTATTATCAAATACCAAAGAAGCTTAAAAAAAAGACATTAATAAGCAATATTTACGCATGTATTAAATTGTCAACAGCCTTAAATGCGTATACTTTAAAGTCCGAAAGTTTGGTAGTACCTTGTGTTGATGGAGAAGCACCACCATAGAATGCAAAAAATTCATACCGTAAATTGCAGGAGGGAGCAACCGTCCTGGCCCCGCCAGCTATAAACG
>JAKOGI010001578.1:0-30000 GCA_029747015.1 Carnegiea gigantea | reverse complement strand
ATATATATGTATATATATATATGTATATATATATGTATAGTATATATATGTGTGTGTGTGTGTGTGTGTGTATATATATACAACACACACATATATATATATATATATATATATATATATATATATATGTATATATATAGATATAATATATATATACATATATATATATCATATATAATATATATATATATATATATATAATAATATATCATATATATATATAGATATATATATACAGTGTATATATATATACACACACATATAAGTGTGTGTGCGCGCGCGCGCGCGCGCGCTAGTGCGTGCGTGTATGTGTGTGTGTATATATGTATAAAAGGCACACACTTATGTGTATGTGTGTGTATGTATACATACATAAACACTTACTTACATATATACATACACACACACATATATATATATACACACACACACACACTTACATACATACATATATATTTATATATATATGTGTATATAGACATGTACATATATATATATATGTGTGTGTGTGTATATATATATATATGTGTGTGTGTATATATATACATATATATATTATAATATATATATAATATATATATATATATATATATATGTAAAGACACACACATATGTGTATGTGTGTGTATGTATACATACATACTTACTTACATATATATATATATATAATATATATGTGTGTGTGTGTGTGTGTGTGTGTGTGTGTGTGTGTGTGTGTATATATATATATGTGTATATACATATTGTGTATGGTGTGTGTGTGTGTGTGTGTATATATATATATTATATATATATATATATAATATATATATATATATATACATGTATTGTTCTTTAATTTGTGTATTTTTAAAATTACTCGGAGTAATATAGTTAGATTTCGGCTTATATGTGTTAACCTGGAAAAATGAATTGAATAAACTGGGTTAACTATAGTAAATTTTGGGGGATATGATAAAAAGTTTAGAGTGTATGTTAACCATTTAAGGCTCATAAGTTGTAGGTAAGGGTTTGACATTTAAATTTATGTTGGTGTGCGCACATGTTTTTGCTTGTCTGTTTTTGTGTATTTATATGTGCTTCCATGTGTATTTGTGTGTGTTTGATTTTAAACAGATGCATTTTTCACACCTTGATACCTGATTTTACTCATTAATAAACCTTAGATTAGTAATTAATTAGTGTTTTGTATTTTTAAGGCCTGAATTTGAAGAAGCATTAAGTTGAAAATCATATGCCCACTTTGAACCTTAGAAGAAGAGAACGTGCCAAAAAAGGAGCCATCAGTGCCGGTATAGTTCAAATGGCGCAAAGCCATGAAATACTGCACGGAATGAAGAAACAGCGAAATGGCATGGGGGCCCTTTTTGCAAAGATGAAGAAGCTTGGACCGGGCAGGCGATTAGAGATTTTGCCGTCAGGCACAACCATGCCACTGTACAGGGCTGCGAATATTTAAAGAGCCATTAAGCTAATGAAAAGGGGGCTAATTATTTTTAAGGTTTACCTACTGAAAACGGTCTCTCCACATACGGTTACGCTTAGAGAGATAAGGCTGCCTACATTTAATCTCCCTAGACCTCGTAAAAGCGGGAGCCACACTAAGAATTGTTGCTGTTATTATATCTTTTGAGTAGCAGCTTTTCTCGCTCAGGTACATTTTTGGACTCTTAATCTTCATCAATGATTTGAACCTCTAATCTACTCCTCAAAAGCTTAATTATCATTTCTTTGAAAATCCCCTTTCAATCCTCTTCTTTATTGATTCTACCAAGGATTTGGCATTTCAAGCTTTTAAGTATTACCAATAGAAGATAAATTAGAGTCAATGATTGCTTTGTGATGATTGACTAGTGAATGAAGGAACTTTAATCAAGCAAAACCCAACATCAAGTTGAAATGGGTTTGTGGATAATTTTCCCTCTCCTTTTATTTATTGCCTTTCATTACATTAAGTAGTAGTTAGTTTTAGGATAGATTTTCTTTTTGGGTGATCTTTTGAGCATAAATTGGGAGGTCGCCGCGGCCATCTCGATCCATCAGCCATCTCATGCCCTTTGATTACCCTTTGATGTGCTAATGTATTAATTGCTTAATTCCTTGATGATAGATTATTTTAGGTTCATTTACTTGTGTTGAACTTGAGTCTTTGCTAGTTGTGTAGTTGATTTTGGATTGCAGTTTAGAGTAACTTTAGATTAGTTGATTGAACTAAAAACACTTCTTACAATCGAGTCAAAGCTTGTGCTAGTCAACCATCATCCCAATGAATTACATCCCGATTTCTCACACAAACTTTATATCCAACAATTTCTACATTGGTGCCGTTACCGGGGATGATAGCATTGGGTTTACATTGGTTTTAGATTGTTGTACATAGTTTAGTTTAGGTTGTCATTAAGAGAAAATTCCCAAAAAAAAAAAAAATTAAAACAATTGTAGAAAATTTAAAAAGGGTGAATGAGTCCGTGGATGAGGTGCCTAGTTGGGAGAGACTTGTTTGTGTTAAATTCTCACAACCGCGCATCAAGGTAACCCAAGCCCTAGCATTCAATTTAGCAACAATGGTGAATGGAGAAGGTCAAGCTCCACCTCCTCTATGAAGGAGTCTAAATCAATTTTTTTTTTCTCAAGGTCCACTAATCCATCCTGCTTTTTGAGCATGTATAATTTGCATTTAGCCCCTAGTACACGACTATACGTCCTAAATTCTTTGGAGACGACGATACCTATTTTTTGTTAAATAATTTTGAGTAAGTATGCTCAATAACGCAATTCCCAAATGGTGGCAAAGGTGGTGAAAGACGTCAAAAAAGCACTCGAAAAGAGGTGATTTTGGCTCCCTTGTTCTGTGCTACCGGTAGGACAGAGAAAGGGGTTAGCAAATCCACCCTCAACACCATATCCATTTTCAATGACATTGACGCCAACAAGATCCTTCTACATACTACTATCAACTCTTATTACTGCTTCATCGAATCTTGGTTTATCCACGTCCCTGGTGCCGGAATGGTAGAAGAAATAGAGTTCTTCAAATTATATTATACTTAACGTGTGTCTGGGCTTGCTGGTTCTTTAATCTTTGTACAGGTCTCTAAATTATCTCTATCTATATAAAGAGAGATATACAGAGAGACAAGAGGCAGAGAGCTGAGTAATAGTGAGGACTAGACCTGACAAAAATTGACCCGCTCTAAAAATTCGACCTGAATCTGCCCGAAAAATTTGGGTTTTGAACATGATTTTCTTAACCCAAATTCAAAATAAACCGAACCTAAAAAAACTATAAATTAGTGCATCAAAGCCACCTCGAACTTGAACCCTCCCATTCAGCCTGGATATTATGTGCTTATTTTTTAATTTTTCTTTAACTTTTCCAACAATAACGGTTATTCGTTACATTAAATATTTTAGACAAACATTATATGACTATAACATCCTTTTACAAACTTCACGATAGTAATGTTTTTTTAGTCACTCCATTCTCATAAAGTAACATCACACACGACGTGAATGGACCATTTTAAAAATGGTATGAAACGACAAAAAATAACTATCTAGTTTTAATAAAATTAATTTAGAATATAAAAGACAACAACAACAATAATATATCTCAGTGTGGGTTTTGTTTTCACAGGGTCTGGCGAGTTCTAGATATAGGCCATCTTACTTGTACGGGCATACTTACCCGTAGAGAAGCTGATTTCAGGAGACAAAAAAAAAAAAAAAATATTTTATAGAAAAGACTAAGGATAAGCAGTGGGGATGAACTAAGAAATACTAATAAAATATGTGACAGTAACTATGTAAAATATAAGTACAACATAACAAAGGAAAGTATTACACCTTATAACAAACAGAGGTAGGCAAATAATATCTCTTCCCAGATGAATGTACTATTTGCATACAAACACGACATATGGAAAAAAACCTACGACCGCCGAATGACATTTACGAGGCCATCTCTCTGTCATATAAGATTTTAATATGATATCGCCATAGTCTCCTATCCTATCCTGAGACAAATATTAAAAATTGTACAAGTTATACATGTCCTTATACTTTTAGTGAATTGAATATGTCTAATCATATTTATTATTACCATATAATAATTTAAATTTTTGATGTGATAAATAAAAGATAATTGTAACACCCTGTAGTTTTGCGATTCCCTTTTATTTGGTTTCCATTTTAATTAATCTTGAACTATAATACTAGTGGTGGGCAATGGAACGCTCCTGTTCATGCTATGTTGGCGAATTAATAAAGTGTACCTTATTGAGTTAGGGTTGGTTATTTAACAAAATATCAAATTATTAAACTAGTTATTAGTGGGCTGAATTGCCTGGATCCATTAACGTCCTCTAGAAATGTTTGTCCAGTTTGACCCATTATTGACTTTATTTTAATGCACAGACAGACTCATCTAACCCTAAGGGGAATTGATTCTCTGTCCACCCACGCATGATGTTCATATATCATATAAAAAGTTTGAATATTTTTATTTTCTTTTAAGAAATTACAAATACTATGCTTTTTTTATTAAATAAGGACAATTTAAGTAATAAATACATCAATTTTATAATTTTAACAAAGGTACTGACAAAAAAATGCTATAAATCCGTTGGATCAATTTGAAACTCCTAAAAATGAAATGCGTCCACACTTATTTCATCATAACCGAAAATACACCGGGCTCATATTTTATCCAAACTCGGACGGCATCAGATCCATATTTAATGAGTCAGCCTGAATTCACATGTCTATTGAAAATAGAGAAATAGAAAGGTAAGGACAAGAATTCAGAGATGCAGCCTTTAATTTGGATACTTGAGGGCAAAGTGGCATTGGCATGATTTTTACTCCCGCTTTAGGCTTACCCAACACGAGGGCCTAAACAATAACTCTGAGAAAGAGGGCAACTTGAATGAAAAGTGTTATTTCAAAGAACAATGACAAGCAAATTTCCAAGCTTAAATCTTTTCTGTATCATTCTTTTACGTATTGTTTACGTACTAAGGATATTTAATTCAAATATTTAATCAATCTCTTCCCTCAAAAATAATTTATCCATATCACTTAGGGACGGCGTTTAGAACATAATTTAGCTCCATATCACTTAGGGACAATGACGGCGACAAAAATGACGCGTCCGCGAGACGAATTGCCGTGATTTGACCGGTGCTGGGCTACGCTAACGACTTTGGAAGTCTTGGTCGTGAGGTCAACTCACAAGGTACGTCTTACTTAGAGCATCTCCAACGGATGGCTCACGAGTGAAAATGAAGGAGACAGAAAGCAGGTGAGGCAAGGGAAGTGCTCCATTGGTTACCTCACAGCAAATGCCTCGCAAGGAGCCTCATTGAGGTGAGCCTGCTCTCCCTTCATCTTTTGCTTGTTTTTTAAATTTTTGTAATACTTTTTTGATTAGTTTTTTCTTTTTTTAAACTTTCAAAAATAAGGTTGTATGTAATGAAGTGAGTCCACAAGTATTATTTTATTTGATAAGCTAAATTGGTGAGCCTTTCATTGGAAAGAGAGAGAATCGTGAGTCAAAAAGTTAGCTCACAAGTTGATGTGGTGGAGATAGGCCCCTACCGATGAGTCAAAAAATAACTCACTACTGAGAACGCTCTTAACTCGTATGCTTACATGCATATCATAATGCGTGCACCGATATTAATTTCTTGGAAGGTGGGTTTAATTAACTTATTTATTCTATGTGCTTGTGTCATGGTCATCTGTAGACTGCCGTTTGCATATTGGATTATTGCTAACAGTTATTGAACGAATCGTTCTTGTTAGAGAAAACAAAATAATAATATATCAATAACACTATATTCTTCCTTGAAATAAGTACATGGAATTTTTTTATAGTGGTCACCGCCTAGTGGTAATTATTACAATAGAATCAAATAATAACGTTGATTTTAAGAGCTAATCTCAACCATATCTTAATCTAAATTAATATTTTAATTTGAAATTAGTTAAGAAAAATGAAAAGATTAATTAAATATAATTTATTTTATGCCTTGTTTTTTCACTTACATAATGCTTGTACTCAAATTAAAGTCCTTTTGGATGCAAATTTCTGTCCCGAATTGCCGTTCTCTTCGAAAACACTATAGTGGAAATGAAGCGTGATAATTTAGTTTGTACAGTTTTGAGTACTTAGCGAATTGATATACATGAATTTTCCCCCCCTTCTATCCGCTTTTGACTCTGACAATTACAATTGACATAGTGTGGCCATTACTTGCTTTTGATTGTATCAAGTCGAAGTAAGTTGTATCGATGTCACTCTGAATTATTCCCTATGCGATCCTTTCAGTATGTTGAGTGATTCATTGGGAATGTTTAGGATGTGCAAATATGACGTCGTATCATGTTTCGATGTGGTTGATTGAGCCTCAATAGCTTGATATGGAGTATATTACTTCTTCTTTGATTTGCACATAAAATACAATATGTCATGTATGAGCATTAAATTTTTCTTCTTTTTAACATGAACTACAGTAATATTTTTGCAGTCATTGTTTGCCAAATGTGTTATGAAAGGTGGGTGAATCGGTATACCTTGGCGGGTGTCATCAATGTCACATCAATAGATTGGCTGACTCCGACGGGTGGCATGGGAGTGAGAGTCCTAAACATTTATCGGCCATGAAAAAAGGATGAAGCTGGTCAAATGATCATATGTTGAGGTCCAAGGGGATAAGACTGTAAAATTACCCTTTTGCCCCTCGGGCACAGTTCCCTATAAATACTCACATACGTACCCTGAGAAAGACATTCAATTCATCACACAAATTTAGGCTCTGACATTGTACGTTCAGGTTTTCTCTTTTTGGCGTAAACATCCAATCTTTCTTGTAAAGATGAGATCTTTAGTCTTTCTTTCCTCAGCCGCCTCTTCCCTTTCCTATTCAAGAAACTGACTTGAACATTAGAGGGACATTCCTCGGATCCACGATATGTGGAAGGCCCAGGCAGGAAGGACAGTCCAAGTCGCTTGTCATCCCGTAAGCTAGTTCTTGACCACTTCATCACTCCAAAAACTCTGTACCAAAAGCTAATGGCGTTGGCTATAGCATAGGATGGTGAACGTGATAGTAAGCGACATCACCAGGGCCAGATCCAAAAAGGACAAAGATTCCATAACTAATCTGAAGGAGGGACACAAGGGTCCGCCCCTTGGACTCCATGAAGTCCAAGGCGCTTCTGAAGCTCTCGAGCAACATCTCACTCCGTAGGCTGCTCGAGTGGGACGTATGTCACTTTGGATGTTCTTAAGAACGCCATGACTACCATGACCGGCACGCACTTACAGCGGGTCACAGAGCAGGCTAAGAACACAATGGATTGGACTAGTTCCATGTAGCTCCTTGCCATGTTTCGCTACAAACTGACCCAATGATACGAACCCTCCGACTGTTAAGAGCACCTCAGACCGCGCAACAAAGGCCTAGTACCCTGTGGTAACATCTGACTTTTGTTCACTGAACAGCTACACACGATACATCCTGAGTGTACCGATGGGATCTGCGCTAGGTAGATCATGCAAGCACATCATGCCATGCATAAGGCTCATGAAAACTTGCCACTTTCAAGTTCTGCATCGACTCGTTACGCCATACACTGCCAGTGTTCGACCTGGTTTGAGGAACAAAAGCACACCTCATGTTTTCGAGGGAGAGCCTACAAAGAGGCAAAGATCCCTTTGAGCGAAGGAAAGAGTGCACCTTGACGATCACTTATTAGGGAGCATACTTGAAGCTCGGACTCACGCGGCTGTTGTGTGCATGACTGGGAGATGAAACAGACCGGGTGTCCTTGGCACATCTTACCAAGGAGCGGGGCCCATCATAGAAGCCCTTCACTAGCTGAGGTGAGGCAAAAGTCGTTCACAACCATTAAACTGTTAGAAACGATCGTGCATTCTATCTCCGTACCTTTTGCCACACCCTTTAGTAGCAAAGTCATGAATTCTCCTAGGCCAAGGAGCGTGAAAATTCTTAACTTAGAGCCATACGGTGGCACCACTAAGCTCGAAGAGCATCTTAGGGGCCCAGATGAACATTTAAGACATGAATGATGTGACCTATTGTCAATACGCCGTGGCAACTCTAAAAGTCATGGCCCAGAAGTGGTTCAGCGACCTTCCTTTCGGGCGAGCATATATCTATAAAAAATTAAGGCGGGCTAGAATAAGTCACTGGTTGAGTTCGTAAAGAGGTTTCACCGAGACCCCGTCCTCATCCCAAACCAGGAGGATGAAGTGGTTTATACCTCCTTTCTTAGAGGCTAAGAAATGGACAGTTTAAATTCTCACCGATAGAGCAGAAAGAAACCACCCTGACAAAAGCTCCCATAAAAGTTGTAGAGTTTATTAGAGCCACTGAGATTTACGTGGAAAGTAGGGACGGACCTCAAAAGAACAGTACCGATTTTAGGAGTGTCAAGCAAGGGCAGAGAAATGAAAGTTGGAATCAATGCTTTAATGCAGGTCCTCGGAGTATCCTTATAGAGATTAAAGGGTATCCCATGTTAAAAAGATCGCAGCCCAAGGCCATAGCCGCAAAACTGCGCAATGCTGGGAAATACTACGAGTTCCATTAGCAGAATGGGCACACTACTACAGAGCGTAGGGAGTTAAAGAAGGCACTCCACGAACTCATAAATAAAGGGTAGATCGACGGCTTCCTTAAGCGGGGACCAAGAAGCTTCAATAAGGGAAAGTCAAGACCTCAGGAGGACCCGCGGGAGGATGAATATTTATAACCCCCTTACCCCATGGTAAGAGCATTACAATGCCAGGATCCTTTGAAAGGATTCTTAAGGCCAAAAATAAGACAATTCTTCGTTCATTGCGGATATATTTGTTTTTTTTAAACAAAGAGCTTCATGCTCCATCTATGAAGTTCAAAAGAACAAGACTTTAGGTACTCACGACCTTATATTACAATGGGGTCCTCATGACCCTCATCACAAGCAACATAACAAAATATGTGAGTTTTGGTGAGAGGCCACTGAAGCCGATTAAGAGCATCTATTAACGCACCAAAATGTTACAACTTGCTAACATTGCGTTACATTCCAATTATGAAAAGCAAATGCATGCAAGTTGGAAAGGTACATCTTCAAATCCAAGCATCAGCCTCCAAAGGACATGTCATGCCACATGTCTTAATCTTATTGAGAATCTGAAAGGAAAAATTTGGGAGAGGGTGAGCAACCACAGCTCAGTGGGAGTTCTTGCCTACAAAAACCAAAATAGTTTTTACAAACAATAAGTCACAACAATAATAGTCGCATTGATAGTGATATTTTCACAGACAAATAAATCCTTCAAATCATTGCAAACCTTTCATTCCTGAGCCTAAATAATGCACCATTGAAATCCTGAGGAAGAACACAATTATGCTCGAGCAGTTATAAAGAAAGGGAACGTGCACATTTCTCAAATGAATAGAATTTTTTTTCACAATCCAACTTCCTTTCGGACCACAGGTTCACTAAGTACACATTATCCACTGAAGTTGATTCTTGCACGAGTGAAAGCAAGATAGGAAATGACCTTGACTAAAAGACTGTCTACCCGGGAAGACTAACGTCTATCGGATGGGGAACTTATACTTTTGTCAAGGTAAAACACTGTCACCTTTCTGAGCGGGAAATTGCCAATATGTGAAATTTGCCACTACGGAATCTATTGCTCGGTGGAAAATTATAAACTAGTTGGAATAAGTCGACAAATCCCCAATTTAGGCACAAATAATTGTCTGTCCCTTTAGATACTAGTTTATTCAAGTCTGATACTAAATTCAAACTCAGCGACTTTATAACCTAACTGTGCATATGATATCCGGTATCAAAGTAAGACCATTTCATATGGTGTCATATGCAAATCTTTATAATTTTCATTTCACTAATTTTCATAACTTAATTAAAACTGATATTTGGCAGCCCATGAAAATATTTTTTCAACTATGACCCCCTTTTCTTGTGAATGGCACGTGCTAAATAATTACTATAAAATCATACAAAATATTGTATAAAATACTACTTGTTTAAGTGTTCCAACTTGGCTTTGTAGTCTTTGTGTGTGTGTGTGTGTGTGTGTGTGTGTGTGTGTGTATGGATGTTGTTATTATTATGCCTCTCCCATGTGTTTTTCCTCACAAAATCAAGTAACAACTCATTATTTAATTATTAACAACTCCTCACTTTTTATTTTCTTTAGCAAGCTTGGAATTCTATTTTCAATTTTTTTTTCAAGCATAATATTACACCACTAACACATCAAAAGCACATAAATAATTTTATCACAATACTAAACTATCATTTTCTCTACACATATTTAATTAATTTTTAAGAGTATACTTTAACTATTTAGCTCATCCAAAAAACCCACACCAAACCGCACTAACTTAATCAACTTCTAAAACATCTCCTAATATCCCAACCCATATAAGAATAAGTTACAAAAGTTATTTGAAAACGTATAACTCAACAATACTTCATGTATTTTTTTTTCAAGATTGCAAAATCATAAACTACATTTCTACTAAGGTAAGCAAGAAATTTCATCATTCTAATTCATCAACCGTAACATTATGCCAAGTCTACTTTTCACAACCATTAACTCAAATATTTACTAATACTATGATTTATACGAGATAACTTCAAAAAACAACTTAAAAAAATATATCTCAACAATCATGAGATATATCTTAGCAAGTCAAGGCATGCATGACTTAAAATGTCACACTCAAAATAAACTAACTATATAAAGGAACACTCTAACTCTTGTAAATTAATAACATAATCATAATTCATACATCATAATAAAATATTTTAACTTTAAAACTAATTTTTATATAAGGGATTAAGAGAACATACACCTTAAAGTAGCTTCTTAATCTTCTCTTAGCCCCTTGATCCTTAGGAAAAATCCAAAGCAAGTTGGATTAGCCCTACCTGGAGTAAAATTCCTACTTCAACACTTTCCTCTTTCTCTCTCTGGCTGGTTACTTGGTAAAGTAGTAAAATGAGAAAAGGGTGGGAAAAGGAGTATAAGAGTAACAAAGAAAATAAATCCTACCCCTTTTGCTTGCACTAGCCAACCACCCTCACCCTATCTTCACCATGAGCTTTGTTTTTTGTTTTTTGTTTTTTTTTTTTTTTGTTGTGTGTGTACTTGTTGCTTATCCAAATGGGAAAAAGAAATAGGGTATGGGTGAAGTAGAACAGGTGCATGGATGAGCAAGTCATTCCCCACTGTTTGTTGTCCATACTTCCCCTAAAAAAATACCTATATTAGCTAATTAGTAGGGTTTCATTAAGCAAACTTGATTAGCAAATATTATTTCTAATCATCACATTCTCCCCTCCTTAAAAGAAATTTCGTGCTTGAAACTTATGCACCTACTTCAAAAAGGTTATGATACTTCTCTCGCATCTCATGCTTTGCATCCTATATCGCCTTTGCGACTTTGTGATGGTTCCATAGGACTTTGGCATAAGGGATTGTCTTAGTCCTTCGTCGATGCTCCTATCGTTCGAGTATCCAAATTAGTTCTTTAGGAAAGCTAAGGTCACTTGTAATCTCTATCGGTTCGTACTCAATGATGTTGATCAAGATCCAGGACGTACTTTTTCGGATTTGACACCTGAAACATCTTGTGTATCCCTTGCAACGAAAGAGGGAGTATTATTCTATATGCTACGGGACCTATCCTTTCGATAATCTAAAATTGTCCTATGTATCTGGGATTAAGTTTCCTTCTTTGACCGAATTGAACAATCGCTTTTTTTTGGCGATACCTTAACGAAGACATGTTCTCCTCCTTCAAATTCTGGGGGTCTTCCGTTGAGGTCTACATAGCTCTTTTGTCTACTTTGGGCTGCTTGAGGTCTTTCTTTGATAATATTGACCTTGTCTACCACTTCATCAATTAACTCTACCTTTGAGATTCTTTTTTCCCCAACTTTATGCTAGCAAAAAGGTGATCTACAATGTCGTCCGTAGAGTGCCTCATATGGTGCCATTCTAATGCTTGCTTGATAGCTATTATTTTATGTAAATTTAATGAGTAGTATGTAGCGATCCCAGCTTTCCTTAAAGTCCAAAGCACATGCTCACAACACATCCTCCGTTGTTTGTGTGGTTCTCTCGGTCTGTCTGTTAGTTTGATGATGAAAAGAAGTGCTGATGTTGAGTTTTGTTCCCATGACCTCCTGAAGGCCTCTCCAAAACTTCTGCATGAACTTGGAATCACAGTCTGAGATGATACTTAATGGTGCACCATGAAACCGAATAATTTCTTGAATGTATAGTTCTGCTAACTTCTCTGAGGTATAGGTGATCTTGACTTCTAGAAAGTGAGCGAATATAGTCAATATGTTAATGATTACCCACACTGAGTCATGTTGTTTCCCTGTTCTTGGTAGACCGTGACGAAGTCCATGCTTATGTGTTCCCACTTCCATTTCAGAATCAGTAAAGGTTGGAGAAGTTTTCCTACTTTTTGGTGCTCAACTTTCACATGTTGGCATGTGAGGCATTGGGACATACCTTTAGCCACATCTCTTTTCATTCCACTCCACCAATAATTTTCTTTAAGGTTATAATGCATCTTAGTACCACCAGGGTGACTAGTATATACTGAGTGGTGTGCTTCACGAAGCAGATCCTTTCTGATTTCTTCCATATTAGGTACGCATAATCTCCCTCTGAACCTAAGCACAGCATTAACTAACGCAAAATCTTTTATCCTCTCCTTCTCTATACTTTCGTTAATTCTTACCAATTCTGGATCCTGAAATTGGGTGCTTTTTATTTTCTTAATAAGTGGAGAGGTGTATGGCAGCTATCATGCTTGCCCTTGAAGGCAACACCACTTCGATCTGCAAGTCCTCCGACTCCTTCAATAACCTCTTATTCGAGGTAAGGAGGCATGCCATGGAGCCGATCGACTTTCAACTAAGGGCAGTTGCTACCACATTTGCCTTACCAAGGTGGTAGTGAATTTCTAAGTCGTAATCCTTTATCAACTCTAACCACTGTCTTTGCCTCATATTCAACTCCTTTTGAGTGAACAAGTATTTATGGCTCTTATGATCTGTGTAGATCTCATATTTGGCGCCATAAAGATAGTGCCTCCATATTTTTAACGCAAATACCACGACTACTAACTCTAAATTATGTGTCGAATAGTTCTTTTCAGTACGACTTGAGTTGTCATGATGCATAGGCGATGACTCTTCTATTTCGCATAAGCACACATCCGAGTCCCTTCTTAGATGTATCACTGTAAATGACGAACTCTTCACTGCAATCGGGCATTGTTAGGACAGGTGCAGTGACTAGTCTTGTTTTCAACTCCTAGAAACTCCTTTCACATTCGTCCAACCATTCAAATTTGGTGCTTTTTCGTATTAGTCTTGTGATTGGCAAAACAATCTTAGAGAAGCCTTCAACGAACCTTCTATAGTAGCTGACAATTGCTAAGAAGCTTCGCACCTCAGCTATGTTAGTTGGTCTTGGTCAGTTCACCTTATCCTCTATTTTCATCCGGCTACTTGGAACTTACATGGCCAAGGAAATTGACCTTCTTGAGCCAAAATTCACACTTTTTGCGTTTAGCATATAATTGATGCTTTTTAAGGGTCTCTAAGACAATTTTGAGATGCTTATCGTGCTCCTTTTCACTATTTGAATAGATCAAGATGTCGTTAATGAAAACCACGACAAACTTGTCTAGTTATGGCTAAAAACTCAATCCATGAGATGTATAAATACTGCGGGGGTATTAGTGAGACCAAAGGATAATACAAGGAATTCGTAATGGCCATATCAGGTCCTAAATGCTGGCTTGGGAACTTCTTCCGGTTTGATTTTCAACTAGTGGTACCCCGTCTTTAAGTCAATCTTAGAAAAAATAGCCTGCGAGTTGGTTGAACATATCCTCTATTCTTGGAATAGGGTACCTGTTCTTGATTGTGACCTTATTAAGCTCCTAGTAATCGATGTATAGTCAGAGATTACCATCCTTTTTCTTCACAAAAAGAACCAGGGCTCACCATCATGAAACACTTGGGGGTATTTGCCCCTTGTCGAGCATCTCTTGGAGCTATACCTTAAGTTCAGCCAGCTCAATTGGTGACATTCGATATGCTGCTTTAGAGATCGGTGCAGTCCTGGGTACGAGATCAATTGCAAACTCTATCTCACGATCAGGTGATAGTCCTAGGAGTTCAACAAACACTTCTAGAAGCTCACGAGCAACAGGGAGCGCGTCGAGTTTAGGCTCCTTGGGGTTAATTAGTTAGGCTGCACACAGGTAGCCTTAGCATCCTTTTATTAGAAATTTGCACGTTTGCATTGCGAAGATAATTAGAGTTGGCTTTCGTATTCGGTTAACATAATAAACTAATTCTTCACCATCTAGAGGCTTAATAAAAACTTTCATTTTATGGCAATCGATTGAGACCCAATGCCTAACTAACTAGTCCATTCCTAGTATGACCTTAAAGTCCTTAACTTCCAAACAAACGAGATTAGCAGGAAACTTTCTTTCGTTATTTATGATTGGACAATCTTTAAGCATGACATCAGAAGTGACAGCTAGTTCCGACGGGAGTAGAAACAATTAGCTTATAGTCCATTTCTATATGACAGCATTTGGGTCATCCTCCTCTGTGGTCATGATAAAAACCCGAGCTTAATTCTAAGGCTTTTTAGCCCATCCTCCATAGTTAGATCGCGGTCCCCTAGCTTGGGTCGAAGCTACCGATATTGGTGGATGAGCTCCTGCTCCTCCCTGTGCTCCTTGAGCTACTGGATAAATATTAGGGCATTGGACGATCATGTACCCCATCTTACCATATGTAAAGCAAGGTCTAGCAGGGAAGTTACACGTGCCATGGTGGTGCATTTTGCACTTGTGGAAATAGGGTTTGCTTTAACTCTCTTCGGCATTATCCTTAAAAGGAAAATACTTGCTAAAGCGTCCACCTTGGGAGTTTCCCACTCCATCTTTCTCTTACCCTGCATCCGGGCTTTATACTCAACATCTATTTCTTTGTTCACTCTTTCTACCTTCAAAGCCTGCTGATACATATCCTGAAAGCTAGCGAACATGGCACCTGCAAAATTCCCCCCGATGCTATGGTCAAGCCTGTGCTCAAATTTATTCATTCTGGCCTGTTCTTTTGCCACTTGAGTTGAAGCGAATCAACTAAGTTCATTGAACTTAGCTACATACTCCATGATCAACATGGTTTTTTCTTACGTAAGATGAAGGAACTCTTATTCATTGGCCTACTTTACATCACTGGGGTAATACTTTTCATTCAATAAGTCCTTAAACTGCTGTCACCTTAGCTGAGGTTGTCCATCTTGGGGTTTGACGATAGCCCACCAAGAGTTCGGTTCCTTCTCGAATTGGTGGGAAGCCAATCGTACCTTAAATTGTGGTGGACATTTCATCACCTCAAGCAAATCTTCAATCTTACGAATTCAATCCTCACAAACTAGAGGATCAGGACCCCCTACTAAAAAAGCACAAAATAATGACAGAATTCAGCGACGGATTGATATAACGATAGAATGAGCAACAGAAATGGTGATGGAAAAAATATGTTAGAAAAAAGTCAGATTCAGCGACGGAAATGATGACAAAGGGGTAAATCCGTTGCCACAGTTCAATATCAGTCGCCAGCCGAATAAAAAACAAATTTTATTTAAAGCTAGCGATGGAAATTCCGTCGCCAGTTAAAAAAATGCAGGGGGCAACGGATGGATTTTTTTAAAAAAAATTCGAGTGGCGACGGAATTTCTGTCGCCTGTTCCGTCACCACTTGACTTTAAAGAACCAGATCTAGTTCTTGCGTTCAGTTGAGCCTGAAAACATGAGAGAGGGAGAGTTGTTGCTGCTGCTGTTGCCACCACCACGTCGTCCGCCGCCCCTCGCCGTCGTCTGCCGTCCTCGACCGCCGCCAATCGCCCCCCTTGCTAGGTTTTTGGACAATTTTTGAGGTAAATTTATCAAATAAAATAGTTTTAATTTCTGCAAATTTTTGTATTATATTGTGAGAATTTCATAATTAGTTCATATTTATGTTGAAATATGATATTTGTGTGAAGTTATTGCTCTAATTAGTATCAAGATTTTTCTCAATGCAATTTAGGGTTTAGGTTTGATAATTTGAAATTAAATTTGATATGTTGGCGAAATCTAATGCCTTAGTTCATATTTTTGTTGAAATGTGATGTTTGTATGAAGTTATTATCCTAATTTATTTCATGAATTTGCTCAATGTAATTTAGGTTTAGGTTTCGTAATTTGAAGTACAAATTTGATTGGTTTGTGGAATGAAATGCTTTAGTTCATACTTTTGTTAAAATGTGATATTTGTGTAAAGTTATTGCTCGAATTTGTTTGAAAATTTTGCCCAATATAATTTAGGCTTAGGTTTGGTAATTTTAAGTTAAAATGTGATATGTTGGTGGAATAAAATGGTCAAGTTTGGACGAATTATTGGTTTTCTAAAATTCGTAAGAATATAAGTATATTTGTAAAAGTTTATAAGTAAATATATGTCATATACAATTGAGTAATTTATGTAATTATTATTATTTAAATTAAAATTAATTCTTATCCAATAATTTATGTGGCTATTGTTGTTTGATTAGAATATGAATAGTTCTCCATATCGTAGGTAGATGTATGATAGATTATTGCCTGATCGTAGTGGTTATACGCAAGAATTTCTAAATGGAGTAAATCAATTTGATGAATTTGCACGTAAAGAGGCAGAGTTTCTGAATGAGGAAAAGTATAGATGTCCTTGTGCTAAATGCAGAAATAGGATGTATTTAACACCCGATGAGGTCAAGATGCACATTACGTATAAGGGTTTTGCGAAAGGGTATTGGTTTTAGGTAAGTCATGGAGAAGTAGAGCCTCAGCAATATGATTTTAGGTATATAGTAAAATTTTCGAAGTTGGAAATTCAACTCATATTAATAATGACTACAATGAATCCTACGTAGATCGTATGGAGTACATGGTTGGTGATGCTATAATGGCAAATCAAACTGCAAGGGAGGAGGAGTCAAGCACTTGCCAAGAACTATTTTATAATATAGTTCAAGCTACTCAACAACTCTTATACGATGGTTGTTCCACCCACAGTGAGCTGTCTGCTGCTGTGAGATTGTTTAGTATCAAATCTGATTATAACATGCCATGAAACTGTTTCAATAAAATTGTTTAACTAATAAAAGAGATGTGTCCACCTAACAACTGCATGCCAAATAACTATGGGCAAACGAAGAAGGTTGTTAAAGATCTCGGCAACGATGTGGTATACATTGACTGTTGTCATAAAGGTTGCATGTTATTTTTTAAGGAGGACGTAAGCCTGGATGCATGCAAGTTTTGTGGGCATTCAAGATGAAAGAGGCAAAGGTCACAATAAAAGAATCAAAATCCATTGTCATACTCAAGGATGCATTACTTGCCAGTTAAACCTCAATTTCAGAGGTTGTATACATCAAGAAATACTGCAAAGCACATGAGATGGCATTATGAACATCAGTGTGAGGATGATGTCTTATGTCATCTATCAAATGGGGTAGCATGGAAATATTTCGATAACAAATACCCTGATTTTGCTGCAGGGCCTCGAAATGTGAGGTTTGGCTTATGTGTTGATGGATTTAATCCTTACACTTTGTCTTCAAGATCTTACTCCATTTGGCTGGTGGTAGTTGCACTTTATAACCTTCCTCCTAAAATGTGCATAACCACATCATTTATGTCTCTAACTTGTGTAATCCCCGGGCCTAAAATCCCAAGCACAAAATAGATGTATATTTACAACCTCTTATTGATGAGTTGAAAGAGTTGTGGGATGTTGGAATTGAAACAAATGACATTTCTACGGGGCAGATATTTCAGGTAAGACTGCACTTATGTGGACTATCAATGATTTCTCCGCATATAGAATGTTATCTGGGTGGAGTACTAATGGGTAATTGTCATGTCCTGTATATATAAAACAACAAAAGGCTTTGACATTGAAAATGGAGGTAAATTCTCATGGTTTAATTGTTATTGGTGTTTTCTACCAAGGAATCATGCATTTAGAAGAAATAAAATAGCATTTAGAAAAGGTAGAATTGTTACAGGGGGTCCTCCCCGCCACATATTTGAGAAAGAACTTTATGCCAAGGTGGAAGATTATCCAATGGTAACTACAAACACTGACTTTGTTATACCAGAATTTAAGGGAAATAAGCACAACTAGACGAAGAAGAGCATATTCTAGGAGTTGCCTTATTAGCAACACCAATTGCTCCACAATAATTTGTATGTGATACACATAGAGAAGAACTTCTTCGAAAATATCATTAACGCTATTATGGATGTTCATGGAAAAATAAAGGACAATGCCAAATCAAGAATGGATGTTACAGATATATGTGATAGAGAAGAATTATATTTACAGCCAGGCCCTAGTAGCAAGACGGTTAAACCAAAAGCGAAGTTCGTTCTTCCTGTGGATAAACGAAGAGAGTTGTGTGAATGCGTAAAGAAGCTTTAAATGCTTAGGGGATATTGCTCCAATTTTTTGAGGATTATCGTGGATCCTAATGATGCAAAGTTCAACAACATGAAAAGTCATGACTGTCATGTGTTTATGGAGACTCTTTTACCCATTGCATTTGGTGCGCTCCCAGATGATGTGTTAAAACCTCTCATTGAGATAAGTAAGTTCTTCAAGAACTTGTGCTCAACAACACTGCGAGATGATATGCTTAAGAAAATGCATCGGAACATTGCCATCACTCTCTGTAAGTTGGAGACCATTTTGCCTCGGGGCTTCTCCAATGAAATGGAGCACTTGCCAGTGCATTTGGAAGAAGAGGCTCAATTTGATGGTCCTGTCTAATATCGATGGATGTATCCATTTGAGAGGTAAAATAGACTGTATTTGATGAAACCTTGTCTCAATTCTTATATGTGTAATCACTTACAAGTAATGGGAATCGTAAATTTGTTAGGTACTTCGGCCAATTGAAGAAAAACGATAAAACAACAACCTTGTATAGAAGGTTCAATCATAGAAGCTTACCTAGAAGCTGAGAGGACATTGTTCGCCTCCTATTACTTCGGCTCTAATGTGCCCTCCATGTGCACTAGATGCTGGAAAAATGAGGATGGCGACGGGCATAATAATCATTTCCCAACTCTATCTGTGTTTGAACCGCAAGGGGCCACTATTGGTAGGGAAAGATCAATGTACCTTACAGATGCTAAATATGTTATTGCCCATCTTCACGTGTTGTTAAATTGTGATGAAGTTAAACCTTATATTGAGTGAGTGTGATCTTAAGTTTCTATTGAGTTTATCATTCAGAACACTAGTTTATTTACCACCTTCATAAAATGTGGCAGAATTTTCATAGAACAAGTCAAAACTGCACGTCCCAATATCAGTGATGCTAATGTTGACACCATCATCGAAACTCATTTTGCATATTGGTTTTGTCAAAATGTAAGTAATATAACTTATTCCTTGATAATTTTAACATAATAGTTTGGTGCATTATATTAACTAAAACTACATCTTATGTCACCTTAGGTACATTACATTCAACTATTCGACAGCCACAAACATTGGTACTTCACACAATTGGTTTCAAAGCCAAATCGGTATGTGTCGATGTGTACGGCATGTAAAGTTAATAGATTCAAATTCCACACAGAAGCTCGCAGTGTCGGAAAGAAAACATATAATTGTGGTGTTGGAGTATGTGGTATGGACGAAGGCGATATTGAAAATGATTAGTATAGCATACTGAAGATATTGTCCAAATTAAGTATGTAGGCGAACCATTTAAAAGATGTGTGCTATTCAATTGTGAGTGGTTTGATCCCACATTGAATCATAGGACACGATCTCATAAACTAAGCAAACTCATTAACGTACATCACACAAGGAGGTACCGAAAGTACAACCCATTCATCTTCCCAAATACCGCATCAAAGTATACTTTATGCCACATCTAGATCGCTCAAGGGATAGAGTTAATTGGCTTGTTGTCATGCTAACAAAACCAAGGGCGAGAGTGAATAAGCGATACAGTCCACCTACTGCTTACCAACAAACGGACATGTCTATATCATTAGTGGATAAAAGTGCACCACTGGAAGATATTAATGATGAAATGGGTTTTTCATTTATTCAGGTTAATGAGGATATAGATGAGGAATAGGATGATGAGAGTGATGAAGAGGCTGAGTGCGATGACGGTAATGAAAGAGATGAAGTAGAGGAAAATCTGCATTTATATGATGATGATGACGATGATGATAATGTTGACGAGGATGATGATGATGATGCAGATGATTGAGTGCTTATGAATTGTTATTTTAGTAGTTACTTGAAAAACTATTGGTCGTGACTTTATTTTTATTGTATGAATGAATTTTGAAAATTTCTGTTACCTACCTATTATGTTGTCTGAGTAAACAGCTGATATGTGCAGTTGTTATATATTTGTACTTGCATATGTTGTCAACTATTTCAGGTATGGATTCCACTTCTTGTCGAGGTAAATCCTCTACTTGAGGTAGAGGACGAGGGCATAGGAGCTCTGCCGTAGATCCTACTATAAGGGACGTTGATCAATCTTCCCCCCAGGTACCTCAGACCCCAGTTTAGCCAGGAGCAACAATGGCTGTTTACATACCAGGTCTTTCAGGGCCAATCCCTTTCCCATTTAGGCTTTCCATCATCAGACCCCATATATTCCCAACCAGATGACCATGTACAATTAATTTGCCTATAATATTCCTCCGGACCCCCCTTTTCTCAGCCCTGTTTACCCTACTCCCCCACCTATTAACCCTAACTCAAACCAATCCCAAGAAAATAATGCAACTAGAGAAAGTGAAGCACAATTGAGTCATAGGGGCACTCAAATAAAGACTTATATTGAGTCAGCTAGTAACGGATAAGTTCAAGTATTTTGCTTAACAACTAATCAATTTGATGAGTTTTGTTCAATTATGTTTCTCCCAAACGAAGGTGCTATTAGTAGCATTTCTCTTATATTTCAAAACAAATATGACGAAACTTGGCCTACTTGGGGTAAAGTGCCCAAACCTGTACGGGATTTGTGGTTTAGAGAGTTCAAGGTAACTAAAGTCACTACATATTAACAATTTGTGTGACCATGATAAATTACTATTGTATTATTTGATGTATTTGTTGTCTTTGTCATTGAAGAAGTGGTTTACTTGGGATCCGGTCAATGAGAACCATATAAGAAAAAATTTTAAAAACAGAGGCAATGCACGCTTTAGAGACTTCCTGATAAACCTATTTTTTACACACTTTTAGGCATGATTTTTACCTATTAACTCGGCAGTTTCTGGTATAATTTTGTGAGTTTAGAGGTCGATTATTCATTGTTTATCTCAAATCTGCCTAAAAGTCGTGTTTTTGTGTTTACAGGAGCCTGACTTGAATAAATGAGGAAAACAAGCTAATGCCGCGCCAAATTGAAGCAAAAAGGATCAATATTGAGTTAAAATAAGAGGCACAGTCACTCCAGGCGAGGTGGCACGAGCGTGCCACTCAAAGAAGGGAAGAAGCTAAAGACAGAGAAGTGGCACCGGGCCCCCGTGCCGAGTGGCACGACCGTGCCACTTTAGTTGTCGCTGTTTTATCGCTGTTTTGGCATTGTAATTGGCGAGTTTTTGGATTCTACCTTTTTCCTCTCTCTCGAAAAGGGGCGATTTGAGGGTTCCTAGGTCTAGTTTTATTGCAATTTTAATTCGAAGCTTTGGATTGAATTTGGTTACGCTTTTGGTAGATTACTGCTGCAGATTATATACAGAGTATATTCTTCTTCTTTTTCTTCTACGTCTTAATTCAAGTATTCGTATTCTTGGTATGTGTATGTTCTTGATTGAGATGTTGTTTAGAATCATGTTTAGCGGCTAAATTCCTTAATCTTGGATTGGGTGTAGCCCCTGTGATGTAAATTGGATTGTTAATTCTAGGTTTTTGCGAATTACGCCAGAGTATAATTGAATTCTCACTTAGCATGCCAGGTGTTCGATGAATTGCCTGAGAGAGTTTTATTCATGTTCTTAATTAGGGTTTAGGAGACTAACGAAAGTTAGGTCCTTTACTTAGAGTAGCTTTGTGAGCAATTGAATTACTTGACACGAAAGTAGTTGGGGGTGCAATTGGGAATTGAAATTACATGATCTTGTGGTTTTGTTATTCTAGTTTCACGAAAGTAGACAACTAGGTTAGCTTGATCAGTCTAATGACCTTCGAAAGTAGGCGTAGATGCTTTAAACCGGTAATAATTCCATTTCAATTATCTTGCAGGCAGATTCACACGACCTAGTTTATTTTCCAATGAACGTCACAGTGCGGTGAACCCCAATCCAGGATTCCCTTCTCATAATTGACTTAGACCAAATAGAGTTAGAATCAGCTAAACCAACTTCACTCGACATTCGCCTAGATTAAGTGTTAGAAATCGATTCGGTGGTTGAAACTAAGTTCTCTATGGACACGACCCGTACTTGCCTTTGCTAGCTACAACTGGCACCGTGCACTTGCGGTACATTTTTAACACAACAAGTTTTTGGCGCCGTTGCCGGGGAACTTGTTTGTTTTCAACATCGAAAGCGATTTTAAACGCTTGAGATTAGGCTTTTCCCTTTTTCTTTTCCTCTTTCCCTTTCCCCTTTTCCTCCTTCTAGCTTGTTTTTACTCTTGCTTGAGCCTGCTTACGCTTGGTATAGTTTTGGCTTTGTATGCACAGGCGCAGTCAGGGGAGTCACCACTTACTTCCTCTGAATCCTGAAATCGAAGCTACTGCTCGCAAGCGAAGCGGCGCACGAAAGAAGCAACAAGCAGAATCTACCATGGCGGCGCAAGACAACCGCGTCCTAAGGGACTATGCAATGCCTCAGTCGTCGGGTATCACCTCTTCTATAGTGAACCCCGCAGTTGAGGTGAACAATTTCGAGCTGCGCCCGGCCCTTATCTCGCTAGTGGAGCGAGACCAGTTCGGTGGGCACCCTTCTGAGAATCCTAACATGCACCTTCGCAATTTCCTTGCGAAGTGTGATACTATTAAGCTCAATGGGGTCCCCACCGACGCCATTCGATTGAGGCTCTTCCCTTTCTCTCTGCGGGATAGAGCCAGAGACTGGCTCCAAAATGAGGAGCCCAATGCTTTTGCCACTTGGGATGCCCTCTCCAAGGCATTTTTGAGCAAATATTTCCCCCCAGGGAAGACGGCCAAACTAAGAGCTGACATCACTTCATTCGCCCAGCTGCATGGCGAATCTCTATATGAGGCGTGGGAACGATTCAAAAATCTGCAACGCCAGTGCCCTCACCATGGAGTCCCAGATTGGCTCCTCATTCAAACTTTCTACAATGGACTCGATCAGTCTCTGAAGATGTCCATTGATGCTGCTGCTGGTGGGGCACTTATGGGAAAGTCCATTGAGATTGCTAAAGCCCTGCTTGAAGACATGGCTGCTAATAACTACCACTGGTCTAATGAGAGAGCAGCCCCGAAGAAGCCAAGCGGGGTTTATGGGATCGATGCAGTGGATATGTTGGCAAGCAAGGTTGACGCCCTTGCCCAGAGATTCGATAGGATGGGTACTCCTCACCCAGGAAACCCATCTAGTGCCATGTATGCGGTTGGGGTCTTTTGTGAAGTATGCGGTATTCAAGGGCATGAAGCTACTGATTGTCAAGCCCATCTTCAGGGAGTGGAGCAAGTTAATGCTTTCCAAAATTACAGCCCACGGCCACAAAATAACCCGTACTCAAACACATACAACCCCGGTTGGAGAAACCATCCAAACCTCTCCTACCGCAACAATAACCCCCCGCTGGCTAATGCCTCTCAGCCTCAACCAGCCAATCCTCCCTATAGAGCCCCGTACAATCCACCCCCTCCACCTCCTCAATCCAAGTCGAACTTAGAAAGCATCATGGAGTGTTTCATTGCGACACAAACTAAGACCAATGAAATTCTTAGTGAGTCGATCAACCAACTAAACACTAAGTTTGACGCTATGGCCGCACATTAAAAGGCGATGGATAATCAGATCGCCCAGATAGCTCAGCAGGTGAGCCACCTGTCTAGGCCACACGGGCACCTACCTAGCCAGCCCGAGACAAACCCTAAGAGCCATGTTAATGCCATCACTTCGGTAGGTGAGGGGTTTAAGGAGAGCCCAGTGATGGTTCTTCAGGAGGTCGTTTCCGATCCTAATTCTGCAAGGGAGGGTGAAGAAAGGAAGGGAGATGAGAGTTTGAGCTCCACTGGCACGCCTAGTCCTTCACTTCCGATCCGGCCTCATCGAGTGCCTGCACCTTATCCCCAGAGGTTGACGTGTTCCCAGCTACTGCCGCTCGAGCCCCGGTTCGCAAGATTCTTGGACATGCTAAAACGGATCCACGTCAGTATTCCGTTTTTGGAGGCTCTTAAGGAAGCGCCCATTTACTTGAGCTTCTTGAGAGAGCTCCTCTCCAAGAAAAGAGAGCTCAAGGAAGTTTCAGTACCCTCCATAGGAGAGGCCTACAGCGCGATCTTGCAAAATGACTCACCATCGAAGCGGAATGACCCTGGTAGCTTCTCCATCCCCTGCTGCATAGGGGATTTGCGAATTGAAAGAGCCCTTTGTGATTTGGGCGCCAGCGTAAGCTTAATGCCTCTCTCCCTCTGCAAGAAGCTTCAACTGACGGATCTACTCCCCACGCCCATGACCATACAGCTCGCTGACAGTACTGTCAGACGACCTGTGGGCGTGTTAGAGGACATTCCAGTCCAGGTTGGTAAGTTTGTCATCCCCTGTGACTTCATGGTATTAGACATGGGTGACAACTATGTCGTTCCCATTATCTTGGGACGGCCATTTCTAGCTACCGCTGGGGCAAAGATAGACGTAAGGGCTGGCTCGATATCGTTTGAGATATGTGGGAAGACGTTGGACTTCTGCTTCCCCACAGCACCCATCACCTCTGCCTCTCCTGTCGCGCCCACTCCAACCCCTCCTTCTGTTACTACCTTGAAGGTCGAGGTTTTTGATGGGGATGGATGGCCCCACATATGGCCCGTAGCATGTAGGGATCCGCTGTAGATCTCACCCACTTCGGAGGCCACCTCCGCTGATGTTGGGGCGTTAGTCGAGCTTACTCCATCATTCTACACCCCCGTATCTACACCTCCCGCATCACCCCTACTTACCATTTGGAGGTAAGGGTCAAGCTAACGACCTAAAACAAGCGCTTCTTGGGAGGCAACCCGAGCTTTACTGCTTTTCAAAAAAAAAAAAAGAAAAAAAAGAAAAAAAAAGGGGCAGGAACGCAGAAGCAGGGATACGGCACGGTGTGACCGTGCTCCACGGCACGACCGTGCCACGATTCTCTTTCAACCCCCCAAAAAAACCTCAAAAAAAAAAGAGAAAAAAAGGGGGAGGAACGCAGAAGCAGGGATACGGCACGGTGTGACCGTGCTCCACGGCACGACCGTGCCACGATTCTCTTTCAACTCCCCAAAAAAACCTCAAAAAAAAAAAAGGAAAAGGGCAGCACGGGGGCAGCATGCCTCGGGACATCCCGTGTCCCCTTTCTTCCACCAAAAAAAAAAAAGAGGAAAAAACGAACGGGCCGACAGCAATTTGGCACGGTGTGACCGTGCCATTAGGCACGACCGTGCCGCATTAAAAACCTGCCGGATTCCCGACTCCTTCTCCTTCCTCCTCCTCCTCCCTCCTCCTCCTTCCATTCGACCCCCACCCGTTTTCTCTCTCTACTGCGCGTCCCCCCTCTCTCTCTCCCCACTCCATCTTCCACTCTCACCTCTCAATCTCTCTCAATTTCTCACCAAATTCTTCAATCTTTCGACCCCCATTCACTCTACCCCACCAATTCTTCCCCTTTTCCTCTCAAGGTCCTTCAAACCTCATCTCCCTTTCTCTCTCTAAAATCCAAAACCTCCATTGTTGAGGTTCAAGGTTGTAGGGACCGAAATTGACCCTACTCTTGCTCTTTTCATCTCCTTCTGAGTCCTGATCTGCAATTATTTCAACAATGGGAAGAAAGCGAATCGGGGAGCCTTCCAAGGGTCCATCCCTCCCCACGAAATCGTCAAGAGCAACATCGTCCTCAACTGCGCCTGCTGCGGCACAAGGTACCAAAGATGCTTTCCCTCTTGTATTACCTGCTAGTACTAGGGGCTTGCACTTTATTTCTGATGAGCAAAAGTCACGTTATGAGCTTTTAGCCACTAGGCATGCTAGTGAGCAGAAATTCTTTCATGCTGACTCATTACGGACTTTAGGAACGCTAGATGACATGTTAACTCTGTTTGGTCGTTTGGGTTGGTCTGAATATATTAACATGCAATATGCCTCGTACGACCGATTGATGATTGAGTTTTTGAGTTCATTGACTGTTGATTGGGATGGTCGGTACAATGGTCAGGAGGTTGCCATCTATTTTAGGATGTTCAGCATTGACCACCGGATGAGTCTGCGCATGTTTAACGACCTTCTACGACTCCCGGTGGCCGATGGGGCATATCGCGATGTGCCCTCTTTATGGCGCCCTGACCCCGTTTGGTTGAGCATTACATGCTCCAAACAGAAGGACTACCACGATAGGTGGGGGAGACCCAGGGTCTATGACCCTCGACAGGCGAAGGCTACCGACATTTGTAATGTCAACTTACGGTACCTTCAGCGCCTTACCGCTAACATTATTTTCAGCCGCAACGATACCCAGAATGGGTGTCGTAAGGCTGAATTATTTATTATTTGGTGCGCCCTGTCCAGTACCCCTATTGATACGGGGGCCTTCATTATCCGCCACCTGGCGGAAGTGGCCAAACCTAGCAACCGAAACGTCCTTAGCATTGGCGGTACCGTTACCGCCATTGCTATTGCTTTAGGCTACAGCTCGAGACTCTCTTCTCTCGAGTCTCACTTTTTAGGTGGTCACCTCGACCTTGGTACCCTGCATCATATGCATATCATAGATACCAGAGGTGACACTATTCGGTACCCCCACCATAAGACCATCCTTTTCAACCTTCCCAATCCTCAGCGCATCGCAGTAGCAAACAAAAGAAACTGCAATTGCGACGGGCGCATCATTAGGGCCACTGTTCTTCCCAGCGAGGAGCAGTTGGCCGCTGATCTGGATTTAGATGAGGGAGAGGAAGGCGAGGAGAGTGCGGAGGAGAGTGACGAGGGCGCTGAGGCTCCCGAGGCTACAGCCGAGGATAGTGGAGCTCCTACCTCCCATGAGCCTATTCCACCACCACCACCCCTTCACCCACCATTCCCTCATTCCATGGGTGGGTCCTCCTCCTCCGCATCTTCTATGCCGCTTGACCCCACGTTCCTTCAGTCTTTCTCAAACCTCCAACTGGAGGTATCGGGTCTTAGAGAGGGTTTTAGTGGCATGAGCCGTGATATCCAGCGCATTTCTGGGCGTATGGATTCCATAGAGGAGGGGGTGAGCCATTTTCGCGGTTATATTGACCGCCAGGAGCAGAGGGAGTTGCGGCGGCTTCAGCATGAGGAGGAGCGGGCCATTCGCGAGGCCCGTGAGTCTGCGAAAAGGCGTCGGATGAACGAACTGCTTTGCCGTCAGTCCGAGACGATGCGGCGGATGGAGGAGCGTTTTCGCTCTTTCCCTGGCGCCCCGGCAGGTTCTTCATCCACTTTACCCTTTGACCAGGGTAGCTCCACCCATTTCTATCCCTTTCCCCCGTCCTTTTGGCCTCCCCCTGGGCCCGATGGGGCCCAATGACTGCTTTCTGCCCCCCTTCCCCACTTGTTCTGTATCTCTTCCTATCTTTTTCATTGGGGACAATGAAGAGCTTCGGCATAGGGGGTTAGCTCACCAACTGCTAGGTGACTGCTTGTAGTTTGTGGTGGTTTGTACATATCCATCTGTTTATTGCATCCTTGCATGCATTAGTTTTCATTAGTTTTTATTTTTATTTTTATTTTATTTCTTCTTTTTCTTTTTGCATGTAGGATAGAGCATATAGATAGGTAGTGCATTGTATATATTTTATTTTATTTTCTAACCCTTGGCTTCAAGTGGACGTCTGTTGAGTGGAGCATTACAAGACTGCGAGGTAATTCTTTCAACTCTTCTCTTCATCTATCCACTCTTGCTTAGGGTGCTTTATTGTTTTCATCTTCCCCCCCCCAAAAAAAAAGAGAAAAAAGTTTTTGAAAACCCCTCCTATGACGATTACCAAGGCCTTGTGGATCAGTTGGCTGACTTGGTTGTGTATACTTGTGGGTCCCTTGTGGCAAAAATGTGTTTGCTTGATGATATTGAAATTGTTGTGACCACACTGTTTAGTTCGCATTCCTAATCGCCCTTGAAACCCCCTTTTCGTGAATGATTACTCCTATCCAGTAGGATCTTTGGGGTTGGTTGTGTTATTTGGTAGTGTGACCCGTGAGACTTTGAGCCTATAGACTAATTCATCAATTTAGTCTCATTTCTTTTCCATGTGTGTCTCTTCCATGATCGCATCTCTAGAACTTGGTTGGATTCTCTTTGAAATTGCTTTTAGCACGTATACAGCAATCAAAATGATAGAGACATTCATTTCTTTTTGAGCTACATAGCCAAATTGCCACCTGTGATGTAATGTTTACCCTTTGCTTACCCCCTTGAGCCTTATCTGTTTTGTTGTGAACCTCTCACTGCTAGCATTTGGCCTTAATATATTTCCTACCTTCAAGCCAAAGCCAGTAGAGCAACGCTTCACGTTTGTGGATAACTTTTGGGTATCGTTGTGGTTATTTTGGCATTTAATGGGGATACATCATGATGATTATTCGGGAAAGTTTCTTACTGTTATTGCGCATGCCAAGCACTTATTTATCTTATCCCTCGCCAGCCAAAAAAAAAAAGGAAAAAAAAAGTAATAAAAGTGTTTGGCGTGTTAAGCATAGTGCGTTCCCGATGGTCCATTGGGTTTAGGTATGTTTGATTTCATTGAGAGTGCGATGTGATCTGTTTAATTGTTGGTTGCTCACTAGCTATGGCTTTTAGCTCCACATTTCCCAAACTGTTTGTCCCTCTATTACCTATACCCTTAGCCCCATTTCAACCCTGCGAAGTCCTCTTGATTGTTGTCGTGTATTTTGCACTTTAGCGGTGGAGAGTTGAGAATTCTCCCAAGCCTATGGTAGATTGTTTTAGTGGAAGCGAATCGAGGGAACCTCTTTACATCTTAAACACATGTGAGGGAGAGCATTTACATTGCCCCCCTTATGAGAGTCACTACCAAGCCAACTAGCCCACTACTTGCTTGGATGCGTCATGATTGGGGAGGGGGTAATATGGTTCGACGGTGTGTCGACTTGAACTTGTGGTCCTCCAATGATTTGAACTGAATCTTGCAAATTGTATTTATGCCTCAAATTATCCCATTGACTGTGCGCAACTGTGTTCGATTCGACTGATCCACTGTTAGCCTTGCCTGAGGAGGCGAGTAGCTTGAGGTTCTTGACTCCCTCTTTTGGTTCTAGTCTTGCTTGGGGACAAGCAAGAGATAGGCATGGGGGAGTTGATAAACCTATTTTTTACACACTTTTAGGCATGATTTTTACCTATTAACTCGGCATTTTCTGGTATAATTTTGTGAGTTTAGAGGTCGATTATTCATTGTTTATCTCAAATCTGCCTAAAAGTCGTGTTTTTGTGTTTACAGGAGCCTGACTTGAATAAATGAGGAAAACAAGCTAATGCCGCGCCAAATTGAAGCAAAAAGGATCGATATTGAGTTAAAATAAGAGGCACGGTCACTCCAGGCGAGGTAGCACGAGCGTGCCACCCAAAGAAGGGAAGAAGCTAAGGACAGAGAAGTGGCACGGGGCCCCCGTGCCGAGTGGCACG